>JAPDNY010000006.1:183816141-184155120 GCA_029375565.1 Gekko gecko
CTGGACTGGATGGACCACTGGTCTGACCCAGCAGGGCTCCTCTGATGTTCTTATGAAGGCCTCGGCCTCTCTGCCCTGTTGCTGGACATCCAGAGGAACTGGTTGGCTACTGTGTGAGACAGGAGGCTGGACTGGATGGACCCTCATTGGTCTGACCCAGCAGGGCTCTTCTGATGTTCTTAGGAAGGCCTCGGCCTCTCTGCCCTGTTGCTGGACATCCAGAGGAACTGGTTGGCCACTGTGTGAGACCGGAGGCTGGACTAGATGGACCACTGGTCTGATCCAGCAGGGCTCTTCTGATGATCTTTTGAAGGCCTCGGCCTCTCTGCCCTGTTGCTGGACATCCAGAGGAACTGGTTGGCCCGTGTGAGACCGGAGGCTGGACTAGATGGACCACTGGTCTGACCCAGCAGGGCTCCTCTGATGTTCTTATGAAGGCCTCGGCCTCTCTGCCCTGTTGCTGGACATCCAGAGGAACTGGTTGGCTACTGTGTGAGACAGGAGGCTGGACTGGATGGACCCTCATTGGTCTGACCCAGCAGGGCTCTTCTGATGTTCTTAGGAAGGCCTCGGCCTCTCTGCCCTGTTGCTGGACATCCAGAGGAACTGGTTGGCCACTGTGTGAGACCGGAGGCTGGACTAGATGGACCACTGGTCTGATCCAGCAGGGCTCTTCTGATGATCTTTTGAAGGCCTCGGCCTCTCTGCCCTGTGGTTTGCCCTCCAGAGGAACTGGTTGGCCCCTGTGTGAGACAGGATGCTGGACTGGATGGACCACTGGTCTGATTCAGCAGGGCTCTTCTGATGTTCTTATGAAGGCCTCGGCCTCTATCCCCTGTTTTTGGCCCTCCAGAGGAACTGGTTGGCCACTGTGTGAGACAGGATGCTGGACTAGATGGACCACTGGTCTGATCCAGCAGGGCTCTTCTGATGTCCTCATGATCCTTGCCAGCACCTCCAAGCTGGGCAAGGGTGCATTTCTACCAGCTGCAGCCCAAAGCCACACCGGCCATGAGGTGCCGTGCTGGAACCTCTTTCTCCGTCCTCCCCGTGTATCAGTCTTCTACCTGCTGCAGGAGATAAAAGGAATTTGGATTCTGTCGTCATTCCAGGATAGGCAGGGGAGGTAAAGGCAAAGGTTTCCCTTGCCGGAAAGCCAGTCGAATCCGACTCTAGGGTTGCGGTGCTCATCTCCGTTTCCAAGCCGAAGAGCCAGCGCTGTCCGTAGACGTTTCCGTGGTCATGTGGCCGGCATGACTAGACACCAAGGCGCACAGAAGCCGTCCCTATTTATCCACTTGCAATTTCTTGCTTTCGAACCGCTAGGTTGGCAGGAGAGGCAGGGGAAAGGGAACACAAAATGAAAGCCTTTTCTCCGTGTTTGCTTTTCATCCCGCTGTGTGAAGTCATTTGCAAGCCCTTGGTGTAACGGGGAAATGGAAGAAAAGAGCGACGTTGGGGGGGGGGAGAGGGTTCGCTTTGGTTCCCCTCCCGGCGATAACCTTGCTGCGTGCGCCAGAGGAAGCGCGGAAATCTGCTGAGCGGTGCATTCTTCCCGAGCCGAGCAGGCGTGTGACTGTACTCGGTAAACAAGGAGAGACGGAGGAAGGGGGGAGAAGAACAGGAGGAGGGGATTTGTGCATCGCGGATATGGAAGAGAGAGCTGTGCGTGTGGGGAGGGGGGAATGGGGGGTGTCAGTTATGCCCTGGTGCTTTTCATCCGTGATAGAAATTCGAGGAGGAGGAGGACGCCAGGTTTTATGTGGTTTTAACTCAAGGGGTTAAGACACTGACCCGCAGACCGGGAGGTCGGTAGTTCGGCAGTTCGAGACCCGAGAGTGCCGCGTGACGGAGTGAGCTCCCGTCTCTGGTCCCAGCTCCTGCCAACCTAGCAGTTCGAAAGCAAGAAATTGCAAGTAGATAAATAGGTACCACTTCGGGAAGGTAACGGCTTCTGTGCACCTTGGTGCCTAGTCACGCCGGCCACATGACCATGGAAATGTCTTTGGACAGCGCTGGCTCTTCAGCTTGGAAATGGAGATGAGCACCACATCCCTGGATTCGACTGGCTTTCGAGCAAGGGAAACCTTTGCCTTTACCGAACTGTATTTTATGTACTGACTGTGAGCTGCTCTGATCCTGCATTGCAGGAAGGGCGGGGTATAAATGTGAATAATAACAATAACAATAACAATAGCAGCAGCAGCAGCAGCAAATGTCGACTGTGCGAGGCAGATGATGAAACAGTCGGTCACAGAGCCATTCTGGTGTAGTGGTTAAGTGCGCAGACTCTAATCTGGGAGAACCGGGTTTGATTCCCCACTCCTCCACTTGCAGCTGCCGGATGACCTTGGGCAAGCCATAGTTCTGGCACAGCCGTTCTTGAAAAAGCAGTCTCTGTCGGAGCTCTCTCAGCCTCACCTACCTCACAGGGTGTCTATTGTGGGGAGGGGAAGGGAAAGGAGTTTGTAAGCCGCTCTGAGACTCCTTCGGGTAGTGAAGGGAGGGGTAGAAATCCAATCTCTTCTTCTTCTTCTACCTCACAGGGTGTCTGTTGTGGGGAGGGGAAGGGGAAGGAGTTTGTCAGCCGCTCTGAGACTCCTTCGGGTAGTGAAGGGAGGGGTATAAATCCAATCTCTTCTTCTTCTTCTACCTCACAGGGTGTCTGTTGTGGGGAGGGGAAGGGGAAGGAGTTTGTAAGCCGCTCTGAAACTCCTTCGGGTAGTGAAGGGCAGGGTATAAATCCAATCTCTTCTTCTTCTTCTACCTCACAGGGTGTGTGTTGTGGGGAGGGGAAGGGGAAGGAGTTTGTAAGCCGCTCTGAAACTCCTTCGGGTAGTGAAGGGCGGGGTACAAATCCAATCTCTTCTTCTTCTTCTACCTCACAGGGTGTCTGTTGTGGGGAGGGGAAGGGGAAGGAGTTTGTAAGCCGCTCTGAGACTCCTTCGGGTAGTGAAGGGCGGGGTATAAATCCAATCTCTTCTTCTTCTTCTACCTCACAGGGTGTCTGTTGTGGGGAGGGGAAGGGGAAGGAGTTTGTAAGCCGCTCTGAGACTCCTTTGGGTAGTGAAGGGCGGGGTATAAATCCAATCTCTTCTTCTTCTTCTACCTCACAGGGTGTCTGTTGTGGGGAGGGGAAGGGGAAGGAGTTTGTAAGCCGCTCTGAGACTCCTTCGGGTAGTGAAGGGCGGGGTATAAATCCAATCTCTTCTTCTTCTTCTACCTCACAGGGTGTCTGTTGTGGGGAGGGGAAGGGAAAGGAGTTTGTAAGCCGCTCTGAGACTCCTTTGGGTAGTGAAGGGCGGGGTATAAATCCAATCTCTTCTTCTTCTTCTACCTCACAGGGTGTCTGTTGTGGGGAGGGGAAGGGAAAGGAGTTTGTAAGCCGCTCTGAGACTCCTTTGGGTAGTGAAGGGCGGGGTATAAATCCAATCTCTTCTTCTTCTTCTACCTCACAGGGTGTCTGTTGTGGGGAGGGGAAGGGGAAGGAGTTTGTAAGCCATTCCGAGACTCCGAGTGAAGGGTGGGATATAAATCCAATCTCCTCCTCCTCCTCCTCCTCCTCCTCCTCATGGTCAATGCCTCCAGTAAAATTGCTCAAACTGATTATCAGGAACATCATAATGGAGCTGCAGCTATGTTGCGCTGGAATCCTTGCAGGAAGTGTGGCTTACCATCAGCCAGAAAAAGGAGCACAAAGCAGACAAGGTCATGGAGAACGAGGTGACAAAGATTCCTTGGGGCTTCCGATTGCAAACAGATAAACACCTGGAACAGAACTACCTTGATATAGAAAAAATGAGAAATAGGGTTTGGATAACTGACATTGCAATCCCAGGAGACAGCAGAATAAAAAAGAAAGAACAGGGGAAGATCACCAAATACCAAGACCTATAAATAGAGTTGGATTGCCTCTGGGAGAAGAAGGTGACCATCGTGCCAGTTGTCATTGGAGCCGTTCCTAGAAATCTCAAGAAACACCTGGACATTCTGGGCATTCAGCAAATAACACCAGCTCAGCTCCAGCAGATACTGTTGCTTGGAACAGCAAGGATCCTGCAGAGATATCCCTGCAATTCCCGAGAATTTGGCTAGATCTCGAATTGCAGAACACCACCTACCAGTCAAATATATGACTGTGGCAATTCAAAATAACAACAACAACAATAAAATTTTTCCATCCAAAGCAGAGGACTGTCAGCAATAGTCCCTCTAAGCTGTGGAGTCTTGTGAGCAAGAATTCTACTTTGTGAGTGACTGGCATTAAAGCTGTGAGCCAGCGATTTGGCTGTTGTGTAAATTAGTTTGCTTTGGAGCCATCCTTCCCAAGCTGAGACAAAAATGTGTGAGCTGGAGGCTAAAAAACTGAGCTAGCTCACACTAAGGCTGCGGTCACATGGTCGGTTTGATTGGGTTTCACCGCTGTTCCCTCTCGCATCTAAATTTGCTGATCACACGGGCCGATCCGCCTCCCACACTGAAGCGGGCTCACTCCCGCAATGTTCCCGGTTCTCTTCCACTTTTTCTTGCACTGGCAAAAATGAGTACTTTCTGGCTTTTTGTGCCACATTTCTGTGATTTCTCCTATCTGGATTGCCATATCGCCATGAGCGCAATTGTTTTTTTTTTTTTTCCTTTTTAGCAACCACCATTATGCGCATGCTCAAACAAGCACTAAATTCATGAATGCCCAAGCTAGTGGAGGGAGTAAAACACAACCCGATAGGAGTGGTGATTTGTCCATGTGCATAAGCGCATGCACAATCGATTTTTTTTAAAAAAATTTCTGTGCCGCCACTTGGGCGGCGCAGCTGTCTAAACGGTGCCTAGATCCTCATCCCATATTCAAGCCGTTGTGAGAGGGGTGTGTGACCGTCTTCACCTGATACCAAATGTTGTGGATAAAACAACAGCGCGAATGACAACGGAGCAAGAGGGCAGTGTGACCACAGCCTAACTCAGTTTAGAGGGAACACAGAGCATGATAAAAAATGCAAAGGGAAAGGGATCCTCCAGCTCTTTTAGGGCCCTCCAAACAAAATCAATATTGTCGCAGAGTGTAAGAGTGTGTGTGTGTGTGTGTGGGGAATGCTGGGGAAGGCAGCTGTGATTGAGTATAGAGCTCTCTGGGTGCTGAGCATTCAAAACACAGCCTTTCCATCCTCTTCCAGGTGGTCAGATTTCAAGGTCGTCTTTCTTCTGCCAAGAGTTCCTCTCTCAGGATCTGATGAAGGGAAATTTGACTCTTGAAAGCTCATACCCTTACCTTTAAAGCCCTATATGGCCAGGGTCCGACATACCTGAGGGACCGCCTTTCCCCATATATACCCCAGAGAGCACTACAGTCGGGGTCTCAAAACTGATTGACCCTCCCGGGCCCCAAGAATGCCAGGCTTGCTACCACCGGAGCCAGGGCTTTCTCCATACTGGTGGAACGAGCTCCCAGAAGAGATCAGGGCCCTGCGGGACCTTTTACAGTTCCGCAGGTCCTGCAAGACGGAGCTCTTCCGCCAGGCCTTCAACGAAGGAGCCACCTCACTACTACCACCAACAATCGTTGTACCAACCCTGGGTCTTAATGTTAACATCTGGCCTGTGCCGTCGCGTGACTTAGGAAGATTACCGAGCTGAAAAACTGTGTGTTGTATGGATGGATGTATGCACTTTAGTACGCCATCTTAACTAATTACCAGTTTGGTGTAGTGGTTAAGTGGGCGGGCTCTTATCTGGGAGAACCGGGTTTGATTCCCCCACTCCTCCACTTGCACCTGCTGATGTGACCTTGGGTCAGTCACAAGCTCTGGCACGGCTGTTCTTGAAAAAGAGCAGTTTCTGTCAAGAGTTTCTCTCGGCCCCACCTACCTCACAGGGAAGCGGCTTACAAACTTCCCTTCCCCTCCCACAATAGACACCCTTTGAGGTAGGCGGGGCCGAGAGAACTCTGACAGAAACTGCTCTTTTTCAAGAACAGCTCTGCCTAAACTATGGCTTGCCCAAGGTCATCCAGCAGGTGCAAGAGGAGGAGTGGGGAATCAAACCCGGTTCTCCCAGATTAGAGTCTGTGCACTTAACCAATACACCAAGAGGCTAGGCAGCTTATTGGCCTGATACCCATGCATCACTATGGTATTTAAATTCCATAAATCCAGTTACAGTACTGATAATGTGAAGTTTTAAACTACCCTGGCCCTGCTCCTACACCTGACAAACACCTACCTGTCTGGTGTGTGTGGGGGGATGTGTTTAAAGGTATTGGGGAGGCTGGGCCAGTAGCAGTGCTAAGGCAATCCTGCTGAACAAGCCTCCCTGGTGGCTTTAAGGACTCTGTGCCCCTTCCAACCCTTGACAGGTGGTTGTCTGTCAGGTGTAGGAGGGATAGTGTGTCTGAAGGCATCGGGAAACCTGGGCCAGCCTCCCCGATGGCTTTCAATGCTTTGCCCCTTCTCCTGCACCTGAAAGACAACTGCCTGTCAGGTGGAGGAGGGGTGGGTGGGAGTGTGTCTAAAGCCATTAGGGAGGCTGGCCCAGCAGCATTGCTAAGGTGTTTCTGCTTGGGTGGCCTCCATGACGGATTAAAGCACCTTGGCCCTGTTCCTACACCTGACAGATGCCTACCTGTCTGGTGTTCAGGGGGAGTGTGTTTAAAGGCATCGGGGAGGCTGGGCCAGCAGCAGCGCTAAGGCAGTCCTGCTGAGAAAGCCTCCTCGATGACTGTAAGCATCCCACCCCCTCTCCTACACCTGACAGGTAGCTGCCTGTCCAGTGTAGGAGGGAGAGGGGGGTGGGGTATTGCAAGCCATTGTGGAGGCTGAGCCGGCAGGATCGCTAGGGTGTTACTGCTGGGGTGGACTTCCTGGTGGCTTTAAGCACCCTGCACCTGCTGCTGCACCTGACAGACAGCCGCCTGTCAAGTGCAGGAGGTGGGGGAGCATGTTTGAAGCCATCGGGGAGGCTGGGCCAGCAGCATTGCTACACCTCACAGGTGGTTGGCCACTCCGGATCTCCTCAACTGTCATTAGCTCTCTGCAGTCTCCTGTAACAGTTTTTTTTTTAACCTCAGAGCAGTGAGCTCTGCAGCTGACCAATCAGAGAGTGGGGGGTACAAGGAGGCAGCAGCCTGGCAGCCACATAGGAAGCAATGGGGGGAGGACATCTTACCCCTTTTGACACCCCTTAGGGGATGCATTTCTAAAATTTGCTTCTTCATGAGCATCTATTTCATGGTAGGAGCACTCTCCCTGAATTTCATGTTTCTAGGTCCAGCGGGTTGGCCTGGGAGTTGATTTTACGGTGAGGGGACTTTCTTTTACATATATAGATGAAGGCCTTGGCCTCCCTGCCCTGTTGTTGGCCCCCCAGAGGAACTCACTGGCCACTGTGTGAGACACGATGCTGGACTAGACAGACCACTGGCCAGATCCAGCAGGGCTCTTCTGATGTTCTTATGAAGGCCTCGGCCTCTGTGCCCTGTTGCTGGCCCTCCAGAGCAACTGGTTGGCCACTGTGTGAGACAGGAGGCTGGACTAGATGGACCACTGGTCTGATCCAGCAGGGCTCTTCTTATGCTCTTATGAAGGCCTCGGCCTCTCTGCCCTGTCCCTGTCCCTCCAGAGGAACTGGCCACTATGTGAGACAGAAGGCTGGACTAGGTGGACCGCAGATCTGATCCAGTAGGGCTCTTCTGATGTTCTTATGAAGGCCTCGGCCTCTATGCCCTGTTGTTGCCCCTCCAAAGTAACTAACTGGCCACCATGTGAGACAGGAGGCTGGACTAGATGGACCACTGGTCTGATCCAACAGTATTCTGATGTTCTTATGAAGGCCTCGGCCTCTCTGCCCTGTTGTTAGTCCTCCAGAGGAACTGGTTGGCCACTGTGTGAGACAGGAGGCTGGACTAGATGGTCCCTCACTGGTCTGATCCAGCAGGGCTCTTCTGAGGTTCTTAGGAAGGCCTCGGCCTCTCTGCCCTGTTGTTGGCCCTCCAGAGGATCTGACTGGCCACTGTGCATCTATGTCATGGTAGGAGCGCTCTCCCCGATTTTCATGTTTCTAGGTCCAGGGGACTGGCCTGGGCGTTGATTTTACAGTGAGGCGACTTTCTTTTTTATATATATAGATGAAGGCCTCGGCCTCTCTGCCCTGTTGCTGGCCCTCCAGAGGAACTGACTGGCCACTGTGTGAGACAGGATGCTGGACTAGACGGACCCCCACTCTGATCCAATAAGGGTCTTCTTATATTCTTCCATTGCCCTCCAGCGTGGTTGTGACCCATTTCCGTCACACCATCTCCTGGGCTATTTGGCAGCTGTCAATACGGAATGACTCACAGAGGCAGACGTGTGCAGGTAATGAGGTGACCCCCTTCGCCTTTCCTCGCTCCAGTCGGGAGGAAATTGGACAAGACGGAAGGAAAAGGCTCGGGATGGGGGGAGGTCACCTCCTTTCCGCTTCAGTGCCTCTTATTTCCCCAGGGAAGGAAGGACGGGAACATCTGCGGCCTTGTGCCGTGTGGTATGGCGGGATGCTCCTTTGTCTGCGGCGCAAGCTCCGGCCCACATCCACCTTCACCGGTAGCAAAGGCTTCCTCGGAATAGGCAGCCTAGCCTGGAGAGAGGGTTTTTTTTCCTTTTCTTTAAAAGGGTGCGTTGAAAAAATACAGGGGGCCCAGAACAATATTTGCACATGGAGAAAATGCAGATTTCATTCCACAACCAGTGGTATGCTCTTGCCTACCATGGGTAAATGTAGGGGTAGAAGGGTAAAGGGTAAAGGTTCCCCTCACTCAAAAGCCAGTCGAATCTGACTTTAGGGGGCGGTACTCATCTCCGTTTCCGAGTCGAAGAGCCAGCGCTGTCCGAAGACTTCCCTGTGGTCATGTGGCTAGCATGACTCAATGCCGAGGCGCACGGAATGCCGTTACCTTCCCACCGAAGCAGTACCTATTTATCTCCTTGCAATTTCTTGCTTTCGAACTGTTAGGTTGGCGGGAGCTGGGGCCAGAGACGGGAGCTCATTCCATCACATGGCACTCAGGTCTCGAACTGGTGAACTACCGACCTTCCGGTCTGCAGCTCAGCGTCTTAACCTCTGAGCCACTGTGGCACCCTACCAATATCGGTACTTTCCTATTATTGGTAAATGTAGATTGCATTCTGGAGCCATTGGTGGATTCCTGCCCGATCTTACTGGAAATCTGCCCTCGACAATCTAAGGTTTGTTAAAGCAGTGTTGCCCAACCTGTGGGTCGGGACCCAAAAGTGGGACGCAAAGCCTCCGAAAGCGAGTCGCGGGCCAACCCTCCCTAGCGGTACCCCTGCCCTTTCCCATACTCTCTTTTGTATTTTGGAAACCAAGATCTGAATCTGGGAAACGGCTGCCAGGTCCCCTTCCTGATTTGTCTTATTGCTCTATGCCTTTTTTGTTGTACATCGCCCAGAGCCCTGCACAAGCAGGGATAGGCTGATTAACAAATCAAATAACAACAGCAACAACAAAACAAGAAGGAGAAGGAGAAGGAGAAGGAGAAGCAGGAGAAGCAGGAGAAGCAGGAGAAGCAGGAGAAGAAGAAGAAGAAGAAGAAGAAGAAGAAGAAGAAGAAGAAGAAGAAGAAGAAGAAGAAGAAGAAGAAGAAGAAGAAGAAGAAGAAGAAGAAGAAGAAGAAAGAAGAAAGAAGAAAGAAGAAAGAAGAATAGCAGGAGACAGATGAACATTGCTGGCGAGAAAAGCCCAAGGTTTTGGTGCCACAACTGAGAAGGCCCTCACCTATTTGGCTTCAGATGGTGGAGGCAAACAAACCCTAGGGACTTCTAGATCTTGGAGCCGTAGTAGATAACTCACTGAAAATGTCGGGACAGTGTGCGACTGCAATTAAAAAAGGCCAACGCTATGCTGGGGATTCTTAGGAAGGGAATTGAAAACAAATCAGCCAGTATCATCATGCCCCTGTATAAATCAATGGTGCGACTTCATTGGGAGTACTATGTGCAGTTCTGGTCACCACAGCTCAGAAAGGATATTATAGCATTGGAAAAAGTGCAGAGAAGGGCAACTAGAACAATAAAAGGGATTGGAGAACTTTCCCTAGGAAGAAAGGTTAAAGCGCTTGGGGCTCTTTAAGCTTGGAGAAACGACGGCTGAGGGGTGACATGATCGAGGTTTAGAAGATTATGAATGGGATAGAGCAGGTAGAGAAAGAGGTCCTTTTCTCCCTTTCTCACAAGACAAGAACTCCTTGTGGGCACTCCATGAAATTGCTGAGCAGTCGGGTTAGAATGTGTTGTGTCCTGGGATCAGAAGGCAGAGCTGGCGAAAGACAGCCAAGCTTCGCTCTCTGAGAACAATAGGGACTAGGTTCCTGAGCTCGCCAGTAGAGAACCAATGGCAGCATTGGCGGGCGATTCAAACCCGCCAATAGGAATACGGGGCCGTCCCCCCTAACTGTATATAGTTGGCCTCCGGCCGTTACTGTTTGTTCTTGTCTTATGTGAAGTACGAATAAACGCGTCTTCTCTTATGTCGTCGTCCGAGTCATGAGGCCCGAAACCCAGTACTTTACTGTGGCGACGAGGATGGGATCTCAACGCCTTCCATGACTCCAGGAGCGACGAAAAGGACACCGCCGAGTATCGCATCGCTGACCCCGAGAGCAGCACCGCACCGCTCGCCGAGCATCGCATCGCTGACCCCGAGAGCAGCACCGCACCGCTCGCCCCGGCGCACGCCTTCCCAGACAGAACCATGGCCGCCTCTCATGTAACTCTCGAGCGCTTCGATCCGTCGCAGCCAGAAACCTGGGACGCATGGGTCGACCAGCTCATCAGCTATTTAGAGCTCAACGAAATCCGCCACCCAGACCAGAAACGATCGATCCTGTTGAACGCGTGCGGCACCCAAACCGTCCGCCTCGCCAAGAGCCTCTTGGTGCCCCGCACGGCCCTGGAGAGCTCGTTTGGGGAGATCCTGGATGTCCTCAACGCTTACTTCAGCCCCCGGCCGACCTTCCTGGCCAAGAGGATGGATTTCCAGAGGCGAGTCCAGGCCCAAGGGGAATCCATTGCCACCTTCCTGGCCGCGCTTAGGGCGCTCGCGGTGGACTGCGGGTTCCCGAAGGTGGAGGACAACCTGCTGATGCAGTTCGTGTGGGGCCTGGCGGACTCCAAGCTTCGGCGCAAGTTGGTTGGACACCGGAGGCTCTCCTTGGACGAGGCCCTCGACGCCGCAACTGCCCACGAGGCCGCGGAAGGGGAACGCCCGGCCGCGGCCGCACAGGTGGTCGGAAGGAGCCCAAGCCCCGGGAATGGAGAGACGGATGAGGTCTTCGCCCTCAGACCCCAACAACGCCGGCCGGCGCCGTTCCAGCAGGCCAACAGAGAGCCAGCCAAGTCTTCCGGCAACCGAACCGTCTGTGTCAGCTGCGGGGAGGGCCACGGAAGGAAATCCTGCAAGTTCCGAGATGCTGTCTGTCACGGGTGCGGAAAGCAGGGACACCTCGCACGGGTCTGCCGGTCCAAGGGCCCCCGGAATTCGAGATCGTCGGTCCCACAGCACCGCGCATCGTCCACCGCCTACGAGACAACGGAAGAGGTCGCCGAGTTGTACCATCTCACCGACCAACCGCTGCAGGTACTTCGCCTCCCCAACCCCAACCTCTCCTCTGCCCCGAAGATCCAAGTAACCGTGCGGATCGAGGGGTCCCCCTGTTGCATGGAAGTGGACTCGGGTTCGGCAGCGTCCATCATTTCCCTGGACACTTTAAAAAGACTTTGCCCATTAGGGGGACCCCTCTACGTCCATCGCCACTAAGCTTGGTGGACTTTCAAAAGAACCCTGTCCCCATCCGGGGAGTCGGCACTTTCCGAGTGCAGTACCGAGACTTTGAGGGGAACTTGGACTTGGTGGTGGTAGAGGGAAATCTCGCGAGTCTCCTGGGGCGGGCGTGGTTCGAGGCCCTAGGCATATCGATTGGGGGAGTGAATAAGTGCGGGGTGCGGGACTGGGGGGCGGTGTGCAAGGAATTCCCTGAGGTATTTGACGGGAAACTGGGGTGTTACAAAGGGCCCCCGGTGTCGCTCCACTTAGACCCCACCGTAACGCCCGTCCGTCGGCGCTTCCGCACCGTGCCCCTGGCCCTCCGCCCTAAAATAGAGACCGAACTGGACCGGTTAGTGGCCCAGGGAGTCCTAGAGCCCGTCCCGAACGCTCGATGGGAGACCCCGATTGTGACACCCGTCAAGCCAAACGGGGAGATCTGCATCTGCGCGGATTATAAGTGCACTATTAACCAGGCACTTCAGGCGCACACATACCCCGTACCCGTGGTCAGCCATGTCTTAGCAACACTGGCGGGGGCGTGCATATTTGGAAAGCTGGATCTCGCGCAGGCGTACCAGCAACTCCCGGTAGATGAGGCCACTGCCGAGGCACAGACCATAGTGACCCACCGGGGGCCTTCCGGATGAAGCGGCTGCAGTTCGGGGTCAGTGTGGCCCCAGGGATCTTCCAAAATCTAATGGACGATTTGTTAAAAGGGATCCCTGGAGTGACGCCGTTCTTCGACGACGTCCTCATCGCCGCGACCACCCCTGAAAGCTTCGCCGCCCGCCTCCGAACTGTACTGGGACGCTTCCAAGCCGCGGGGCTGAAAGTGAAGCGGGAAAAGTGCCTCCTTGGGGTGCCGGAGGTGGAGTTCTTGGGGTACCGGGTGGATGCAACAGGCCTGCATCCGGCGAGGGACAAGGTGAAGGCCATCGTGGAGGCCCCTGCCCCGAAGTCCAAGGCGGAGCTCCAGGCGTTCTTAGGCCTCCTGAACTTTTACCACGCCTTTCTCCCCCACAAAGCCGCCGTGGCCGAACCCCTGCACAGGCTGCTGGATAAGGCGACACCTTGGGCATGGGGAGCGAGGGAGGAGGCGGCGTTTCGGGGGTTAAAGTACTCTTGATTTCAAACGCGGTACTCGCCCACTTTGATGAAAAGCTCCCGGTCATCCTTGCGTGCGACGCATCACCGTATGGGGTCGGGGCGGTCTTGGCACACAAGCTACCGGATGGGAGGGAAGTCCCGGTGGCTTACTACTCCCGCACGCTGTCCCCCGAGGAGCGAAACTATGCCCAAATCGACCGGGAGGGCTTGGCACTGGTGGCGGGGGTGGAAAAGTTTCACAATTTTGTGTACGGGCGGCCCTTCACGCTCGTAACCGATCATAAGCCGCTCCTGGGACTGTTCGCGGCGGACAAACAAACGCCGCAGGTTTTGTCGCCCCGGGTGTTGCGCTGGTCCTTGTTTTTAGCGGGTTACCAGTACCGACTGGAGCATCGGCCGGGCAAGGCGCTGGGTCATGCCGACGCCTTGAGCCGCCTGCCGCTGCCGCATACGGGGGAAGATCCGGCCCCAGCTCCCGCAGTCTTGCTAATGGAGGAACTGCCAACCCCCCCTTCAGGCTGCAGATGTGGCCGCTCGCACGTCCCGTGATCCCATTCTCTCCCAGGTCCTAAACTGGGTGGTGAGGGGATGGCCAGCGGAACAGACAGGGCCAGAGTTCACAGCATACAAAGCCAGGCGGGAAGAGTTATCCGCCTTGAAAGGGTGCTTACTATGGGGGGACAGGGTGATCATCCCGGGGCCCATGAGACAAGGGGTGCTAGAAACGCTGCACGAGGCCCACCCTGGCATTGTACGAATGAAAGCTCTGGCAAGGAGCTACGTGTGGTGGCCCGGGATGGACGCAGAAATTGAATCCTGGGTCCGAGGGTGCACACGGTGTCAGGAAGTCCGCCCCAATCCACCGAGAGCGCCAACCCAAAGCTGGGAGTCGACCCACAAGCCGTGGTCACGCCTGCACATAGATTTTGCTGGGCCGTTCCAGGGGCTCCAGTTCATGGTGACGGTAGACTCCTACTCGAAATGGGTGGAAATAAGCCCAGTGTCTACCACCTCTGCCAAAGCGGCAATAAGGGCCCTGCGGAAAATATTCGCGACGCACGGGTTGCCAGACACCATCGTGTCGGACAATGGGGCAGCGTTCACATCTGCTGAGTTTCAAGCGTTCCTCGAAAAGAACCTAATCCGGCACATACGATCAGCGCCCTTCCACCCGGCAACAAATGGACAGGCGGAGAGGACGGTACGCACCGCCAAAGAAGCCCTGAGCCGCATAACGGAAGGGGACTGGGAGTTCCGGCTGGCCCGCTTCCTCCTAACATACCGCACCACCCCAAACCCCATCTCCGGGCAGTGCCCCGCAGAACTATTGATGGGCCGCCGCCCCACAACTTTATTAGACAGGCTTCACCCGGACCGAGCCCCAGAGAGAAAGCTGGTCGAGACCCGGGAGGCGCCCCGAAGCTTCCTCCCGGGGGAACCTGTCTACTTCCGGAATTACGGGGCGGGGCCTCAGTGGGTGGCCGGGCGCATCCTAAAACCCACCGGGCCAGTGTCATACGAGGTCCTAACAGATGGGGACCGGGTCCTCCGTAAACACGTGGACCAGCTCCGGAGGCGGCAAGACCCCGACACAGGGATCCAGTTACCGGAAAACGCCGCGGCTGCCCCAGCATCCGATCGACTGCAGGCACCGACAGCGGAGCAAGCGCCGGAAGGTCCACGGAATCCGGAGGGGGTCCCGGAGACAGCAGAACCACCGCCGCCGCCGCCGTCGTTACAGCCGCCACCGTCACCGCCTCAGCTACGACCGGAGAGTCAAGCTCCTTGTGCGGGAGGACCACCCGATGGGGGCCCCGCCAGTCCGATACCGCCCCCGACGATCGCTAAGGGAACGGAGGGCACCAGCATATTTAAAAGACTACGTCACCTGATAGGAGACGAACCATGGGGGGAGGGGTGTTGTGTCCTGGGATCAGAAGGCAGAGCTGGCGAAAGACAGCCAAGCTTCGCTCTCTGAGAACAATAGGGACTAGGTTCCTGAGCTCGCCAGTAGAGAACCAATGGCAGCATTGGCGGGCGATTCAAACCCGCCAATAGGAATACGGGGCCGTCCCCCCTAACTGTATATAGTTGGCCTCCGGCCGTTACTGTTTGTTCTTGTCTTATGTGAAGTACGAATAAACGCGTCTTCTCTTATGTCGTCATCCGAGTCATGAGGCCCGAAACCCAGTACTTTACAGAATGGATATGTAATGTATGCTGTGAAAGTGTAATGCACCCACTGGAAAACCTATGTTAAGTTTCATTCCTAGACAAGGATTGAAATCCCGCAGTTCTGACTGGTTGTCTAGGAATCGCCGTCCAATCCGGACGAACCACAAACTCTTGAGGGGAACGAACCTTATTGGTTCTTATCCGAGTAATCGCATTGGTTACATTCTGCGGTGGCTCAAGTGGTTAAGACGCTGAACTGCAGGCTGTGGAAGGTCAGTAGTTCAGCAGTTTGAGACCCAGGGAGTGAGCTCCCGTCTCTAGTTCCAGCTTCTGCCAACCTAGCAGTTCGAAAGCAAGAAATTGCAAGTAGATAAATAGGTACCACTTTGGTGGGAAGGTAACAGCGTTCTGTGCACCTTGGTGTTTAGCCATGCCGGCCACATGACCACAGAAACGTCTTTGGACAGCGCTGGCTCTTCGGCTTTGAAACGGAAATGAGCACCGCAACCCTAGAGTCGGATTCGACTGGCTTTCGAGCAAGGGAACCTTTACCTTTTACATTCTGTAAATAGGCGTGGCTACATTTGCCGGGAATGTTTAAAAGGAGCCAAGCTCCACTGTTTGTCTGTCATCTGTTAGATCGGTCATCTGCTGTTCTGGTTGACTTTGAGCTGTTGCTGAATAAAGCTGAATCACTTTGCTGAAATCACGTTGAGTGTCATACTTAACGGGATACAAGGAAGTCCTTCTTCACCCAAAGAGTGATTAACACGTGGAACTCACTGCCACAGGAGGTGGTGGCAGCTACAAGCATGGACAGCTTCAAGAGGGAATTAGATGAACATATGGAGCAGAGGTCCATCGGTGGCTATGAGCCACAAGGTGTAGATAGGGACTCTGGGGCAGGTGATGCTCTGTGTTCTTGGTGCTTGTGGGGGGCAACAGTGGGAGGGCTTCTAGTGTCTTGGCCCCGCTGGTGGACCCCCTGGTGGCACCTGGTATTTTTGGTCACCGTGTGTTGGACTGGCTTGATCCAAAATGGCTTCTCTTATGTTCTTAGGGTGGCCGGGTCTTCCCTGGTGACCAGCAGGGGGCGTGTGGTGGGGTTAGGGTCACCAGCTCCAAGCTGGGAAACTCCTGGAAATTTGGGGGTGGAGCCTGGGGAGGACAAGGACCTCAGTGGGGCACAATGCCACAGAGTCAGTCCTCCAAAGCATCCCTTTTCTCCAGGGGAACTGATCTCTGTCATCTGGGGAATGAGCTGTAGAAAAGAGCCAGAGTCCGGCAGCACCTTAAAGACTAACCAAATTCGCGGCGGGGGAGGAGCTTCCCTGAGTCAAGGCTCACTTCTTCAGACAGGGAGCAGAGAAGGGGACGGCAGTGAGCAGTGACTCAGGGAAGCTCCTCCCTGCCACGAATCTGGTCTTTATGGTGCTCCTGGAATCTGGCTCTTTTCTACTGCTGCGGACAGACTAACGCGGTGACCCGACTTGATCTATGGATGTAAACTGTAATCCCAGGACACCACCAGGTCCCACCTGGAGGCTGGCATCCCTAAGCAGGGGGCTCCGGAGATGACCGGAGTTTTCGGATAGGTTCACACGGGAGAAGCAGGCCCAGAGCTACAGTGGGGGCATTGCCCTCTGAATTCGGTCCCTGCCCTCCGAATTAAAAGCCCCACCCCACAAACAGCCAAGCCAGAAACCCTATTTTTTTTTTTTTAAGAAAAATTTTATTAACAGGATATAGTAGCATGTTCCATAGTTGCTAACCAATTCTTTACATATCCTTTTCTACAATTTTTTCTCCCTTCCCTCCCCCGGCTCCCAGCAATGCTCCACCCCCATTAATATTTCAGTCAATATTCTCTTACATTCAGTTCTTACTCAGTAAACAAATCTTCATTTTAAACATTTTCTTTTTCTATTTCTCATTCTTAGGTAACATTTTAAAAACAAGCCATTTCTTATACTACTTCTATTCTTAGTAGTCATCAAAGCAAAGTAATCTATTTTTAACATCCCAATTCAATTCTAAGTAAACTTTAAAGTCTTTCCAATCTGCTGAAAATTCCGCATCTTCTTTTCCATTGATTTTTTTTGTCAGTTTGTCCATTTCTACCATAAAAATCATCTTCTTTATCCATTCCCATTTATCTGGTATCTTCTCTTGTTTCCAGAATTGAGCATGTCATCCTTGCCATTGTTTTTGACCATGACTTAGGTGATACTGGGCTAGCAGAAAGGGGGTGTTGGAGATATATTGAAGGTGCCCTTCTAAGCTTTCTTGCCCCGTGGAAGGGAACTCAAAAGGCATTTAAATGCCTCCTGAAGGCAATTTAAATGCTCTCTGAGCTGTTTTTTCCCCTAGGAACTGATGCACTCGCTGCCCTGTCCCTTGAAAGGGAAGGGCTAGAAACAGGCTCCGAGCCTCCCCCTTTAAAGACAGGCATTCAGATTAATTTAATTAACTGTGATTTAATTGTGTCCGGATCATGGGAAGTGGTAGTTCCGTTCTATTCTGCTGTGGTCAGGCCTCACCTGGAGTCCTGTGTCCAGTTTTGGGCACTACGCTTTAAGAAGGATGTTGACAAGCTCGAGAGTGTCCAGAAGAGGGCGACCAGGATGGTGAGAGGGTTGGAATCCAAGTCTCACGAGGAAAGGCTGAAAGAGTTGGGCATGTTTAGCCTGGGAAAGGGAAGGCTTAGAGGGGACATGATGGCAGTCTTTGAATATTTGAAGGGCTGTCATGTAGAAGATGGAGCAGATCTATTCTCTCTTGCTCCAGATTGCAAGACTAGATCTAATGGGTGGAAATTACAAGGGAGTAATTACTGGCTAGATATTAGGAGAAACTTCCGAACTGTAAGAGTGGTTGAGCAGTGGAACAGTCTGCCTCGGGAGGTGGTGGACTCTCCTTTGCTGGACGTTTTCAAGCGGAGGCTGGACGACCATCTTTCGGGTATGTTGTAGGCAGGGCTTTTTTTGTAGAAAAAGCTCAGCAGGAACTCATTAGCATAATAGGCCACACCCGGCAGCAGGAACTCATTAGCATATTAGGCCCCACCCCTGACAGCACAGCTCATTAGCCTATTAGGTAGGCCACATGCCCCACGTTACCAGAAGTCTGGTCATCCAGCCACACCCACCTTCTGCTTCTTATTCTGTTAGCCTTGTTTGTTGTCAAAACCCAGGGCTTTTTTTGTAGCAGGAACTCCTTTGCATGTTAGGCCACACACCCCTAATGTAGCCAATCCTAATGAGTTTCTGCTGTTGGGCGTGGCCTGTTATGTTAATGAGTTCCTGCTGGGCGTGGCCAACCCGGGAGCCAGCCGGAACTCTGTTCCTGTGCGTTCCCGCCCCAAAATAGCCCTGATTGTAGGTACGTAGGGCTATCTTTCGGCTATGCTTCTGCAGAGTGCAGGGGGTTGGACTAGATGACCTGCAAGGTCCCTTCCAACTCTAGCATTCTATGATTCTTTGTTGTTGTTGTTCAGTTGCACAGTCGAGTCCGACTCTTTGCGACCCCATGGACCAGATTACGCCAAGCCCTCCTGTCTTCCGCTGTCCGCTGAAGTTTGCTCTATGATTCTATGCCCCCTTAAAAATGTAAATGCCCCCCGAAACAAAAAAAATATCCTGGCTACGGGCCCAGGGAGGAGGCTTTGCGAACCAGACAGTCGGCCGTCTGTGAATGCCCACCCCTTCTGTGAGCTGAATAATTCTCCATCTCTGTCTGTCCCTCCCCCCAGGGTACCTCCAAGCCTGCCTTACGTCTCCCGGCTACAAGAATGAGAAGAAACGCGGCCTCCACCTGCCCTCCCCGGACCCCGTCTACACCCCCTCCCCGAGGACTACAGCGACCCCGAGAGCCCCCAATCGAGCCTCTCGGCCCACTACTTCAACGGCGAGGCGGCGGTCACGGAGAGCTACTCGATGGACGCCTTCTTCATCACGGACGGCCGGTCGCGGCGGCGGGGCGGCGGCGTGGACCAGCGGCGCGGCAGCCACCGCCACGCCTGCAACGAGTGCGGCAAGACCTACGCCACCTCCTCCAACCTGAGCCGGCACAAGCAGACCCACCGCAGCCTGGACAGCAAGATGGCCCGCAAGTGCCCGACCTGCGGCAAGGCCTACGTCTCCATGCCGGCCCTGGCCATGCACGTCCTGACCCACAACCTCAAGCACAAGTGCGACGTCTGCGGCAAGGCCTTCAGCCGCCCCTGGCTCCTGCAGGGACACATGCGCTCCCACACGGGCGAGAAGCCCTTCGGCTGCTCCCACTGCGGGAAGGCCTTCGCCGACCGCTCCAACCTGCGGGCCCACATGCAGACCCACTCGGCCTTCAAGCACTACAAGTGCCGGCAGTGCGACAAGACCTTCGCCCTCAAGTCGTACCTCAACAAGCACTACGAGTCGGCCTGCTTCAAGGGGGCCGAAGAGCCGCACGCCTGCGCCGGGGCGGACTGAGGCCGGCTCTTCCGCCTTGGGGGAAGGAAGGGCGAAGGGGACGCTGAGCCGCGGCCTTCGGGGGGGGGGGAATGTTGGCGGAGGGGTCCCTGGAAGTGTGGCTTTGGCATAGGGTTGCCGGCCTTCGGGTGGAGCCTGGAGACGGGGTTGCCCCTCAGCGTTCCCTCTAAACCGAGTGAGCGTGAGCTGGCTCACAGTCTTTTTTCAACTTGCGCATTTCCGTCTTAGCTCAGGGAGGACGGCGCCAGGGCAAACCGATGTATGCAGTAGCCAAATCGCTCGCTCGCAAACTTTAATTGCCAGTCGCTCACAAAGGGGAATTTTTGCTCGCAAGACTCCACAGCTTAGAGGGAGCGCCGGTTGCCATCGGGGCTCTTTTTTGTAGCGGGAACTCCTTTGCATGTTAGGCGACACGCCCCCCTGATGTAGCCAATCCTCCAAAAGCTTGCAGTAGCCCCCTGTAAGAAGAGCTCTGTAAGCTCTTGGAGGATTGGCTACATTAGGGGTGTGCAGGGCTCTTTCTGTAGCAGGAATTCCTTTGCCTATTAGACAACACGCCCCCCTAATGTAGCCAATCCTCCAAGAGCTTACAGTAGCCCCTGTGAGAAAAGCTCTGTAAGCTCTTGGGAGGACTGGCTACATTAGGGGTGTGCAGGGCTCTTTCTGTAGCAGGGACTCCCTTGCATATTAGGTGACACGCCCCCCTGATGTAGCCAATCCTCCCAGAGCTTGCAGTAGCCCGTAAGAAGAGCTCTGTAAGCCCTTAGAGGATTGCCTACATTAGGGGCATGTGTCGCCTAATATGCAAAGGAGTTCCTGCTACGAAAGGAGCCCCGGTTGCCATCCTCCAGGCGGGAGCTGGAGATCTCCCGGGATTATAACGGATCTTCAGGTGTCAGAGGTCACTTCCCCAGGAGGAAATGCCAGCTTTGGAAGGCGGACTCTGTGGCATTCTACCCCACTGAAGCCCCTCCCTTCCCCCAAACCACGCCCTCTTCAAGCTCCGCCCTCCAAAATCTCCAGGCATTTCCCATCCCAGAGTTGGCTAGCTTACCTGGAGGTCACCTGGAATTACAACCGATGGACTCTGTGAAGAAGAAGAAGAAGAGTCGGCTTTTATACTCCGCTTCTCTCTACCCGAAGGAGTCTCAAAGCGGCTTACAATCATCACCTCCCCTTCCTCTCCCCGCAACAGACACCCTGTGAGGCAGGTGGGGCCGAGAGAGCTCTGAGAGGACTGTGACTGGCCCAAGGTCACCCAGCTGCCGACACACAGAGGAGGAGATGTGGATCGAACCCGGTTTTCCAGATCAGAGTCCACCGCGCTTAACCATTGTGTCACGCTGAGGGTTCTGCCCTCCCCAGGCTGTCTGGCATTATACTCCGCCAATGTCCCTGTCCTCTCCAGGCTCCACCCCCAAATCTCCAGGAATCTCCCAACCTGGAGTTGGCAACCCTACTTCGGAGGGACTCGACCAGCCACACGGAAGCCATTTTGGGACCGGAAGGGGTATCTTTGCGCAAATGTCTGATACGAACTCATCCTCCTTGGAATCCGAGCAGTTCTTTGGAAAGACGTCGACCATGGATTGTTTCTTAGGCTCCGTCACCTTCTCCTCCTCCTTCCTTTTCTCCTTCCCCCTCCAATAGCAATAACTCCCCACGTTGGTCTAGTGGGAAGGCTTCCTTTACGGGGACGCCGGCTCGTTCTCGCCAGGCGAGCGGCGGAAATTCTTCAGGGCGACCGAGCGAGAGAGGAAGAAAGCGAAGGACCCTTCTCTCCCCCCCCCCAGTCTCTCTCGTTTGGGAAACTCCGGGTGTATTTATTATTATTTAATTTATTAAGCTATTTATTTAGTGCTGCTCTTCCCCCCCCATTCTCTGGGGGGAACGAAAACTCCCAGCCCTTTGGGTAGTGATGCTCTTTTGGGGTCCGGAGCAAACGCATAAACTGTGAAACTATTTGAAGCAAGGTGGTAGGGGGTGGGTGGTACGGGTGGGATACGGGGGTGGGCTTTCATGCAACTAGGGGGGAAGGAGTGGGGGGGATACTTCTCTGGACAAATTGGTCCTTGGAAGCGAGGAAGGGGTGGATCGGTTCTGTCCGACACCAGGCACTGGATATAGGGTTGCCAGCTTTCAGACGGGGCCTGGAGATATCTCAGGATTAGAACTCGTCTCCAGGCAGGATTAGAACTCGTCTCCAGGCAGGCCCGTAGCTATGATGGGGCGTTTTGGGGGCCCTGCCCCCTCATTTAAAAGCCCCGCCCCGCAAATAGCCACGCCAGAAATCTTATTTTTGCATCTTTCCCGAAGGCTCATGGGTAAGTTTTGAAAGACTCGCCGTGGCCTAGATGGTCTACAGCAGGACCGGTTTAGCAGAAAGGGGGGATTATTGGAGCTACCACCCTTGAGTCCCCTTCTAAGCTTCCTTGCCCTGTGGAAGGGAACTCAAAAGGCATTTCAACGCCTGCTGAAGGCAATTAAATGCCCTCTGAGCTGTTTCTTCCCCCCCTTAGAGACTGACGCACTTGCTACCCAGTCCCCTGAAAGGGAAGGGCTAGAAACAGGCTCGGAGCCTCCCCCTTTAAAGACAGGCGTTCGGATTAATTGAGTCAACTGTAATTTAACTGCCCTTTTAAAAATTTAAATGGCCCCTGAACAAAAAAGAATTCCTGGCTACGGGCCTGTCTCCAGGCAACAGAGATCAGTTTCCCCTGGGGAAAAGGGCCATTTGGGAAGGCGGGCTCTGTGCTTAATACCCTGTCGAAGCCCCTTCCCTCCCCAAACCCCGCCCTCCGCAGGCTCCACCCCCAAAATCTCTAGGTATTTCCCAATCCAGCACTGGCCACCCTAGAACGCTGTACCCGAGACAGCTGGAAATGAGTAGAAGTCTGAGGGTGTGAGATCCCGGAAGCCGAGAAGGGAGCCGAGTAGGACTTCCGGTGGGCAAAGGGGTGAGATTTTTCGTCCCCTTCCTCCCCACCCCCCTAAATAGCAGTAGCAGAGGAATTGACACGCATCCATTCCTTTAAATTATTCCACATGGCAGGTCTCACATTCGGTGCACTGAAAGAATAAGAAGGGTCCCTCGGGAAAGGCAGATCCCGTTTCCTCCAGGAGAGCCCTGTGCTCCATGCAGGAAACTCAGAAGCGGCACAACCCCCTGTGGTCCCAGGCCAGATCCCGGAAGCTTGGGCTTGCCAACCTCCAGGTGGGGCCTGTAGATCTTTTAGAACTGCAACTGGATTTCCAGATTTCAAAGATCAGTTCCCCTGGGGGGAAATGGCCGCTTTGGAGGGTGGGCTTTGAGACATTAGACCTCACCGCCCCCGGGCTTTACCCCCAAATCTCCAGGAATTTCTTCACCCAGAGTTGGAAACCCTACATCAGCCATGCGGACCACAGGTATCACTGCTGCAGGAAGTGGTAGCGGCTACAGGACAGACAGCTTCAAGAGAGGATTGGATAAATGTATGGAGCAGAGGTCCATCAGTAGCTATTAGCCACAGGTATAGATGGGACACTGTGTCTGGGGCAGTGGTGCTCTGTCTTCTTGATGCTTGGGGGGGGGGGCAAGAGTGGGAGGGCTTCTGGAGTTCTGGCCCCGCTGGTGGACCTCCTTGGGTTTTGATCACTGTGTGACACAAACTGTTGGACTGGGTGGGTTGTTGGCTTCCCTTATGCTCTTCTGGGGCAGTGGTGCTCTGTCTTCTTGGTGTTTGGGGGGGCCACAGTGGGAGGGCTTCTGGAGTTCTGGCCCTGCTGGTGGACCTCCTGATGGCCCCTGTTTTTTGCCCACTGTGTGAAACAGAGTGTTGGACTGGGTGGGTTGTTGGCCAGATCCAACCTGTCTCCTCTTATGTTCTTATATGAGTGGCTGTTAGCCACAAGGTCTAGAGGGAACACCCTGTCTGGGGCAAGTGAGGCTCTGTATTTTTGGTGATTGGGGGGGGGCAACAGTGAGAAGGCTTCTGGAGCTCTGGCCCCACTGGTGGACCTCCTGATGGCACCTGGTATTTTTGGCCACTGTGTGACACAGAGTGTTGGACTGGATGGGCCATTGGCTTGATCCAACATGTCTTCTCTTATGTTCTTATGTCTGGGGCAAGTGATGCTCTGTGTTCTTGGGGCTTGTGGGGGGGCAACAGCGGGAGGGCTTCTAGTGTCCTGGCCCCACTGCTGGACCTCCTGATGGCACCTGGTCTTTTTGGCCACTGTGTGACACAACGTGTTGGACTGGAGGGGCCATTGGCCTGATCCAACACTGGCTTCTCTTATGTTCTTATGTATCCAGCATGGCTTGAAAGAAAGAACTTATGGCAAGTACAGAAACTTTAGGACTGTTCACATGTTCATCACATGACTTATGAGGAAGACAGGGGGAGTGGGTTCCTGCCTCCCCCCCCTTGACACACATCCCTCCATGCATTCAAGAGTCCCTGTCTGCAAACAGAGGCATAGCACACCTAGCTGACCACGTGGAGACGCCTTCTCTTGAATCAGGCCCTTGGTCCATCAAGGTCAGCGCTGGCTCTTCAGACTGACAGCAGCTCTCCAGAGTCTCCAGTAGAGACTCCAAGTCCCCAGACAAAAAGGCTTTTAAATATCACTCCAGCTCTGAGGCATTTCCAGCCTAGCCTAAAGGGCGTTCGCCAAGTGGGTTTTTGCCCTGGTCTCCTGGAAACTCGACACGGTCGATTGCATCTATATGTCCCTCACCTTGCCAGATGGTCTCCGGTCAAGATCCAGGCTGCTCGGCTTTGGCAGCACTGCTGCGTCAGCAGGACTGGCGCATCATGTCGCGCTGGAAGCCAATGTGCCCTTGAAAGCTGAGACGTCAGGAGCATTCCTCTACACCGGTGCTTTTCAGTCTTACCAGGGAAACCTGCCTCGGCAGGGAGGGCAGGGGAGAAATCCCATAAATAAATAGACAAACCTTTCCATGCAGAAATTCCTACAAGCAAAAAAGAATTCTGGGATGTGACTCACATGGTGTCTGGGGAAGGTTAAGTCCCAGAACACTCTTATTCTTTTCTTAAGACCTGTGGTCCATTGAGTCCAGCATCCTGTCTCACACAGCAGCCGCCCAGTTCCTCTGGAGGTCCAGCAACAGGGCAGTGGCTGAGGCCTTTATAAGAACATAAGAAAAGCCCTGCTGGATCAGACCAGTGGTCCATCTAGTCCAGCATCCTGTCTCACAAAGTGGCCAACCAGTTCCTCTGGAGGTCCATCAACAGGGCAGAGAGGCCAAGGCCTTCATAAGAATGTAAGAAAAGCCCTGCTGGATCAGACCAGTGGCCCACCTAGTCCAGCATCCTGTCTCACATAGTGGCCAACCAGTTCCTCTGGAGGGCCAACATCAGGGCAGAGAGGCAGAGGGCTTCAAAAGAACATCAGAAGAGCCCTGCTGGGTCAGACCAGTGAGGTTCCACCTAGTCCAGCATCCTGTCTCACTCAGTGGCCACCCAGTTCCTCTGGAGGTCCATCAACAGGGCAGAGAGGCCAAGGCCTTCATAAGAATGTAAGAAAAGCCCTGCTGGATAAGACTAGTGGCCCACCTAGTCCAGCATCCTGTCTCACACAGTGGCCAACCAGTTCCTCTGCAGGGCCAACATCAGGGCAGAGAGGCAGAGGGCTTCAAAAGAACATCAGAAGAGCCCTGCTGGGTCAGACCAGTGAGGGTCCACCTAGTCCAGCATCCTGTCTTACACAGGGGTCAGCCATTTCCTCTGGAGGGCCGACAACAGGGCATAGAGGCCGAGGCCTTCCTAAGAACATCAGAAGAGCCCTGCTGGATCAGACCAGTGGTCCATCTAGTCCAGCATCCTGTCTCACAGAGTGGCCAACTAATTCCTCTGGAGGTCCAGGAAAAAGGCACGGAGTCCAAGCCTACCTGTGATGCTGCCTCCTGGCACTGGGAGTCATAGATTGACTGCATCTGAATGTGGAGGTTCTCTTTAGTGATCCTTGGGTAGATAAGAACATAAGCAGTTTCATATTGCAACGGAAGATCAGAAGGTGCCTTCAGGAAAGTTTGCCCTCCATTATATATTTATTCCAATTGACATCTCAACCTTCCATCCATCATGGAGTGAAGCTGGTTAGGGTTATCCCATCCAAGCACTGAGTACACTTCCTGCTTCAGTGAATTCCACATGTTAACTACTCACTAGGTGAAGGACTTTCCTTTTATCTGTCCTAAGCCTACCTCTCCTTAATTTCATGGAGTGCCCACGAGTTCTTGTCCTGTGAGAAAGGGAGGAAAGGACTCCTTTCTCTACCTTCTCTATCCCACGCATAATCTTGTAAACCTCGATCATGTCACCCCTCAGCCGTCGTTTCTCCAAGCTAAAGAGCCCCAAGCGCTTTAACCTTTCTTCATAGGGAAAGTGTTCCAGCCCCTTAACCATTTTAGTTGCCCTTTTCTGCACCTTTTCCGATGCTGTAATGTCCTTTTTGAGATACAGTGACCAGGACATGGTACTCCAAATGAGGCCACACCATAGACTTATACAGGGGCATTATGATACTGGCGGATTTATTTCCAATCCCCTTCCTGATAATCCCCAGATGTGAGTAGCTGTAAATTGGCAGTGTTTGACAAGCTGATTGGCAAATCTCCCCTCCTCTTCACCCCTCACCAGGTTGTGGGATCAGGGCCGGAACACCACCAGGGGAGGGGCTTAGGGGAAGGGGTGTGGTTGGGTCTATTAGCCATCTAGTTCTGGTCCTGTGAATGGACAAGAAGGTCAAACACAGCTATACATTTAGGGGAATGGATTGAAAAGTTCTAACGGATCCCGCTTATGTTAAGTTGGAGTCTGTCAATTCATGGAGAGGGGGAGTATGTCCAAACCTAGATTGCAACCTTGTGAGGAGGGGTCTGGAGATGGGGACCAGGCTGCAGGGGTCAGACAGTAGCTTCTAAGAACATTAGAGAAGCCACGTTGGATCAGGCCAATGGCCCACCCAGTCCAACACTGTGTCCCAGGAGGTCCACCAGCGGGGCCAGAACTCCAGAAGCCCTCCTACTCTTGCCCCCCAAGCACCAAGAATACAGAGCATCACTGCCCCAGACATAAGAACACAAGAGAACATAAGAACATAAGAGAAGCCAATGTTGAATCAGGCCAATGGCCCATCTCGTCCAACACTCTGTCACACAGCGGCCAAAATATACCAGGTGCCATCAGGAGGTCCAGCAGTGGGGCCAGGACACTAGAAGCCCTCCCACTGCTGCCCCCTCCAGCACCAAGAATAGAGTGCATCACCTGCCCCAGACTGAGAATTCCCATCTATACCCTGTGGCTAATAGAAGCCATGTCAGATCAGGTCAGTGGCCCATCCAGTCCAACAGTCTGTGTCACACAGTAGCCAAAACCCAGGTGCCGTCAGGAGGTCCATTAGTGGGGCCAGAACTCCAGAAGCCCTCCCACTGTTGCCCCCCACCTCAAGCACCAAGAAGACAGAGCATCACTGCCTCAGACATAAGAACCTAAGAGAAGCCATCTTGGATCAGGCCAGTGGTCCATCCAGTCCCACACTCTGTGTCACACAGTGGCCAAAACCCAGGTACCATCGGGAGGTCCACCAGCGGGGCCAGAGACTTTACAGACATCACAAATTGTGTTGACCCCAATATATGGAAATGCCTGACCCAGCCCCGCCCAACCTCCCATGTTCTCCTCTGACAGGGCCTCTCCTCTCTGAGCTCTTCAGCAGAGTGCAGAGAATAAACCTGGATCACTGATTTATCTGTTACTGCCATTCTTATCTCACCCTTTCCTGCAAGGCCTAACCCAGTTCTGTAACCACTATGCCACAATGAATGGAACGCTCTGTCTGGGACAGCGATGCTCTGTCTTCTTGGTGCTCGGGGGGGCCACAGTGGGTGGGCTTCTGGAGTTCCGGCCCCACTCCTGGACCTCCTGATGGCACCTGGTATTTCTGGCCACTGTGTAACCCAGAGTGTTGGACTGAACATAAGAACATAAGAGAAGCCAATGTTGAATCAGGCCAATGGCCCATCCAGTCCAACACTCTGTCACACAGCGGCCAAAATATACCAGGTGCCATCAGGAGGTCCAGCAGTGGGGCCAGGACACTAGAAGCCCTCCCACTGCTGCCCCCTCCAGCACCAAGAATAGAGTGCATCACCTGCCCCAGACTGAGAGTTCCCATCTATACCCTGTGGCTAATAGCCACTGGCGGACTTCTGCTCCATATGTTTATCTAATTCCTTCTTGAAACTGTCCATGCTTGTAGCTGCCACCACCTCCTGTGGCAGTGAATGGATGGGCCATTGGCCTAATCCAACATGGCTTCTCTTATGTTCTTAATTGCTTCATGGCAGGGACAAGATTCAGATTAAGGGCTCTCCAAGCTGCAGGTTGGCGTATTGGAACTTATACCCAGCTCTCTGCGTGCGGGGAAGGAAGGAAAGGAGGGGTCACGGCTCAGCGGCAGAGCCTCTGCTTGGCATGCAGAAGGGCTCAGGTTCAATCCCCGGCCTCTCCAGTTAAGGATCAGGTAGCAGGTGATGTGAAAGACCTGAGACCTTGGGGAACAGCTGCCAGTCTGCGTAAAGACCGATTTCAATGGACCAAGGGCCTGATTCATAGGTCATTTGACTGGAAACAACAGATCATTAAATCATTTGTGGGGATTATCACCTGCCTCTAGCCTAAGGCGAGAGTTTTGAGTCAGGAGGCCTGAGTTTTCAATTATATTTATAAATACTGTTGGCTGTCATGACGGAAGGGTGAAGAGGCCTAGCTCTGCGTTCGGGCGGAATGTGGGGGAAAGCCCGTTTGCTGTCTCCTCTTGAATAGACCAGGCTCCGCACTGCACAAATCAGGAGCAGCGCCGCCAAGGCAAAGTTCTTCCTGGACGGCTACCCAAAGCTGTGATCCCACGGCAAAGGGAGGCGACTGGCCGTATCTATGCAACTCTCCAAAAGCACCCAACCTGGCGCACCGTTTCATATCTCCGTCACGGCGCCGGTGACGGGACTGCTTTTGGATAACGGGGACGCATCTTCCAGGGACCACCGATAAACCTCTAGAAAAGAAGGAACCTACAATGGTCTTGGACAACTCTGATTTTCTACCTCTGGTCTCGGTCTTGTAGGAAGCTGGATTATCTTACAGGGAGCAACAGGTGCTGCTGTTCTCTGAGGCTGCGTTCACCAACTGGAGTTCAGCAAATGTCTGGAGAGCATCACAGCGACACTCACATAAGGACACAAGAGAAGCCAGTGTTGGGTCAGGCCAATGGCCCCTCCAGTCCAACACTCTGTGTCATACAGTGGCCAAAAAATACCAGGTGCCATCAGGAGGTCCAGCAGTGGGGCCGGGACACTAGAAGCCCTCCCACTGTTGCCCCCCCAACACCAAGACTACAGAGCATCACTTGCCCCAGACATAAGAACATAAGAGAAGCCAATGTTGGATCAGGCCAATGGCCCCTCCAGTCCAACACTCTGTCACGCAGTGGCCAAAATATACCAGGTGCCATCAGGAGGTCCAGCAGTGGGGCCAGAATACTAGAAGCCACACCGTCTGGCCTTTCCAATATGGGAGAGAAAAGCCACCCACCGTTCCAAAGGGGCCGTTGTGTGTTTGTCGTAGCAAAACCGAGGAAAAGTCTAGTGTTGTCTTGAAGACCAACTATGTTCATTTTGTCGTAAGCTTCCGGGGGTCAAAGACCGTGATAATAGACACGTGTGACCAGTATGTCTGAAACATTCGGTCGGGGATAGTGATGCTCTGCATTCTTGGTGCTGGGGGGGGCAACGGTGGGAGGGGCTTCTGGAGTTCTGGCCCCATCCTCCTGATGGCACCTGGTATTTTTGGCCACTGTGTGACACAGAGTGTTGGACTGGGTGGGCCATTGGCCTGATCCAACATTGGCTTCTCTTATGTTCTTACATGAAGACTCGACTCCTCCTTCCCCGATACCTGCCGTATAAAAAAAATCTCCATCACACGTTTATCTGACAAACTCGGTGGCGACCAATGTTCCCTCTAAGCTGAGTTAGCGTGAGCTAGCTCACAATTTTTTAGCCTCCGGCTCCCACATTTTTGTCTCAGCTCAGGAAGGACGGCTTTCGAGCAGACTAATTGATGCAGCAGCCAAATCGCCCGCTCGCCACTTGAATGCCAGTAGCTCCCAAAGTAGAATTTTTGCTCACAAGACTCCACAGCTTAGCAGGAACATTGGTGGTGACACACGAAAGCTCGTGTTGAAACAAACCGTGATATTTATTCAGGTTGCGGCCTGCGTAGACCAGGCGAGACTGACCTTAGCTGAGCGTGGAAACAAAGCAGGAACCGGCCGGGGTTGATACTTGGAAGGGGGACCACCAAGGAAATGCAGGCTTGTTATGCAGAGGCGGGAGATGGCAAGCCGCCTCCGTTTCACCCTGCCTTGACCGAGATGGCCCAGACTCCATGATTCCATCATATCCCAGAAGCTAAGCAGGGTCGGCCCTGGTTAGTACTTAAGACAGGAAACCAGCAAGGAAGTCTAGGGTCGCTACGCAGAGGCAGGTAAAGGCCAATCACCTCTGAATGTCCCCTGACTTGAAAATCCCGGGGTCGCCATGGGTCAGTCACGACTGGACAGCAACACAGATGTTATTAAGAATAAGTCTTTAAGGTAGCCGTCGGACTTTTGTTTCATTTATGGTTTCGTACCCACGAAACAGCCGTGAACGCGTCTCGTAGAAGGCCGTTCCGCTCCACGTGATCTTCTGTAAGCGAACCGCAATGGCCGTGCGAAAGCAAAGCATATGAAATAATCCCCGGCTGCGCAAAAGGATTCACTCGCAGAAGAGGCTGCCTGTCACATCTCTGCGTGGTTGTCTCCTTCTGATCCGTCGGGTGGCCAACGTCCAGGTGGGACCTGGAGACCTTCCAGAATTACGGTCTTGAGGTGACAGAGATCAGTTCCCCTGGAGAAAATGGCTGCTTTGGAACACGGACTCTGTGGCATTGCACTCTGTTGAGGCCCCTCCCCTCCCCAAGCCCCGCCCTCCTCAGGCTCCACCCCCAAAATCGCCAGGTATTTCCCAACCCAGAGCTGGCAAGTTGTTTGTCCAGAGGGCCATTTTAACACAGTCAGTAACTCAACAAGGTTATTCCGCTACATCGAGCCAGTTTGGTGTAGTGGCTGAGAGTGGTGGACTCTGGGAGAACTGGGTTCGATTCCCCGCTCCTCCACAGGCAGCTGCTGGTGTGACCTTGGGCCAGTCACAAGTTCTCTCAGAGCTCTTCCCTCACAAGCAGTTCCCGAGAGAGCTCTCTCAGCGGGGCGCTATATCACTCTAAAGGTGGATGGGTGCCACCTCCTTGCATGGGATGCCTCTCTTCCACTTGCAGCTGCTGGATGACCTTGGGCAAGCCACAGTTCTGGCACAGCTGTTCTTGAAGAAGAGCAGTTTCTGTCAGAGCTCTCTCAGCCTCACCGACCTCACAGGGGTGTCTGTTGTGGGGAGGGGAAGGGAAAGGAGATTGAAAGCCGCTCTGAGACACTTTCGGGTCGTGAAGGGCGGGGTATAAATCTAATCTTCTTCTTCTTCCCCCAAAGTTTTGACTTTTGTTGTAGTGCAGGCTTGCAAACATATCCTCTGTTAACTACACACACATCTCATGGGACACTTGCTGTTCTGTCTTTGGGCTGCCAACCTCCAGGTGGGACCTGGAGTTCTCCGGGAATTACAGCTCATTTCCAGACCACAGACATCAGCTGCCCTGGAGAAAACACCAGTTTCGAAGGGCAGATTCCAGGACAGGGTTTCGAGCTCTGGGTGGGGAAAGACCCGGAGATCGTGGCCAACAGAACTTGAAGAGGGTGGGCTTTGGGGAGGGGCGGGGCTTCAGCAGGATACAATGCCTTAGAGCCCACCCTCTATAGCAGCCATTTTCTCCGGGGGAACTGATCTCTGCCACGTGGAGATTGATTGTAATACTGGGGGACCTCCAAGCCCCCCTGAAGCTTGGCAACTCCTACGGATATATCATCAATCTTAGGTGAAATCCCGCCCCAACCCCATAAGCTCTGCCCCCGCCCAAAGCTCCAGGAATCCCCTGGGCTAAAGTTGGCACTCTGTCTGCGCCACTAGGGAGGATGCTCCCATTGGATTTGGGCCCTACGCTGTGACAGCCTGCTCAGGTAGTCACCGCGACGCTTAGCAGATGTACGGAAGCGACCGGAAGTGGATTTCGAAAAGAGCATTCCCAGGAAAACACACTTCGGCGTCGTCGTATGGCTCTGCTCTTATGCAAACCAACCATATGCCTCCGGAATTTTACATATGGGGCCCTTGCGTTCCACACGTTTCTGGCAACGTTCGCATACGGTGGATCTTATTCCCTGCTGAATTTTTTCCTCGTCGGCATCATTTAATTGCAGAATTTGGGCAGGGAAAGAGAGTTAGTTCTCTCGACGGGGAAAAACACCCGTGAGCTCATTTGTATCCGCGCTGGGGTCAGGAGAGGTAACCCAGTCCCACTTCGGTGTTTATACTGTAAATAAGAAACACAGCAATAATTTCCCATGCATGATTAAAAAAAAGAGCGACTTTTCTCCCTCTCCTCCCAGGTATTAGACTGGACAGATCACAGGGAGAGAGACTCACAGATCTCCCCGAGACGAAACTACCTGCAGTATTATAATGTAATTCAGGGACATTAAAGAGCCTTCCTTCTGCTACGTGGTGGGTGTCGTCTCTCTGTGGGGGCGAGCGGAGGGGAAACGGGAGCCATTCGAGTCGCGGGAACCGCACCGGCTGAACGAATATCACGGCAGAAGAATCACCAGCGGTGCGGCCTTTGGAATCCCGACACAGCCATGATGGGGGCTGCCACAAAATGGCCGCCGTAGGAGGCGGAGGCAGGCACAAAATGGCTGCCGCAGGGGGCAGAGCCGAACACACAAGGCCTGCTGTGGCTGACCTTCAAGTCACACCGTGAAGATCATTGTGCTGCGGCGGTGGCTGGTAAACACGCAGTCCATCAAGATCTCCAACGGCCAATCGAAAGCCTTGCTGGGTGAAAGCCCCCCTTGGCCCCACCCACTTTTAAAAAACCACTTGGTGGGCACCAGAAAAGGTGTCAGTGGGCACGGTGTTGCCAGGGCCGGCTCGCTCACTAGGCTAACTAGGCGTTCGCCTAGAGTGCATTGGCCCTTAGAGGTGCCAACCCCCCACCACCCCTTCCCTGGCTTGCTGGTGCACTCCGCGCTGGCAAGCCAATGCTCAGACGGAAGGGATGGGGGTTTAAACCCCCGCCCCTTTCCTTGCTTGCTGGTGTGCCCTGCAGCTGCGGGGCACGCAGGCAAAGGGCAACTGGGCAGATTAGAGGTGGAGAGACATTTTCCCTTAAGAGGGGGTTGTTTGGGAGCCTCTTGCAGTGCCGTTCCACCTCCTGGCCGCAGCAACCCCTTCAGCTTTGTGCTGCAGGGGGACTTCTTCCCCTGGCACCTCCCTGGCCCCGCCTGGAGGTTGGCAACCCCATAATTGGTGGGCGTGCGGGGGGGCGCCAGAAGGTAGCCCCGCCTAGGGCACAAAAATACCTCGGGCCGGCCAACACTGCCTCTCACACAAGAATAAGGCTCTCTGTACATTAGCTATGCTTTAAGAACGTAAAAGAGCCTTCCCGGATCAGACCAAGGGTCCACTTAGTTTAGCGGTCGGGTCGCCGGTTCTGGGAGATTTTGGGGGTGGAGGCTGAGGAGGGCGGAGTTGGCGAGGGGAGGGACTTCGGTGCCATAGAGTCCACCTTCCAAACCAGCCATTTTTCTCCAGAATTGACCTTTGTTGCCTGGCGACCAGTTGTAAATGTGTGGAGGTTGGCGACTCTATCCAGAGGGGGCCAGCTAAACGCTCTTGAGTAACCCCCCCCCAGCAAGGCATGTGGGCAAGAGCCCTTCCTCGTTGCCCGTCCAGAAACCGGTATCAAGGTACACTGCCTCTGAACAAGGAGGCTCCATTGAGCGGTTTATTTTTATTTATTCATATATTAAATGTGTTGATCACCCAGTCCCTGCTATGCAGGGCTCTGGGGGATATACAGTATACATAAAAACATTTGAGATAGAACTATTAAACCTTTAATAACACATTTCAAGCAAATGGATGGCGTATACTAATTGATCCGCTTTCAGACTGCTGGCTGCTTTGCGGGCAGGGGAGGGGAGGGCAAAGCAGATATAGGAAAGAAATAGGAGTGGAAAAGGATGCCAGCTATGAGGGAAACCCACTGCTGTCCTCAATCAAAAGCTGGGTGGAACTTCTCTGCCTTACAGGCCCTGTGGAATTGCATAATAATAAGAGATTGGATTTATACCCCGTCCTTGACTACCTGAAGGAGTCTCAGAGCAGTTTACAATCTCCTTCCTCTTCCCCTCTCCACAACAGACACCCTGTGAGGTAGGTGGGGCTGAGAGAGCTCTCTTGAGGACTTCTCCTCAGAGAACAGCTCTGACAGAACTTGTCACTGACCCAAGGTCACACCAGCAGCTACAAGTTGAGGAGTGGGGAATCAAACCCAGTTCTCCCAGATTAGAGTTCACGCTCCTAACCACTACGCCAAACTGGCTCTCACAGGGCCCTAATGGTGTTTGATAGAGAGTTCCGCCACGTTGGGGCCAGGCCCGAAAAGGCCCTGGCCCTGATAGAGGACAAACAACAAATATATACACTGCAAAAACCTTTTTTATAAATTAATGTGTTCTATTTGTTCCACCTTATAAAGTACATTGTGTGTTATTTATAATACCCTAAAACATGTATAAACAATAACAATCAATTAATTCAGTATAATAACTACTAGTCAATTTACATCATTTTTTTCAAAGTTAAACCCCAACGGGAGTTTCTAAAATTATAAGCCCGCTTCTCCTTGCTTGGAAGTCTTCTGAAGGGGAAAGCTTTCTTTGTGGTTACACTGATGTTTACATCGATGTTTGTTGCTGGTCCTACGAGAGGCACATTAAGCAGCTGAAGTTCATAGACGGAGCACTCCCTGTCTTTCTTAAGGCTGCCCAGTATTGACCAGAGAGCATGGTCAATGCTTAATGTGCCTCTCGTAGGACCAGCAACAAACATCAATGTAAACATCAATGTAACCACAAAAGAAAGCTTTCCCCTTTCAGAAGACTTCCAAGCACGGAGAAGCAGGCATATAATTCTAGAAACTCCTGTTGGGGTTTGACTTTGGAAAAAATGATGTAAATTGACTGGTAGTTGTTATACTGAATGAACTGATTATTATAGTTTATTACAGGTAATGAATCATATACCTGTTTTAGGATATTATAAATAACACCCAATGCATTACTTCCTGTAGAATTTTCCGGGTTGTGTGGCCGTGGTCTTGGCATCGTAGGACCTGATGTCTCGCCAGTAGCTGTGACTGGCATCCTCAGAGGTATAACACAGAAAGATGGAGGACTCTCTGTGTCAAGGTGAGCAGAAAAATGGTAGGCAGGTAATTTATATCTACCCTGGAAGGTGGGGCAGGGCTGAATCAATTATCTTGTAGTGGTTCTCCAGGCTATGAACATGCTAATGGAGGAGCTTTCCTGAGGAGGTTCTTTTGGATTGTTTCCTGAGGAGGTTCCCTGTTTCCTGAGGAGGTTCTTTTGTGTGTGGAATGGCTATTGGAACTCTAATCTTATCTGCAGTGCTATTGTCAGCTGAAGAGCATTTTGTGTTTTTCAGGACAGGAAACCATGCCCTATTTATTTTTAAACTCTCTTCTTTCCTGTTGAAACACACAATGCACTTTATAGGATGGAACAAATAGAACACATTAATTTATATTTAAAAAAAGGTTTTTGCAGTGTATATATTTGTTGTTTGACTCTTCCAACACTGCAGCTCGGGTAGCTATACCTGACAGAGGACAGCCAGATAGATTTAGGGATAGTTGCTATGGCTAACACCTGCTGATCGACCCCACCTATCCTAATCTGTGTAGCCGTATTTAAAAATTTGCTTCTGCAGGAAGGGATTTTTGCAGCTTGCATAAATCCCGGTGGTATTTCGACAGACCGCTTATGCAATTGTGGAAATCTTCAGAGGAATGTCCCCTCTCCGCCTAGCCACTGTTTTTATTTGTCTGTTGTCTGTGACAGTAGGAAGGAGAAAGTAAGAGGTCAGGGCAATGTTACGAAAAGGAGAAGGCCCGGCTGGCTGAAGTCTGCCTCATTCTTTGGAAAAAGAAGGAAGCGGAAAGATGACATTGGATCAGCGAATACTTTCAAAAAATTTTTTAAAAAGGAGGCACAAGATATTCAAGCACGTACAGTAACTAAGCCAAAGAAGAAGGGAAAACAGGAAAGAGGTCATCATGAAGCAAATAAAATGAAATTCAATAGAGATAAGTGCAAAGTCCTACACGTGGGCACAAAAAATCAAAGGCACAGATATAGGATGGGAGGGACTTGGCTTGACAGCAGCACGTGTGAAAGGGATCTGGGTGTTCTGGTTGATCACAAGCTCAACATGAGCCTGCAGTGCGATGCGGCTGCAAAGAAAGCTAATGCAATCTTAGGATGCATTAACTGAAGCATTGTGTCCAGATCACGGGAGGTGGTCGTTCCGCTCTGTTCTGCTATGGTCAGGCCTCACCTGGAGTCCTGTGTCCAGTTTTGGGCACCATATTGTAAGAAGGATGTTGACAAGCTCGAACGCGTCCAGAAGAGGGCGACCAGGATGGTGAGAGGGTTGGAATCCAAGTCTTACAAGGAAAGGCTGAGAGAGTTGAGTCTGTTGAGTCTGGGAAAGAGAAGGCTTAGAGGGGACATGATTTTTGAAGTATTTGAAGGGCTATCGTGTAAAACATGGAGCAGATCTATTCTCTCTTGCTCTGGATTGCAAGACTAGATCTAATGGGAGGAAATTACAAGGGAGTCGTTACTGGCTAGATATCAGGAGAAACGTCCTCACTGTAAGAGTGGTTGAGCAGTGGAACAGTCTGCCTCGGGAGGTGGTGGATGCTCCTTCCCGGGATGTTTCCAAGCGGAGGCTGGACAACCATCTTTTGGGTATGTTGTAGGTATGTAGGGCTCTCTTTCGGCTGTGCTCCTGCAGAGTGCAGGGGGTTGGCCTAGATGACCTGCAAGGTCCCTTCCAACTCTAACATTCTATGAGTCTATGACCAGTGTTCCCTCTAAGCTGAGTTAGTGGGAGCTAGCTCACAGGTTTTTTAGCCTCCGGCTCATGCACATTTTTGTCTCCGCTCAGGAAGGACGTGGCTCCAGAGCAAACCAATTTATACAGTCGCCCGATCGCTCGCTCACAACTTTAATGCCAGTAGCTCACAAAGTAGAATTTTTGCTCACAAGACTCCACAGTTTAAGCGGGAGCTTTGGTCCCAGGGAGGGCAAATTTCAAAGGCGGGCAGAACTGAGAGGGCGATCACAACGAAGAAACCAGAAGGACACCTCAAGCTGCCTTCTACTGAATCGGACCCCGGGTCCATCAAGGTCAGTATTGTCTACTCAGACTGGCAGCCGCTCTCCGAGGCGTTCCGTATCAGCAAACCCCATCTTTTAGAAAACAGGGCCTCCAGGATCCATAGAACATACAGCTCTGTCAAAAATCAAACGGATTAAAGTTTTTATTACGCAGAATCAGGGACTGCTGAACCCAAGCTCTTCAAAACAAAGAGTTTTTAATAATGCTGTCGGAGAGCTCCAGTCTAGAAACAAAGTCCCAGCGTACATCTGGTTCTGGACTGGTGGTTACGAGCACGGACTCTAATCTTGGAGAACCGGGTCTGATTCCCCACTCCTTCGTGTGCAGCCACTAGTGTGACCTTGAGTCAGTCACAAGTTCTCGCAGAGCTGTTCTATCACGGAGCAGTTCTCTCAGAGCTCTCTCAGCCCCACCTACCTCACAGGGTGTCTGTTGTGGGGAGGGGAAGGGAAAGGAGTTGTGAGCGCTCGAACTCCTTGGGTAGTGAAAGGCGGGGTATAAATCCACTCTCTTCTTCTTCTTCTACCTCACAGGGTGTCTGTTGTGGGGAGGGGAAGGGAAAGGAAAGGAGATTGTAAGCTGCTCTGAGACACCGAGTGAAGGGCAGGGTATAGAGCCAATCTCTTCTTCTTCTCCACACACATCTCTGCCAGGCTTGCCATCTTCCAGGTTAGGAAATTCCTGGAAATTTGGGGGTGGGGCTTGGGGAAGACAGGGACCTCAGCGGGGTACAACGCCACAGAACCCACTGCCCAAAGCGTCCATTTTCTCCAAAAGAATTGATCTTTGCAGTCTGGAGATGAACTGTAATTCCAAGGGATCCCCAGGTCCCAACTGGAGATTTCTGCCCCATTAATGTGTCTTTCCGGTTTAGCTGTGCTCTTAGCTATTTTGGTGCGTCAAGGAAACTGAGCTAATCCCTCCACCCCCCAGGACGAACCATACCCCAGAGGGACTAACCCAATTAGTCCGTAGCAGAAAAACCAAGCAGCAGTCCAAAGACACCGTAAAATGAAATTTATCCCAGCGAAATTTCCCACATGGATTAGAGGAGCCTCCTTCGCTGCACGCAATGCAGCATTTGTTTATTGGCAAACACATCTGATGCTCCAAACTGCAAAGATGAAAGGAGATGGCACAGGGTTGCCAACCTTCAGGTGGGTCAAGCAACAAACATATACACCTGCAAAATCCTTGTTTATATAACTTAACGTGTTCTATTCATAACTAATAGAGAGCCAGTTTGGTGTAGTGGTTAAGTGCGTGGACTCTAATCTGGGAGAACCGGGTTTGATTCCTCCACTCCTCCACTTGCACCTGCTGGATGACCTTGGGGCAGTCACAAGTTCTGGCACAGCTGTCCTTGAAAAAGAACAGTTTCTGTCAGAGCTCTCTCAGCCCTGCCTACCTCACAGGGTGTCTGTTATGGGGAGGGGGAGGGAAAGGAGTTTGTCAGCCGCTCTGAGACTCCTTTGGGTAGTGAAGGGCGGGGTATAAACCAATCTCTTCTTCTTCTTCTACCTCACAGGGTGTCTGTTGTGGGAGGGGAAGGGAAAGGAGTTTGTCAGCCGCTCTGAGACTCCTTTGGGTAGTGAAGGGTGGGGTACAAATCCAATCTCTTCTTCTTCTGTCTTATAAAGTGCATTGTGTGCTATTATAATATCCTAAAACAGGTATATATGTTCATTACATGCAATAAACAATAACAAATCAGTTCATTCACTACAATAACTACCAGTCAATTTACATCACTATTTCCAAAGTCAAACCCCAACAGGAGTTTCCAGCATTATACACCTGCTTCTCCTTGCTTGAAATCTTCCAAAGGGGGGAAAGCTTTCTTTTACAGTTACAGCCAGGGCTCTTTTTGTAGCAGGAACTCGTTTGCATATTAGGCCACACACCCCTAATGTAGCCAATCCACCAAGAGCTTACAGAGCTCTTCCTACAGGGGCTACTGTAAGCTCTTGGAGGATTGGCTACATTAGGGGTGTGTGGCCTAATATACAAAGGAGTTCTGGCTACAAAAAGAGCCCTGGTTTACAGAGATGTTTGTTGCTGGTCCTACAAAATTTATTTGCTTGATTGATTGGATTTATATCCCGAGTCTGACTCTTTGCGACCCCATGGACCAGATCACGCCAGGCCCTCCTGTCTTCCGCTGAAGTTTGCTCAATTTCATGTCCATTGCATCGAGGACACTGTCTGACCATCTCCTCCTTTGCCGTCCCCTTCTTCTTTAACCTTCAACCTTTCCCAGCATCAGGGTCTTCTCCAGTGAGGGCTCCCTTCTCATTGGGTGGCCAAAGTATTTGAGCTTCAGCTTCAGGATCTGGCCTTCCAGGGAACAGCCGGGGTTGATTTCTTTTAGGATTGACTGATTCGATCTCTTGCAGTCCAAAGGACTCTCAAGAGTCTTCTCCAGCACCATAGTTCAAAAGAATCTATTCTTCAGCACTTGGCCAATTCCTTATAGTCACAACTCTCATGCCATTGCACTTGCACCTGCAGTGGATGACTTTGGTCATAAGACTCTCAGTTCTAGATAGGAGCATGTCCTCCACAGCAAACTAATTAGCGCAGTTCTCCAAAGCGCTCACTACTCACAGCTCTAACGCCGTACCTCACAACGTGGAGTCTGTTGTGGGCAGGATCCCACAGCTCGGAGAGAGCATTGCCCCAGCGCAAACTGATGCATGCATGCATGCATGCATGCAGCCAAATCGCCCGCTCACCACTTCAATGCAGGTAGCTCACAAAGTGGGAATGTTCGCGCACAAGACTCCCCCCACGGCTTAGAGGGAGCATTGGCCCACCACGCCCCCGCCGCCTTTCCTTCCCTCTCAGCGTGACTCTGCAAAAGCAGCGCCCGGCCCGGCCCAGGAAGAGACGTTGGCAAACACGTGCGCCTTCCTGCGTCACCGGCTCGGGCCTTTTGCAAGAGAGACGCCGGCCGGGGGGGAGCTCGGCTTGCAAAGGCGGCTCCTGGAGCCCCGGAGCCCACCGCCCGGCATCGGGGCACGGGGTTGGCACGCACCCCCGCAGCCCGGGCACCGAGGCAAGGCACCGGCATGGGTTGTGTGCGTGTGGGCGTCCTTGCAAGGGCTTCTGTGTCCATCCCTCCCCCCCCGTTCCCCAGCAATGGTGCAGTCCAGGCCGGCCTCTCCAGACCGGTATAAGCGCGCCCGGGATGCGGGGGATTCGCAGCCGAGTGTCGGTTGGGTGGAGGGCGTTCTGCAGCATGGAGGAGGAGGGCGACCGCAGCATCCACTCGCACGGCATCGCCGCCACCCACCGGGTACCCATGCGGGTCATCATCCGGCCCATCCCGCCCGTCCTGGACGAGCCCAAGGTGCAGAGCCTCATGCGGACCATCCAGGTGAGTGAGACCCGGGCTAGGCGGCGCGTTCCCACGACCCGTGAGCGCAGTTCCGGGTTCAGCCTGTTTCCCCGACGGAGGCGCCGGGCTGGCTAATTCCTGGGCTGGGGATCTCCTGGGATTGGAGCCAAAAATCCTAAATATAAATACACCTTGATGGGGTCTGAACTGGCAGAGACTGACCAAGAGAGAGATCTTGGAGTGTAGTAGATAACTCAATGAAAATGTCTAGACAGTGTGTAACTGCAATAAAGAAGGCCAACGCTATGCTGGGGATTATTAGTAGTGGAACTGAAAACAAATCAGCCAGTATCGTAATGCCCCTGTATAAATCATTGGTGGGACCCCATTTGGAATACTGTGTACAGTTCTGGTGGCCATATCTCAAAAAGGATATTATAGCATTGGAAAAAGTGCAGAGAAGAGCAACTAGAATGATAAAAGGGTTGGAACACCTTCCCTATGAAGAAAGGTTAAAACGCTTGGGGCTCTTTTGCTTGGAGAAACGACGGCTGAAGGGTGACATGATCGAGGTTTATAAGATTATGAATGGGACTGAGCAGGTTGAGAAAGAAGTACTTTTCTCCCTTTCTCACAATACAAGAGCTTGTGGGCACTCTATGAAACTGCTGAGCAGTTGGGTTAAAACAGATAAAAGGAAGTACTTCTTCACCCAAAGAGTGATTAGCACATGGAATTCACTGCCACAGGAGGTGGTGGCAGCTACAAGCATGGACAGTTTCAAGAGGGAATTAGATAAACATATGGAGCAGAGGTCCATCAGTGGCTATTAGCCACAGGGTATAGATGGGAACTCTCAGTCTGGGGCAGGTGATGCCCTCTATTCTTGGTCCTGGGGGGGGGTGCAGTAGTGGGAGGGCTTCTGGTGTCCTGGCCCCACTGCTGGACTTCCTGGTGGCACCTGGTATATTTTGGCCGCTATGTGACAGGGTGTTGGACTAGATGGGCCATTGGCCTGATTCAACATTGGCTTCTCTTATGTTTATGCGCTCCAGGTAACAGAGATCAGAAGGGATTGAATTTATACCCCGCCCTTCACTCCCCGGAGGAGTCTCAGAGCGGCTTACAAACTCCCTTTCCCTCCCCACAACAGACCCCCTGTGAGGTAGGTGGGGCAGAGAGAGAGATCTTTCGAGAACTGCCCTTTCAAGGACAGCTCTGACAGCACTCTGGCTCTCCCAGGGTCATCCAGCAGGTGCAAGTGGAGGAGTGGGGGAATCAAACCCGGTTCTCCCAGATTAGAGTCCGCGCGCTTAACCACGACACCAAACTGGCTCTCGGCTCGCCTGGAGAAAATGGCTGCTTTGCAAGGTGGACTCTCTGGCATTAGGCCACATTTATCTATCAAATTTATACCCTGCCCCTCCAGCTGAACCCCCCCCACATTTAAGTCCCAGAGAGCCAGTTTGGTGTAGTGGTTAAGTGCACGGACTCTTACTTGGGAGAACTGGGTTTGATTCCCTACTTCTCCATATGCAGCTGCTGGATGACCTTGGGCAAGCCATAGTTCTGTCTCTCTCAGCCCTGCTTGCCTTACAGGGTGTCTGTTGTGTGGGAGGGGAAGGGGAAGGAGTTTGTCAGCCGCTCTGAGACTCCCTTGGGTAGTGAAGGGCGGGGTATAAATCCAATCTCTTCTCTCTTCTTCCCTCCTCTCCTTATACCAGTCAGTTTGGCGTAGTAGTGAGGAGCGCCGGACTCTAATCTGGGAGGACCGGCTTTGATTCCCCCACTCCTCCTTCACATGCAGCTGCTGGTGTGACCTTGGGTCAGTCACAAGTTCTCTCAGAGCTGTTCTCTCAAGGGCAGTTCTCTCAGAGCTTTCTCAGCTCCACCTCCCTCACAGGGTGTCTGCTGTGGGAAAGGGAAAGGAGTTTGTGAGCCGCTCTGAGACTCCTTTGGGCAGTGAAGTATAAGATCATAAGAGAAGCCAATGTTGAATCAGGCCAATGGCCCATCTAGTCCAACACTCTCTGTCGCACAGTGGCCAAAATATACCAGGTGCCATCAGGAGGTCCAGCAGTGGGGCCAGGACACTAGAAGCCCTCCCACTGCTGACCCCTCCAGCACCAAGAATAGAGGGCATCACCTGCCCCAGACTGAGAGTTCCCATCTATACCCTGTGGGTAATAGCCACTGATGGACTTCTGCTCCAGATGTTTATCTAATTCCCTCTTGAAACAGTCCATGCTTGTAGCTGCCACCACCTCCTGTAGCAGTGAATTCCATCTGTTCATCACTCTTTGGGTGAAGAAGTACTTCCTTTTATCTGTTCTAGGGTATAAATTCAATATCCTCCTCCTCCTCTTCTCCTCCTCCTCAGGCTTCGCCCCCAAAATCTCCAGGCGTTTCCTAACCTGGGCCTGGCAACCCTGTGTCCCTCTTGTTGGTACAGTGCAGACGATAATGGGGAGGGGGCTTCCACAGCGTGGGTTTCCCTGCCCCACTCCTCTAATGGTGTCCTATCACCATCCCAGGCCATTGTGGCTTTTTCGGGTTTTTTAACTGAATGTGTGGAATAGTTTGACACAAAGTTATAACGATGTGTGTGCCAGCCAAGTTCTCTGAATTCCATGCTTTTTAAAAACTTAAGCCCGTAGTCCTTTTCCTTATGGAGATACAACGGGAAAGGCATACCTCTTTAGTGGAAGAGACTGGAGATTTGATTCCTCCCCCCCCCCCCCGATTTTAAATCAAAGCTAGGCATATGTGCGTTGCTATGTACATGTGAAGCTGCCTTGTTCCAAATCATACCATCATACCTCAGGAGGGGCCGTGGCTCAGTGGAAGAGCCTCTCCTTGGCGTCCAGAAGGTCCCAGGTTCAATCCCCGTCATCTCCAAGTAGTAATATGTATCGTGTGGCATTGCGTGTGGTTTAGCCAGGAGCTCCCAAGAATACCTGGCAGCCTCATGTTCTAGCTCTTTCAGTGGCGAGTAAGACTTCTTTTTGGGCTGAGAGAGCTCTGAAAGAGCGGTGACTGACCAAAGTCTCCCAGCTGGCTTCATGTGTAGGACTGCGGAATCGAACCCGGTTCTCCAGATTAGACTCCGTTGCTCTGCTCTTTACCACTAGACCTCTCTGGCTCCCTTATCTCCAAATGAAAGGATCAAGAAGGAGGTGACGTGAAAGACCTCAGCCTGTGATCCTGAAGTACATGTACGGCTAAGCCAGGCAGTTCTGGAGACATCGCCTGAGGTGTACTTTTAGTACATTTGGAAAAAGAGGAAGAGTAGATTGGGTTTATACCCCGCCCTTCACTATCCAAGGGAGTCTCAGAGCAGCTTACAAACTCCTTTCCCTTCCCCTCCCCACAACAGACACCCTGTGAGGTAGAAGAAGAAGAAGAGATTGGATTTCTACCCCGCCCTTCACTACCCAAGGGAGTCTCAGAGCGGTTTACAATCTCCTTCCCCTTCCCCTCCCCACAACAGACACCCTGTGAGGTAGAAGAAGAGGAGATTGGATTTATACCCCGCCCTTCACTACCCAAAGGAGTCTCAGAGCAGCTTACAAACTCCTTTCCCTTCCCCTCCCCACAACAGACACCCTGTCAGGTAGAAGAAGAGATTGGATTTATACCCTGCCCTTCACTCCCCAAAGGAGTCTCAGAACGGCTGACAAACTCCTTTCCCTTCCCCTCCCCACCACAGACAACCTGTGAGGTAGAAGAAGAAGAGATTGGATTTATACCCCGCCCTTCACTACCCAAAGAAGTCTCAGAGCGGCTGACAAACTCCTTCCCCTTCCCCTCCCCACAATAGACACCCTGTCAGGTAGATGAAGAGATTGGATTTATACCCCGCCCTTCACTACCCGAAGGAGTCTCAGAGCAGCTTACAAACTCCTTTCCCTTCCCCTCCCCAGAACAGACACCCTGTGAGGTAGGTGGGGCTGAGAGAACTATGGCTTGCCCAAGGTCATCCAGCAGGTGCAAGTGGAGGAGTCAAACCCGGTTCTCCCAGATTAGAGTCCGCGCACTTAACCCACCTCACCAAAAGAGGTTAAAGCTCTCTTTAGCTTGGAGAAATGACGATTGGGGGGAGTGACATGACAGAGGTTTACAAAATGAGGCATGGGACAGAGACGGTCGAGAAAGAAGTCCTTTTCTCCCTTTCTCACAAGACGAGAACTCAGGGGGCGCTCACTTAAATTAAGGAGCAGTATGCTTAGAATGGATAAAAGGAAGGACTTCTTCATCCAGGGAGTAGTTAACATGAAGAATCCACTGCCGCGGGAGGTGGAGGCAGCTACAAGCATAGACAGCTTCTAGAGGGGACTGGAGAAATGTATGGAGCAGAGGTCCATCAGTGGCTATTAGCCACAAGGTCTAGGTGGAACACTCTGTCTGGGGCAAGTGAGGCTCTGTCTTCTTGGTGCTGGGGTAGGGGGGGAAGAGTGGTAGGGCTTCGGGAGTTCTGGCCCCGCTGGTGGACCTCCTAATGGCTCCTGGGTTTTGGCCACTGTGTGACGCAGAGTTTTGGCCTGGGTGGGCCATTGGCCTGATCCAACCTGGCTTCTCTTATGTTCATTTCTGCCTTGCCCAGATGCATGCAGGGTTCCAAAGTGGTTTCCTGTTGATGCCTCGACTCGTTTCTCTTCCGTAAAGCAACGGTCCTGACCTGGATAGCGCAGACTAATCCGATCTCAGCAGACCTCAAAAGCTAAACAGGGTTGTCCGTGGTTAGGACTTGGATGGGAGACCACCGAAGAAGTCCAGGGTTGCTACGCAGAGGCCAGCAATGGCAGACCACCTCTCTGTGTCTATCCCGAGAGGCCCGGGCGCTAGACTGATCTCGCAAAATACCCCCTCCAAAAATGATGCCATGAAAATACAGTAATTCTAAACTCATGCCTTATTTTAATTAATTAATGCAGGTTATACAACTATTTTTGTGTGTCCTGGTTTATTAATACTTATGCAGTACTAGGACTGAAAGTTCTAGTACAAATTTGTAAAGAGATTCTTCTTCCTTTTTTTTTTTTTGAAAACATTTTATTGATTTTATAAAGGCAACAGAAAGAGATAAAAAGAAGCAAAACACAGTGAAACAGACAGGTTGTGGAGTCTATACTCTACGTCCTCCAGATTTCAACCGCTGGATTCGAATCAGTTCCATTCATGTCATTTGTGAATTATTATTATTATACACTATCTCTTATGCTGCCCTGGTATTTTTGCAACCGTTTATAAAAACGCTCCCATTTTTTTTCCAAAATCACTTTCTGGTTTTTCCTGCAGCTGTTAACGTTAATTTGTCCCTTTCTGCTGCACCCAACATTTTACATATCAGTTCTTCCTTCCTTGGTACATCTTCTTTCTTCCAATATTTTGCATACAAAATTCTAGCAGTAGTTAGAATTTGTACAATCACTATATATATATATATATATATATATATATATATATATATATATATATATATATATATATATATATATATATTACTGTACAAGATATATATATATCTGTACAATTACTGTACAATTACTGTACAAGATATATATATATATCTTGTACAGTATACTCTTGTGGCACAAAGACATTTCCAGTACAAATGAAATATTTTTCTGTAGCTGGTGCAAACCTGTCAGTGTAATGCAGTTAAAAGATAACTGAAACTGAGTTCTCACAATCTTAGACCTCCGTCAGATGGATTCGCACGGCATTTCAACGTTTTCTCCGAAAATGGGACCCTTGAACTGAGATGTTGAAATAGCACTTTTTTTTGCACTTTACTATGACAGGTTGCCAGAATATTTGTTTGAATGTCTTTACAAATTTGCATTGGAACTTTCAGTCCTAGTATTGCGTGACTATTCATAACCGATACACACACAAATTCTTGTAGGACTTGCATTTATTAATTACAATAAGATGTGTTGTCGAAGGCTTTCACGGCCGGAGTTCATTAGTTGCTGTAGATTTTCCGGGTTGTGTGGCCGTGGTCTCAGCATTGTAGGACCTGATGTTTCGCCAGTAGCTGTGACTGGCATCCTCAGAGGTATAACACAGAAAGATGGAGTACTCTCTATGTCAAGGTGAGAAGAAGAAAAATGGTAGGCAGAGAATTTATTTCTACCCTGGAAGGTGGGGTAGGGCTGCTTTGGATCCCTTTCGGGGAGAAAAGAGAAGAAGAAGAGATTGGAGTTATACCCTGCCCTACCCCACCTTCCAGGGTAGAAATAAATTACCTGCCTGCCCTTTTTCTGCTCACCTTGACACAGAGAGTACTCCATCTTTCTGTGTTATACCTCTGAGGACTGGCGAAACGTCAGGTCCTGCAATGCCAAGACCATGGCCACACAACCCGGAAAATCTACAGCAACTAATAAGATGTGAGTTTATGATTGGTAAGTTTTCATGGCATGATATTATTTTGGTAGCTTATTTCCATGATTCTCTCTTTATTCCTTGCTCTCGCAAGATAAGCAGGGTCAGCCCTGATTAGTACTTGGATGGGTGACTATCGAGTAAGTCTACACAGAGGCAGGAAATGGCAAATCCCCCCTCTTGCCTTGGAAACCCTTACAGGGTCTTTATAAGTCGGCTCGAAGGCATTTCCACGACCGGATATCGAAAGCAAATTATGACGAGTACGAGAACTCTGTTCTATTAGCTGCATTTTCCACAAGGTGCTAATACAACGGGGGATGGGGGAAACAGTGCAAGAATTCACGTCCAGCTTCAGGTGTCTGGGAGGAAACAGGCCCAGAGTCCCTGTGGGCCAGTGTTCCCTCTAAGCTGCGTCAGTGTGAGCCAGCTCTCAGTTTTCTAGCCTCCGGCTCACCCATTTTTGTCTCGGCTCAGGAAGTTCAGCCCCAGGGCAGACTAACGTATGGCGTCACCAAATCGCTCGCTCACCACTCAAATGCCAGCAACTCGCAAAGTAGCATTTTTGCTCATGAGAACATAAGAAAAGCCAATGTTGAATCAGGCCAATGGCCCATCTAGTCCAACACTCTGTCACACAGCGGCCAAAATATACCAGGTGCCATCAGGAGGTCCAGTAGTGGGGCCAGGGCACCAGAAGCCCTCCCACTGCTGCCCCCTCCAGCACCAAGAATAGAGTGCATCACCTGCCCCAGACTGAGAGTTCCCATTTATACCCTGTGGCTAATAGCCACTGATGGACTTCTGCTCCATATGTTTATCTAATTCCCTCTTGAAACTGTCCATGCTTGCAGCTGCCACCACCTCCTGTGGCAGTGAATTCCATGTGTTCATCACTCTTTGGGTGAAGAAGTATTTCCTTTCATCTGTTCTAACCCGACTGCTCAGCAATTTCATGGAGTGCCCACGAGTTCTTGTCTTGTGAGAAAGGGAGAAAAGGACTTCTTTCTCAACCTGCTCAGTCCCATTCATAATCTTATAAACCTCGATCATGTCACCCCTCAGCCGTCGTTTCTCCAAGCTAAAGAGCCCCAAGCGTTTCTTCATAGGGAAAGTGTTCCAACCCTTTTATCATGCTAGTTGCCCTTCTCTGCACTTTTCCCAATGCTATAATATCCTTCTTGAGATGTGGCGACCAGATGTGGCGAGACCTCCACAGTTCGGAGGGAGTCCTGCTGGGTTATCCATTCTCTTCTCTCTTTCTCTCTCTGCCAGGAGGAGGCTGACCGAGTGCCCCCGATCGACGTCCTCTGGATCAAAGGCAGCCAGGGCGGCGACTATTTCTACTCCTTCGGGGGCTGCCACCGGTACGAGGCCTACAAGCGCCTGAACATGGAGACCATCCCGGCTAAAATCATCCGGTCGACCGTCGGTGACTTGCGCACCTATCTGGGCTCCTCTCTACCCGACCTGAAATAGCGGAGGGGACTGTGACACACACCCCGCACACCTACCCAACATGGCAACTTTGGGCCAGCCAGAAACCCTGAATCTGTCTGGAGGCCGGGGACGTTCTCTTTTCCTTCCCGGACTTCCTGCGATGAGGCATTCGTGCCCTCCCCTTCCGTACGCCCAGGGGGCCGGTCTTCTTCATACCCTCTTGCCCGCCTTGTGTAAGAAAGTGACGGGCGCTTCTCCTGGGCAGAGGGAGAACCGGGCATCGATCGGTTCTCTTCTGCGTTGATGGGGGACCCTGTTGATCTGCTGCCAATTCGACACCCAACATGGGACGAAAAACTGGCATGGAAGCGCCTTGGTATTTGCAAACGGGCGTCGCTCGTAGCCTTTGGGCGTGAAACGGTCTTTATTAGGACAGTGCCTTAATGCTCAGGTGCTAGTTTCCCCCACAGCTATGAGACTGGTGAAGACTGGATGGCCGGGCCTGGACTATGCGCCGTCTGTCAGAGGCTCTTCTCTGAAAACGGTGGAGAGGATATCGCTGAGTCCCCCAAATTCTCCACCTCGTAGCTTCTCCGAGGTGGAGGGTGGCTTCACATTTCCCCTGTCCATCCTCACACCACGGGTCCAGCTGAGGTGGGCATGTTTGTCTTCCACGGGGACCTGGAGCACCTTGAGAGCCCCGCTTCTGTGTCTGGGCTACTTGAGGAAGCTCTGGTTAAACGGCAGAAGGCAAGATCGGCAACCGAGGAGCTAAGGTCAAGCGGGACCTCTTCGGTGGTGGCCCCAGCGCTAACCTCCTCCAGAAAGACACCCCACTGGGGTTTTCCCTCACGACTGAGCTGTGGGTCGTCTTTCCTCCTCTCTTCCGGCTTCTGTAGTCTGAATTGCACATACTTTTGAAAAAAAGTTTGGTATATGTATCTTACGGCATTTCTGTGTTTTTACAAGACGTTTTGGGGGAACAGTCTTGGCGAAAGAGGTTTATGAATTAAAATAATGTTTCGTATCAGTCGGCTGTCGCTTCCTGTGTGTGGTGTGTGTGTATAAGAGAGATCCTGTCGTTACCACGTGGATGGTATAGTATGGTATAGAGGTGTAGCACAGTAGAGTGGCTAGCGTGTCAGACTCGGATCTAAGAGGCCCAGATTCGAATCCCCACTGCTATGGAAGCTTCTCTGTGTGACCCTGGGCCAGTCACAAACTCTCAGCCTAACCTACCTTGCAGGGTTGTTGTGAGGATAACGTGGCACATGGGGAGGATGTTGTAAGCTGCTTTGGATCCCTTTTGTGGAGAGAGTAGTAGGAGGAGATTGGATTTATACCCCACCCTTCATTACCCAAGGGAGTCTCAGAGCTGCTCACAAACTCCTTTCCCCTCCCCTCCCCACAACAGACTCCCTGTGAGGCAGGCGGGGCTGAGAGAGCTCTGACAGAAAATGCTTTTTTTTTCAAGAACAGCTCTTGTCAGAACTATGGCTTGCCCAAGGTCATCCAGCAGGTGCAAGTGGAAGAGTGGGGAATCAAACCCGGTTCTCCCAGATTAGAGTCCGCGCACTTAACCACTACACCAAACCGGTGAGATTGGATTTATACCCCGTCCTCCACTACCCGAAGGAGTCTCAGAGTGGCTTACCATCTCCTTTCCCTTCCCCTCCCCACGAGAGACACACTGTGAGGTAGAAGAAGAGGAAGAGATTGGATTTATACCCTGCCCTTCACTATCCAAAGGAGTCTCAGAGCGGCTTACCATCTCCTTTCCCTTCCCCTCCCCGCAACAGACACCCCTGTGAGGTAGGTGGGGCTGAGAGAGCTCTTTCGAGGACTGCCCTTGAGACAACAGCTCCGAGACAGCTTGTGACTGATCCAAGGTCACACCAGCAGCTGCATGTGGAGAAGTGGGGAATCAAACCCAGTTCTCCCAGATTAGAGTCCGCGCTCCTAACCATTACACCAAACTGGGGTATAAATGAAGTAAACACAAAGCAACCAAGTTTCTTGCCTCCCAGTTATTGTTCCTCTTCCTTGGTTTTTGCTTTTCCCCTTCCCACACTGGGTCCGTCTTCCACCGGTGTGCTGTGTCCAGATATTGTCTTCTTTAGCCAGCTGGAAGCCAAGAGGCCGAGAGGAACCTGGCCCAGAGCTCCTACGGTGCGTTATGTGACCTGGAACTGCTGGGAACTCCTGTAAAAGACTCCCGTTATTTTAACGGTGGTGGAAAGGGCCATCAGGTCCCAGCCCGCTTCCGGTGACCCTGGAGGGTTTTTCAAGGCAACAGATAGCCGGAGGTGGTTTGCCCTTGCCTGCCTCTGCGTGGCGACCCTGGACTTTCTTGGCTGTCTCCCCATCCAATTGCATGCGTGTGTGAAATGCCGTCAGGTCACGGAAGACCTCCGGCGACCCCGTGAGGCTTCCTGCCTCTGCCTGGCAACCCTGGTATTCCTTGGTGGTCTCCCATCCAAATATTAACCAGGGCCGACCCTGCTTAGCTTCTGAGACCTGACAAGCTTGGGCTTAGCCTGGGCTATCCAGGTCAAGGTAGACGAACAGAGGTGGGCTTGCCCATTGCCTGCCTCTGCGTAGCAAACCTGGGCTTCCTTGGTGGTCTCCCATCCAAATGCTAACCAGGGCTGACCCTGCATAGCATCATGAGATAGAATCATAGAGTTGGAAGGGACCTTGCAGGTCATCTAGTCCAACCCCCTGCACTCTGCAGGAGCGTAGCCAAAAGACAGCCCTACGTACCTACAACGGACCCAAAAGATGGTTGTCCAGCCTCCGCTTGAAAACGTCCAGCGAAGGAGCATCCACCACCTCCCAAAGGCAGACTTTTCCACTGCTCAGCCACTCTTACAGCTAGGAAGTTTCTCCTGATATCTAGCCGGTAACGACTCCCTTGTAATTTCCACCCATTAGATCTAGTCTTGCAATCCGGAGCAAGAGAGAATAGATCCGCTCCGTCTTCTACATGACAGCCCTTCTAATACTTGAAGACTGCAATCATGTCCCCTCTAAGCCTTCTCTTTCCCAGGCTAAACAGGCCCAACGCTTTCAGCCTTTCCTCTTAAGACTTGGATTCCAACCCTCTCACCATCCCGGTCGCCCTCTTCTGGACACGCTCGAGCTTGTCGACATCCTTCCTAAATATTCTGCTCCATCTTCTACGTGACAGCCCTTCAAATACCTGAAGACTGCCACCACGTCCCCTCGGGCTGGCCTGGGGCATCCAGGTCAGGACGGATAAACAATGGTGGTTTGCCATTGCCTGTTACTGTGATGTGATCCTGGACTTTCCTTGGTGGTCTCCCATCCAAGTACTAACCAGGGCCGACCCTGCTAAGCTTCCGAGACCTGACAAGATCCGGCCAGCCTGGCCCATCCAGGTCAAGTGACGAACAATAATGGTGCAGGAAAGTACGACCAAGCGGCAGCTGACTTATAGCGACCCTGTAGGGTTTTCAAGGCTAAAGCTGTTCGGAGGTGGCTTGCCCTTGGCTGCCTCTGCATAGCAATCCTGGACTTTCCTTAGAGGTCTCCAGTGTTCCCTCTAAGCTGAGTTAGTGTGAGCTAGCTCACAGTTTTTTAGCCTCCGGTGCACAGCTTTTTGTCTCGGCTCAGGAAGGATCTGGCTCCAGAGCAAACTGATTTATGCAGTAGCCAAATGGCTCGCTCACAACTTTAATGCCAGTAGCTCACAAAGTAGCATTTTTGCTCACAGGACTCCACAGCTTAGAGGGAACATTGGTGGTCTCCCATCCAAATACTAACCAGGGCCGACCCTGCTTAGCTTCCGAGATCTGACGAGATCGGGCTTGCGTGGGTCATCCCGGTCAGGGCAGGTGAATAGAAACGGGTTCGCCATCGCCTGCCTCTACGTAGCCACCCTGGACTTTCCTTAGTGGTCTCCCATCCAAGGACTGAGGTGGGCCAACCTGGCTTATCAGCTGAGATCTGATGGGATCGGAGTCGCCCAGGTCTCCCGAGCCAGGGGGCCTTTTCCCAGTAGGAGGGCAGTGTTCCCTCTAAGCTGAGTGAGTGCGAGCTAGCTCCCAGTTTCTTAAGCCTCCAGCTCACACGTTGTTTTTCCTAGCTCAGGAAGGGAGGGCTCCAGAGCAAACTAATTTATAGAGCAGCCAAATGGCTCGCTCACAACCCCCCACCCCCAGAACAGGTGGAAACTGCAACTGGACAGGAGAAAACAACAACTTCCACTCCCGGGGATTCAAACAGTGGCTTGCCAGGTTGTAGGTGAGGCCTTTTCCGGAAAGGACCAGGGCTTTGGCACTGAATGGGTGCAAAGACGATGCCAGTGGTTTGCCAAAGGGCATGCCCGGATGGTCGTTCAACGGGATCGGCATGGATCCGGTGCAGTGTTCCCTCTAAGTTGAGTGAGTGCGAGCTAGCTCCCGGTTTCTTAGCCTCCGGCTCACACATTGTTTTTCCTAGCTTGGGAAGGGAGGGCTCCAGAGCAAACTAATTGACGCAGCAGCCAAATCGCTCGCTGCACAACTTTAATGCCAGGGGCTCACAAAGTAGAATTTTTGCTCACAGGACTCCACAGCTTAGAGGGAACGTTGGGAGGAGCTTATAAAGAACTAAGGCCGCTTCCGCTGGTCTCTCTAGCTTAGGACTGGCTGCCCTGGTCAGCAGTTAGCTTCCAGGGTCGTAGGGCAAAAGAGCATCCTTCATTTCCGTTCCTGTTTGTCTCTGAGATTTTTTAACTGCAAACGCAGACATCAGGGGCATCTAGAGACCACCTCCGTGCCACTGTGAAGGACCTCTTCTTGGTATTACGTGCGGCTGCTGGTACGTCTTGCAAAAAACAGGGACATTTGGTGAAAAGCAGAGGCGCTGTAAGGCTAACACAGAGCTGGCAATCGAATCTCATCCTGGCTGGGTTGTTTGAAAAAGCTCTTCCAACAAGCGGCCAGGAGGTGGCGCTCTCGTCCCGCCGAGTTTTGAGCCCGGCGACGAAGCGATCCGCTCTCTGAATTTCTTGTCGCAGACTGTCTCCTCTTTGGGGAGCAATTCACCCGCTTGGATCTCTGCAGGCAGCCGCGGGACAGACTGATCCGTCATCAGCCACTGATGTATGATGTGTGACAGTTTATACCGGCTAAGTAGAAGTAGAAGAGAAGAGATTGGATTTATACCCCGCCCTTCACTATCCAAAGAAGTCTTAGAGTGGCTTACAAATTGCTTTCCCTTCTCCTCCCCACAACAGACCGCCTGTGAGGCAGGTAGGGCTGAGAGAGCTCTTTCGACGACTGCTCTTGAGAGAACAGCTCTGAGAGAACTTGTGACTGACCCAAGGTCTCACCAGCAGCTGCATGTGAAGGAGTGGGGAATCAAACCTGGTTCTCCCAGATTAGAGTCTGTCCAGAGTCTGATGTGTGATGTGTGACAGGTTATACTGGCTAAGTAGAAGAAGAAGAGAAGAGATTGGATTTATACCCCGCCCTTCACTATCCAAAGAAGTCTTAGAGTGGCTTACAAATTGCTTTCCCTTCTCCTCCCCACAACAGACCCCCTGTGAGGCAGGTATGGCTGAGAGAGCTCTTTCGACGACTGCTCTTGAGAGAACAGCTCTGAGAGAACTTGTGACTGACCCAAGGTCGCACCAGCAGCTGCATGTGAAGGAGTGGGGAATCAAACCTGGTTCTCCCAGATTAAAGTCTGTCCAGAGTCTGATGTGTGATGTGTGACAGTTTATACCGGCTAAGTAGAAGAAGAAGAGAAAAGATTGGATTTATACCCCGCCCTTCACTACCCAAAGGAGTCTTAGAGTGGCTTACAAACTCCTTTCCCTTCTCCTCCCCACAACAGACACCCTGTGAGGCAGGTGGGGCTGAGAGAGCTCTTTCGACGACTGCTCTTGAGAGAACAGCTCTGAGAGAACTTGTGACTGACCCAAGGTCACACCAGCAGCTGCATGTGGAGGAGTGGGGAATCAAACCTGGTTCTCCCAGATTAGAGTCCACACACTTAACCACTACACCAAACTGGCTGTACTACACCAAGAAGTAGGAGAGTCCCTCTGTGTTATGTCTCAGTCGATGGCATCCTTTGCATCCAAAACCCCATTTGCTAGTTTGTGTTAAGCCTAAGTTAGTGGCCTCTGACCTTGAGTATGAAACTGTGCTATAAACAAGGATGTTTGGGGAGGGGGCAGTACCATAATGCCCTGTACAGATCTATGGTGTGGCCTCATTTGGAATACTCTGTACAGTTCTGGTCACTGTATCCCAAAAAGGACATTGCAGGGCTGGAAAATGTGCAGAAAAGGGCAACTAGAATGATCATAGGGGTTGGAACACTTTCCCTATGAAGAAAGGTTAAAGTGCTTGGGGCTCTTTAGCTAGGAACAACGACGGCTGAGGGGTGACAGGATCGAGGTTTATAAGATGATGCGTGGGATAGAGCAGGTCAAGAAAGCGGAACTTTTCTCCCTTTCTCACAGTACACGAACTCGTGGGCACTCCATGAAATGGCTGAGCAGTTGGGTTAGAACGGATAAAAGGAAGTCCTTCTTCACCCAAAGAGTGATTAACACGTGGAATTAACTGCCACAGGAGGACCTCAACAAACTGGGTGAGCAGGTGACAATGTGGCAAATGATCATTCGATTCGTATCCCGCCCACCCCGGCCAAGTGGGGCTCCAACGTTGGTAAGTGTAAAGTGATGCTTATCGGGACAAGAAATCCCCACTTCAAGGAATAGGTCCGAACTCGCTGAGACGGAGAGGGGAAACGGTCTTGGGGTCGTAGCTCAATGGCAGCGTCAACCCAGCGTGTTGCATTGGTGAAAAGGGCAATCTCTTGTCTTAGAGAGTCTTAGGAAAACGATGGAGAATAAGGCCCCTGTAGAGATCTAGGATAGGAGCTGCGGTGGCTCAAGTGGTTAAGACGCTGAACTGCAGGCTGTGGAAGGTCAGTAGTTCAGCAGTTCGAGACCCGAGAGTGCCGCGTGACGGAGTGAGCTCCCGTCTCTAGCTCCAGCTCCTGCCAACCCTAGCAGTTCAAAAGCAAGAAATTGCAAGTAGATAAATAGGTACCGGTGGCTCAAGTGGTTAAGACACTGAACTGCAGGCTGTGGAAGGTCAGTAGTTCAGCAGTTCAAGACCAGGTGCTGCAAGATGGAGTGAGCTCCGTCTCTAGTTCCAGCTCCGCCAACCCTAGCCGTTCGAAAGCAAGAAATTGCAAGTAGATAAATAGGTACCGCTTCGGTGGGAAGGTAAACAGCGTTCCGTGTGCCTCGGCGTCTAGTCATGCTGGCCACATGACCACGAAAATGTCTTCGGACAGCGCTGGCGCTTCGGCTTTGAAACGGAGATGAGCACCGCAACCCTAGAGTCAGATTCGACTGGCTTCCGAGCAAGGGGACCTCTACCTTTACCTAGAGATCTAGGGTGCGGCCTCCTTTGGAAGGCCATGTACAGTCCTGGTCACCGTCTCTCCAATAGGGCACTGGAGAGCTGGGAAAAGCACAGACGAGGGTGACCAAGATGATGAATGGTTTGGAGCACCTTTCCTATGAGAAAAGGCAGAAGAGTCTGGGACTTTTCAGTGTAGAAAAGTGATGACTAAGGGGGGAAGACATGGAGAGAGGTTTATAAAATTATGCATGGGGTGGTGAGAATTGACCAAGAGAACTTTTTCTCCTTCTCCCCAAAGACTAGAACTTGAGGGCATCCAATGAAATTCATGGGCAGTAGGGTCAGGATGGGCGGAAGGAAATGCTACTTTACACACAGAGAGAGATTCAAATGTGGAATTCACTGCCAGAGGGTGTAGCGATGGCCACAGGGATCAACAGCTTTAAAAGGAGATTAGATAGACTCATGGAGGAGAAGTATCTCAATAGCCACTCACCATGGTTGGTGAGGGGAACCTCCACATCCAGAGGCACTAAACCTCTCAATCCCAGGGCCAGGAGGCAACATCAGGAGAAGGCCTCGACCTCTGTGCCCTGTTTGTTGGCCCTCCAGAGGAACTGGCTGGCCACTGTGTGAGACAGGAGGCTAAACGAGATGGACCCCTGGTCTGATCCAGCAGGGCTTTTCTGATGTTCTTATGAAGGCCTCAGCCTCTCTGCCCTGTTGTTGGCCCTCCAGAGGAACTGGCTGGCCACTGTGTGAGACAGGAGGCTGGACTAGATGGACTACTGGTCTGATCTAGCAGGGCTCTTCTGATGTTCTTATGAAGGCCTCGGCCTCTGTGCCCTGTTGATGGCACTCCAGAGGAACTGGTTGGCTACTGTGTGAGGCAGGATGCTGGACTAGATGGACTACTGGTCTGATCCAGCAGGGCTCTTCTGATGTTCTTATGAAGGCCTCGGCCTCTCTGCCCTGCTGTTGGCCCTCCAGAGGAACTGGTTGGCCACTGTGTGAGACAGGAGGCTGGACTAGATGGACTGCTGGTCTGATCCAGCAGGGCTTTTCTGATGTTCTTATGAAGGCCTCGGCCTCTCTGCCCTGTTGTTGGCCCTCCAGAGGAACTGGGTGGCCACTGTGTGAGACAGGATGCTGGACTAGATGGACCCCTGGTCTGATCCAGCAGGGCTTTTCTGATGTTCTTATGAAGGCCTCGGCCTCTCTGCCCTGTTGTTGGCCCTCCAGAGGAACTGGCTGGCCACTGTGTGAGACAGGATGCTGGACTTGATGGACTCCTGGTCTGATCCAGCAGGGCTCTTCTGATGTTCTTATGAAGGCCTCGGCCTCTCTGCCCTGTTGTTGGCCCTCCAGAGGAACTGCCTGACCACTGTGTGAGACAGGAGGCTGGACTTGAAGGACTACTGGTCTGATCTAGCAGGGCTCTTCTGATGTTCTTATGAAGGCCCTGTTGATGGCACTCCAGAGGAACTGGCTGGCCCCTGTGTGAGGCAGGATGCTGGACTAGATGGGCTGCTGGTCTGATCCAGCAGGGCTCTTCTGATGTTCTTATGAAGGCCTCGGCCTCTCTGCCCTGTTGTCGGCCCTCCAGAGGATCTGGTTGGCCCCTGTGTGAGACAGGAGGCTGGACTAGATGGACCACTGGTCTGATCCAGCAGGGCTCTTCTGATTTTCTTATGAAGGCCTTGGCCTCTAAGCCCTGTTGTTGGCCATTCAGAGGAAGTGGTTGGCCACTGTGTGAGACAGGAGGCTGGACTAGATGGTCTGATCCAGAAGGGCTCTTCTCGTGTTCTTAACATGTCCTTGTGTTGTTATGAATGAGACCAACCGGCTCAGAGGATGAATGAATATATGAATGAGATATTAAACTCCCGCCGTGGCAAGAGAGTGCATGAACCCTGGTGTTCTTCCACAGCCTACAAGGACCTGCTCCCGGACTGCCCTGCGGCCTGCGAGAGAGCCGTTTCCTCCAGTAGCTGCCAGAGCGGAAGAGGAGGGGGGGAGACTGTTTGTCTCCTTCCCTTGAGCGGCAGAGGCCGCCAGCCTGCCTGTGCGGCATCAAAGCATCTCCCGGGCCCGGGAGGAAGCGTTGCGGGCACTTGCGGAGGGGAAGGCCCTGGACAGGCACTCCCTGAAGGCTTATAAATCGGGCTGAAAGAATTGTGGCGTGCTAAAAGTTTCCTCTTTGCAAAGATGGGGAGAGGAGACGGGGGCCGCAAACGGAACTGCCCGCAAAGGAATTCTGGCAATCGACGGCCCCCTTGCTGTTCACACACAAACACACTCACACACACACACGGAACAGGAGAAAACAACAACTTCCACTCCTGGGGATTCAAACAGCGGCTTGCCAGGTTGTAGGTGAGGCCTTTTTCGGAAAGGAGCAGGGCTTTGGCACTGGATGGGTGCAAAGACGATGCCAGTGGTTTGCCAAAGGGCACGCCCGGGTCGTCGTTCAACAGGATCCGGTGCAGTGTTCCCTCTAAGCTGAGTGAGTGTGAGCCAGGTCACAGTTTTTTAGCCTCCGGCTCACACATTTTCGTCTCAGCTCAGGAAGGGATGGCTCCAGGACAGATTAATTTATGGAGCAGCCAAATCCTTTGCTCACAACTTTAATGCCAGTAGCTCACAAAGTAAGATTTTTGCTCACAGGACTCCACGGCTTAGAGGGCACATTGACTCCCATGCCCAGCCCAAGAATAATTCCACAATGCTGTCATGCATCCTGCTCTTTACATGCACCATCTTTTCCTCCTTCCGACAGGGGTCCCCGACCTTTTTGAGTCTGTGGGCATCTTTGGAATTTGGAAACACAGTGGTGGATGCAGAAACAACAAGGCTAACCCAAACAGGACACAGCATTTTGTTCCACGATGCTGAAAGACTGGACAACACTTCCCATTACCATGTCAGATTACACAGGGAAGCCATTGAAATTCATAAACCTAAACACAATTTCAACAGGAAAGAAGAGAGTGTAAAAATAAACAGGGCATGGTTTCCTGTCCTGATAAACACAAAATGCTCTACAGCTGGCAATAGCACTACAGATAAGATTAGAGTTTCAAGAGTCATTCCACACACAAAAGAACCTCCTCAGGAAACAGGAAACGCCCTCAGGAAACATTCCATAGACAAAAGAACCTCCTCAGGAAAGCTCCTCCATTAGCATGTTCATAGCCTGGAGAACTACTACAAGAAAATGACTCAGCCCTACCCCATCTTCCAGGGTAGATAAAAATTAGCGGCCTACCATTTTTCTGCTCGCCTTGACCCAGAGAGTACTCCATCTTTCTGTGTTATACCTCTGAGGATGCCAGTCACAGCTACTGAAGAAATGTCAGGACCTACAATGCCAAGACCACGGCCACACAACCCGGAAAATCTACAGCAACTAATGAACTCCGGCCGCAAATGCCTTCGACAACGTATTATTGTTATATTATTTTGCTTGTATTGAATTCTGTGTTTTTAGCTGTTTTTAACGTATTGTTAAAATTGAGCTGCAGTGGCTCAAGTGGTTAAGACGCTGAACTGCAGGCTGTGGAAGGTCAGTAGTTCAGCAGTTCGAGACCTGAGAGCGCCGCATGACGGAGTGAGCTCCCGTCTCTAGCTCCAGCTCCTGCCAACCTAGCAGTTCGAAAGCAAGAAATTGCAAGTAGATCAATAGGTACCACTTTGTTGGGAAGGTAACAGCGTTCCGTGCACCTTGGTGTTTAGTCATGCCGGCCACATGGCCACGGAAACGTCTTCGGACAGCGCTGGCTCTTCGGCTTTGAAACGGAGATGAGCACCGCAACCCTAGAGTCGGATTCGACTGGCTTTCGAGCAAGGGAACCTTTACCTTTACCTAACGTATTGTGTCAGCTGCCCTGAGCCGGCACCAGTGGGGCAGGAGGGATACAAGTCAAACAAATAAATAAATAAAGACCGGGATTGTCGCGTCAGATGGGCAGCCGCACTCCAGAGTCTAAGGTGAGGTCTTTCACGTCCCCTGCTGCCTGGTCCCTTTCAACTAAAGATGCCAGGGATCGAACCACGAACCTTCTGCATCCCACGCCGACGATCTCTGCCGCGGAGAAACAGCCCCTCCCTGCCTTGCTGAAAAGCCCATCAGAGTGCCTCAGGTTGCCAGCTCTGGGTTGGGAGATTCCTGGAGATTTGGGGGGTGGAGCCCGGGGAGGGCGGGGTTTGGGGAGGGGAGGGGGCCCCCATTGGGTTATAATGCCACAGACACCACCCTCCATTTTCTCCGGGGGGGAGCTGATCTTGGTCGTCCGAGGATTGTAACAGCAGGACATCTCCAGGTGCCAGCAGTCTGGAGATTGGCAACCCCAGTGGCGCCCCATCCCTCTCTTCGCCGACACCGTCAGCGGACCTTTGACCCCAAACAACCCCGGGCCTGCCCCAAATGATCTCAATAAGGCATGACTTCCAATCAGGCCCGGTCGGCTGACTTTCCATGGGGCGAGGAGGAGGAGGAGGAGGAGATGGGCTGGTGGCAGGGAGTTATTTATCTCCGTCTGCCCTGTCAGCCTGCCCCGTCCGTCCACCTGTCTCCCTCCTCTCTGCCTGACCTGCAAAGGGCTCCGGTAACGCCCGACTGACAAACGACCTCATCTGCCTCCAATCCATTTGTTCCAGGAGAGGAACAAAGGCTCTTTGTGGGATCGCCTCTCTCGCTTCATCTCGCCCGGCTCACCGGCATCCCCAGGTCCGGAACTGGGATAGACTTCCTCGAAAGACAGGCGTGTAATGCTTTCCAGGTTGGCTCCTGGGACAGGCCGGATTGGCTGGCCGGGCCGGGTAAATGGGATCTCCCCGAAGGAGGTCTGGGGCAGGTTTTTCGGGGAGGTGAGCTGCGAAAAAGGAAGCGCTGCAGAGACCGGGAAAGCGCCCTCTCTCCCGGCTTCGTGCAAAGGATGCGAAACTGAATTATTCCAGCGGAATTTTCGACGCAGGCGGCAGAACGACGCTGCCCTACTTGATTCCCAAAGGTGCTTGGATAAATTATTGGGGGCTGGGGTCTCGACCAGTGTTCCCTCTAAGCTGAGTTGGTGTGAGCTAGCTCACAGGTTTTTAGCCTCCGGCTCACACATTTTTGTCTTAGCTCAGGAAGGAGGGCTCCAGGGCAGTGTTCCCTCTAAGCTGAGTTACTGTGAGCTAGCTCACAGGTTTTTAGCCTCCGGCTCACACATTTTTGTCTTAACTCGGGAAGGAGGGCTCCAGGGCAGTGTTCCCTCTAAGCTGAGTTAGTGTGAGACAGCTCACAGGTTTTTAGCCTCTGGCTCACACATTTTTGTCTTAGCTCAGGAAGGAGGGCTCCAGAGCAGTGTTCCCTCTAAGCTGAGTTAGTGTGAGTCAGATCACAGGTTTTTAGCCACCAGCTCACACATTTTTGTCTTAGTTCAAGAAGGAGGGCTCCAGAGCACACTAATTTATGCAGGTAGCTCACAAAGTAGAATTTTTTGCTTACAAGACTCCACAGCTTAGAGGGAGCCTCGCCTGTGAGGCAGGCGGGGGCTGAGAGAGCTCTTTCGAGAACTGCCCTTGAGAGAACAGCTCTGAGAGAGCTTGTGACTGACCCAAGGTCACACCAGCAGCTGCATGTGGAGGCGTGGGGAATCAAACCCGGTTCTCCCAGATTAGAGTCCACGCCCTTAACCACTACACCAACCTGGCTCTCAGATAACACTTAGATACCCTTAGAGTGATGTAACGCCTCCCAGTGCCCAGGGCATCCTGAGTTGCTGACTCCAACACCTCCCTAACACAGGCTCTGTGGCCTTGCAGTGGTCTGCTACTGTGTGTGTGGGATATTGTGTGTGTGTTGGGGGTGGAATTGTGCCGTGAGTGAGGTCTATCGAGCACCAGCCCTTCTGTGCTTAACTGCAAAGTGCCGATTAACTAAAGATCCGGGGCAAATGGGCAGTGAGTAAAAAAAGAAACACGCCAGGCAATATCCTTTTGGGTTTTATAAACATAAAGGTTAGGGTCGCCATCTTCCAGAAACTGGTGGACACATGAAGTTCCCTTATAATAATCCAGACCTTTGGTCTACCAGGATGGGTCTCAGGCTAAGGACTTTCACATCACCTCCTGCGCCAACCTAGCAGTTCGAAAGCAAGGAATTGCAAGTAGATAAATAGGTACCACTTCGGTGGGAAGGTAACAGCGTTCCATGCGCCTAGGCGTTTAGTCATGCCGGCCACACGACCACGGAAATGTCTTTGGACAGCGCTGGCTCTTCGGCTTTGAAACGGAGATGAGCACCGCAACCCTAGAGTCGGATTCGACTATCTTTCGAGCAAGGGAACCTTTACCTTTACCTTTACTGTGGTCCAGTTTGGGGCACCACATTTTAGGAAGGATGCTGACGAGCTCGAGCCTGTCCAGAAGTGGGCGACCGGGATGGCGAGAGGGTTGGAATTCAAGTCTTACGAGGAAAGGCTGAAAGAGTTGGGTCTGTTTAGCCTGGGAAAGAGAAGGCTTAGAGGGGACATGATTGCAGTCTCCAAGTATCTGAAGGGCTGTCATGTAGAAGATGGAGCAGATCTATTCTCTCTTGCTCCGGATTGCAAGACTCGATCTAATGGGTGGAAATGACAAGGGAGTCGATACCGGCTAAATATCTGGAGAAACTTCCTAACTTGAAGAATGGCTGAGCGGTGGAACAGACTGCCTTGGGAGGTGGTGGATGCTCCTTCGCTGGATGTTTTCGAGTGGAGGCTGGACGACCATCTTTCAGTGATGTTGTAGGGCTGTCTTTCGGCTGTGCTCCTGCAGAGTGGAGGGGGTTGGACTAGATGACCTGCAAGGTTCCTCCCAGCTCTAACATTCTACGATTCTACTGCCTGGTTCTTTTCAACTGGAAATGCCGGGGATTGAACCAAGGACCTTTTGCATGTGAAGCAGATTCTCTGCCACTGAGCCACAACCCCTCCAGGAGGAGAACGGAGTTTCATTCCCTTCTTCCTTGGGGCTGCTTTTGCATGGATGCAGAAGCGGGGGCCGAGGTGGCTCTCTGAAACCAACCAGCATGTTCAAATAAGGCATTGTAAAAATGTGTCCTCATGAAGTCACCCGGAAAACACAAACTTAAATGAACGCCACTGGTGACACTTAACACACACAGTGTTTGTTTATAATTATTTTATTTAACTGATTCATACCCCGCCCTTCTCCCCAGTGGGACCCAAGGCAACTTACATCGTTCCCCTCTCCTCCATTTTATCCTCGCAACCACCCTGTGAGGTAGGTCAGGGTGAGAGAGTGTGACTGGCCCAAGGTCACCCAGCGGGTGTCCATGGCCCATGAGGGGATTCGAACCTGTACTAGTCTCACAGTCTTAATCACTGTACCACACTGGGATTGGTTGACTTTTTATTTATGTGATGGACTGCAAACTGAGAGCCAGTTTGGTGCAGTGGTTAAGTGTGCGGACTCTAATCTGGGAGAACCGGGTTTGATTCCCCACTCCTCCACTTGCACCTGCTGGTGTGACCTTGGGTCAGTCACAAGTTCTGGCACAGCCATTCTTGAAAAAGAGCAGTTTCTGTCAGAGTGCTCTCAGCCCCCACCTACCTCACGGGGTGTCTGTTGTGAGAAGGGGAAGGGCAAGGAGTTTGTAAGCCGCTCTGAGACTCCGAGTGAAGGGCAGGGTATAAATCCAATCTCTTCTTCTTCTTCTTCTAAGCCCGGACGATGGGTCTGGAGGGAGGAGGAAATTAGGACTTATCAGGCTGCGTGAGAACACGCACATGCGAGATGCTCCCAGTTGCGCTGTGCTGTAGTGTACTTTCTGAACAGGTAAAAAGGAACAGATCTGAGCTGTTCACAAGCACCCAAGTTGTTTGCTGAAAAACGGGCTCCTGGCTCTTGACCGGCGAGCAGAATTTGAGCCTCTCATATGAACATTTGAGCATTACTCACTTCCAGGGCTCCCTTCGTGACAGCATTTGAATTGCTGCCTTTAGCATGCTGAACAGTTTCATTGTCATGATGGAGTAGGTGAGACAGGGCTTTATTTTATACCGAACTAGTGCCTGACTCCTGTGCTGAGATCAATAATGCCAGAAAGCATCAACTGGAAGAGAATCGTGAAGCTATTTAGCACAGGTTTATCACACTTCTCATCTGAGAAGATCAGAGTGCTATACAGTGTTCTCTCTATATATATATACACAGCAACTCTGTAAAGTAGGTGAAACTGAGAAAGACTGACTGGCCCAAATCCCCCAAGACTAACAACACCAACCACTACACCACACCAGCAGCGCAACTTGTGGTGAATGACGACACCCTTTCCCAAGTGGCGATCTTGCTGCTGGTCTATCTCAACTGTGCATTAGAAGAAGAAGAAGAGATTGGATTTATCCCCCGCCCTTCACTATCCAAAGGAGTCTCGGAGCGGCTTAAAATCTCCTTTCCCTTCCCTTCCCCACAATAGACACCCTGTGAGACAGGTGGGGCTGAGAGAGCTCTTTCGACGACTGCTCTTGAGAGAACTGCTCTGAGAGAACATAACGTAAGAACATAAGAGAAGCCAATGTTGAATCAGGCCAATGGCCCATCTAGTCTAACACTCTGTCACACAGTGGCCAAAAATACCACGTGCCATCAGGAGGTCCAGCAGTGGGGCCAGGACACTAGAAGCCCTCCCACTGCTGCCCCCCCCCAGCACCAAGAATAGAGTGCATCACCTGCCCCAGACTGAGAGTTCCTATCTATACCTTGTGGCTAATAGCCACTGATGGACTTCTGCTCCATATGTTTATCTAATTCCCTCTTGAAGCTGTCCATGCTTGTAGCTGCCACCACCTCCTGTGGCAGTGAATTCCATGTGTAAATCACTCTTTGGGTGAAGAAGTACTTCCTTTTATCTGTTCTAACCCGACTGCTCAGCAATTTCATGGAGTGCCCATGAGTTCTTGTATTGTGAGAAAGGGAGAAAAGTACTTCTTTCTCAACCTGCTCAATCCCATGCATGATCTTATAAACCTCGATCATGTCACCTCTCAGCCATCGTTTCTCCAAGCTAAAGAGCCCCAAGCGTTTTAACATTTCTTCATCGGGAAAGTGTTCCAACCCTTTTATCATTCTAGTTGCCCTTCTCTGCACTTTTCCCAATGCTATAATATCCTTTTTGAGGTGTGGCGACCAGAACTGTACACAGAGAGAGCTTGTGACTGACCCAAGGTCACACCAGCAGCTGCATGTGGAGGAGTGGGGAATCAAACCCGGTTCTCCCAGATTAGAGTCTGCACTTAACCACGACACCGAACTGGCCTTCCGTTACAGGCAGCTGAAAGATGAAACCGGACCATGTGGGATTCTTTACATTTGGGGCCCGCAGAGGACGGGGCTGTGTGCGCGTCTCTCCGTGTGCCGACTGGGTGATTAACACGTCTCGTTTCTAGCCCACGCCGACGAGGCTGCGTTCTTGACTACACGGGAAATATCAGATGCCAGGAGTCTGCTCGCTTCTCCCTCTCGGGACGGAGGCGGCGGGCGGCCTTCCCACCACGCAGGCTGAACGCGCCGTGCGGAAAGTGACGTGTCAAATGCAAACCAGTCCCACGTCTGCTTCGGCCTGGAAACCAGATCCCGGCTTTGGAAGATGCATCGGACTCCTTTCTAAATCGGACCACGCCGCAGAATGGCAGCTCCTTCCTGGCCGGCCGGGCGATCCTTCTTTCAACGTCTCTTTCGGCGTCTCGCATCTGCAGACACCTGTTCTGCGAGAGAACAAAAGACCCTTTGTGAGGGCCAAAGAATGCTTCACCCGCAAACCTGCGCCATCGAAGCGCTGACGGTGCTTCCCATTTCTTCGCTTTTTGGGGGGGGGCATTTTGGTGCCACCTCCTCTTAGGGTTGCCAACCTGCAGGGGGTGGCTGGAAATCTCCTGGGATTACGACGGAACTCCAGGCAGCAGAAAGCACTTCAACTGGAGAAAATGGCTGCTTTGGAAGGCAAAGTTGATGGCACCGAGCCGGTTTGGTGCAGCGGTTAGGAGCGGCAGACTCTAACCTGGGAGAACCGGGTTGGATTCCCCCACTCCTCCACTTGCAGCTGCTGGTGTGACCTGGGGTCAGTCACAAGTTCTTTCGGAGCTGTTCTCTCAGGGGCAGTCCTCGAGAGAGCTCTCTCTGCCCCACCTACTTCACAGGGTGTCTGTTGTGGGGAGGGGAAGGGAAAGGAGATTGTGAGCCACTCTGAGACTCCTTTGGGGAGTGAAGGGCAGGGTATAAATCCAATCTCTTCCTCTTCTTCTACCTCACAGGGTGCCTGTTGTGGGGAGGGGAAGGGAAAGGAGATTGTGAGACACTCTGCGACTCCTTTGGGTAATGAAGGGTGGGGTATAAATCCAATCTCCTCCTCTTCTTCTACGTCACAGGGTGTCTGTTGTGGGGAGGGGAAGGGAAAGGAGATTGTGAGACACTCTGAGACTTCTTTGGATAATGCAGGGTGTGGTATAAATCCAATCTCCTCCTCCTCCTCCTCCTCCTCCTCCTCCTCCTCCTTCCTCCTCCTCCTCCTTCCCCTTCCCCTTCCCCTTCCCCTTCCCCTTCCCCTTCCCTTCTCCTTCTCCTTCTCCTTCTCCTTCTCCTTCTCCTTCTCCTTCTCCTTCTTCTCCTTCTTCTTCTCCTTCTCCTTCTTCTCCTTCTTCTCCTTCTTCTCCTTCTTCTTCTTCTTCTTCTTCTTCTTCTTCTTCTTCTTCTTCTTCTTCTTCTTCTTCTTCTTCTTCTTCTTCTTCTTCTTCTTCTTCTTCTTCTTCTTCTTCTTCTTCTTCTTCTTCCATCCTGTCTCACTCAGTGGCCAACCAGTCCTCCAGAGGTCCAGCAACAGGCCATACAGGCCACAACCTTCCCCTGATGTTGCCTCCCAGCACTGGGATTCAGGTTGACTGCTCCAAACAGGGAGGTTCCCACATCACATCACATCCCATATTTCCCCGACCATACGACGGAGAATTCAGTAGCGAAGACCTGTGACTAGCAGCAAATCAGCATACAAATAAAACAGCTGACATACATATCTGAGAACCGAAAGAAAATGTTGGGGGAAAACAGGAGTGTAGGACTCCCAACCCCACCTGGCTGTATAAAGGAGGAGGATGGAAACTGGCAGGGACCCTGTAGTTTCAGAGAGACAGAGACAGAGAGAACTGTCTCAAAGTAACACAAAGAAGAAGAAGAAAAGAAGAAGAGGGAAGGAAGAAGAAGAAGATTTGGTTTGTATACCCCGCTTTTCTCTACCCTAAGGAGTCTCAAAGTGGTTTATAATCACCTTCTCTTCCTCTCCCCACAACACACACCTTGTGTGGCAGGTGGGGCTGACAGAATTCTGAAAACTGTTTCTGACCCAAGGCTTCAGATGAAAGAGGAGTGGGGAATCAAACCCGGTTCTCCAGATTAGAGCCCACCACTTTTAACCACTGCATCACTGGTCTGACCCAGCAAGGCTCTTCTGATGTTCTTCTGAAGGCCTCGGCCTCTCTGCCCTGTTGTTGGCCCTCCAGAGGTACTGGTTGGCCATTGTGTGAGACACGAGGCTGGACTAGATGGACCACTGGTCTGATCCAGCAGGGCTCTTCTGAGGTTCTTATGAAGGCCTCAGCCTCTATGCCCCATTACTAGCTGTCCAGAGGAACTGGTTGGCCACTGGGTGAGATGGGACGCTGGACTAGATGGACCACTGGCCTGGTCCAGAAGGGCTCTTCTGATGTTCTTATGAAGGCCTTGGCCTCTCTGCCCTGTTGTTGGCTCTCCTGAGGAACTGGCTGGCCAGTGTGTGAGACATGAGGCTGGTGTAGATGGACCACTGGTCTGATCCAGCAGGGTTTTTCTGATGTTCTTTGAAGGCCTCGGCCTCTGCCCTGTTGTTGGCCCTCCAGAGGAACTGGTTGTCCACTGGGTGAGATGGGATGCTGGACTAGATGGACTACTGGTCTGATCCAGCAGGGCTTTTCTGATGTTCTTATGAAGGCCTTGGCTTCTACGCCCTGTTGGCCCTCCAGAGGAACTAGTTGGTCACTGTGTGAGACATGATGCTGGAGTAGATGGACCACCGGTCTGATCCAGCAGGGCCCTTCTGAAGTTCTTATAAAGGCCTCAGTCTTTCTGCCCTGCTGTTGGCCCTCCAGAGGAACTGGCTGGCCCCTGTGTGAGACAGGAGGCTGGACTAGATGGACCCCTGGTCTGATCCAGCAGGGCTATTCTGATGTTCTTATGAAGGCCTCGGCCTCTCTGCCCTGTTGTTGGCCCTCCAGAGGAACGGGCTGGCCACTGTGTGAGACAGGAGGCTTGACTAGATGAACCCCTGGTCTGATCCAGCAGGGCTTTTCTGATGTTCTTATGAAGGCCTCGGCCTCTCTGCCCTGTTGTTGGCCCTCCAGAGGAACGGGCTGGCCACTGTGTGAGACAGGATGCTGGACTAGATAGACCCTCACTGGTCTGATCCAGCCGGGCTCTTCCGACGTTCTCCCTCGTCATAACCCAGAGCACCGATGGGTCCCTCGTTTGGAAATGTGGATCCTGGCAGCTCCCCCCGCTCCAGAATGCGATGGCACCAAACACTGCAAGACCCTCTGGAAGAGGTCTCGCCCCTGGAAGAGTGTTAATCTCTGGCTTGGACCATCAAAGGGAGATCGAAGGAGCAAAGCCAGGCTTGTAAAGGAGGCCTGGGGGAAAGGGGGACTCGCGGCTCCCGGGAAAGGCGACGCTCCTTTAATAAGGTTCAAGGAGGTCAGGCGAGCAGTGTCCTGGTGGCCACATGTGGCCGAGCTTTAACGCAGCCCCGGGGTCTGGAATCCATTTGCCTCGCCTGCTAGAGGTGTAACGGAGCCCCTGGGAGCTGGGAATAGCGGCCCGGCCGGTCCCCCGCCATCTGCTCCGTGTTTATTTACTTATTCTTAAGGATCATCTTCTGGCTAAAAGGTCCCCATGTGGGGGGCACAGAGTGTGCGTGTGGGGGGCGGGGAGTCATGCTCCCGTGTTTACTCTGCAGAGCCCCCCCCCCACCCCGCTCGCAGGTTTTCCCGGCTACTGTTTGTGTATCTGATCTCATCCCGTCCAGCTTCTGACGGTGGACAAATAGGCAGGCCAGAGCTTGAAGGCAGGACGAGAGGAGGATGCCGAAATGGAAGAGCACCGAGCGGGGCGGGTGGCGCGCATGGGTGATTTCAGGAAGCACGGCAAAAATAGATATTCCTTTGCAAGCCTCTCTGTACGAGGTGGGGGTGTTTTCCCCCACAAGTGTCTCCTTGTTTGCGCCGGGTTGGTCCGAAGTAGCAGAACAAAGTTAGGGTCCAGCAGCACCTTCAACTTTTATTTAAGTCATAAGCTTTCGTGGGCATGCACACTTCTTCAGATACACTGTAGTGGAGGTTACCAGACCGTACATATAGACAGAGGGGAAGAAGAAGAAGAAGAGGAGGAGGAGGAGGAGGAGGAGGAGTTATACCCCGCCTTTCACTACCCGAAGGAGTATCAGAGCAGCTCACAATCTCCTTTCCCTTCCCCTCCTCACAAGAGACACCCTGTGAGGTAGAAGAGGAAGAAGAGATTGGATTTATACCACACCCTTCACTACCCAAAGGTGTCTCAGAGCGGCCGACAATCTCCTTTTCCTTCCCCTCCCCACAACAGACACCCTGTGAAGTAGAAGAAGAGGAAGAGATTGGATTTATACCCCACCCTTCACTCCCCAAAGGAGTCTAAGAGCGGCTGACAAACTCCTTTCCCTTCCCCTCCCCACAACAGACACCCTGTGAGGTAGGTGAGGCCGAGAGAGCTCTTTCAAGGACTGCTCCTGAGAGAACATCTCTGAGATAGTTCTGGCACAGTTCTGGCACAGCTGTTGTTTCTGTCAGAGCTCTCTCAGCCCCACCGACCTCACAGGGTTTCTGTTGTGGGAAAGGGAAGGGAAAGGAGTTTGTCAGCCGCTCTTAGACTCCTTTGGGGAGTGAAGGGCGGGGTATAAATCCAATCTCTTCCTCTTCTTCTACTTCACAGGGTGTCTGTTGTGGGGAGGGGAAGGGAAAGGAGTTTGTAAGCCGCTCTGAGACTCCTTTGGGTAGTGAAGGGTGGGGTATAAATCCAATCTCTTCCTCTTCTTCTACCTCACAGGGTGTCTGTTGTGGGGAGGGGAAGGGAAAGGAGTTTGTAAGCCGCTCTGAGACTCCTTTGGGTAGTGAAGGGTGGGGTATAAATCCAGTCTCTTCTTCTTCTTCTACCTCACAGGGTGACTGTTGTGGGGAGGTGAAGGGAAAGGAGTTTTTCAGCCGCTCTTGAGACTCCCTTGGGTAGTGAAGGGCAGGGTATAAATCCAATCTCTTCTTCTTTTGTGAGAGAACTTGTGACTGACCAAAGGTCACACCAGCAGCTGCATGTGGAGGAGCAGGGAACCAAACCTGGTTCTCCCAGATTAGAGTCCGCGCAATTAGCATGCAGCATAATGAAGGTGTTGGCCTTTGCCACGGTTAAAGACCTTTATTATGCCACATGCTGATTTGCTGCTCTATAAGTAAGGACAGTGAAACTTCCATTTCGCTGTATCTGAAGAAGTGTGCTGCTCATGAAAGCGTATAATTTGAATAAAACTTGGTCGGCCTTGAAGGTGCCGCTGGACTCGAATGTTGCTCTGTTTGCATCTAATTCCCTGTTTGCAAGAACCGCCTGTTTACCAAGCCCAGCCCTGAATTCAGATCCCCGGCCGCCATGAAAGGACTTTTGACTCGAAAACCTTTTGGTCTTAAGCAGCATCTTAAAGGTTCAAGGAGGACAGACTGGTTGCCCGACCTCCTTGAAGCTTTTGGTCTTTAAAGTGCTACTTTGGGCCACCCGCTCTGGGTTGGGATTTTCTCAGAGAGTTCTGGAGATTTGGGGGGAGGAGCCTGGAGAGGGCGGGGTTTGGAAAAAGGAGGGGCCATAGAGTCCGCTGTCCAGGCACCCATTTCCTCCAGAGGAACTGATCTCTGAGAGCCAGTTTGATGAAGTGGTGAAGTGCGCAGACTCTCATCTGGGAGAACCGGGTTTGATTCCCCCACTCCTCCACATGCAGCTGCTGGATGACCTTGGGCAAGCTGTAGTTCTGATAAGAGCTGTTCTTGAAAAAGAGTAGTTTCTGTCACAGCTCTCTCAGCCCCGCCTACCTCACAGGGTGTCTGTTGTGGGGAGGGGAAGGGAAAAGGAGTTTGTCAGCCGCTCTGAGACTCCTTTGGGTAGTGAAGGGCGGGGTATAAATCCAATCTCTTCTTCTTCTTCTTCTTCTTCTACCTCACCAGGGTGTCTGTTGTGGGGAGGGGAAGGGAAAGGAGTTTGTCAGCCGCTCTGAGACTCCTTTGGGTAGTGAAGGGCAGGGTATAAATCCAATCTCTTCTTCTTCTTCTTCTACCTCACAGGGTGTCTGTTGTGGGGAGGGGAAGGGAAAGGAGTTTGTCAGCCGCTCTGAGACTCCTTTGGGTAGTGAAGGGCGGGGTATAAATCCAATCTCTTCTTCTTCTCTGTCGCCTGGAGTCAGATCCCTTGTAATTCTAGGAGTCTGGCAGCCCATACCTCTTCTACAGCAGACCAGTTTTCCCTGATAAATCACTGTGTTTTGCCTTTGGGACAGGCCTAGGATTGCCAACCTCCAGTTGAGGCCTGGAGATCCGCCGGCAAGACTGTTGATTTCCAGACGACGGAGATTAGTTCAGCTGGAAGATGTGGCTCCATTAGAGAGTGGGCTTGGGGTTGCCGGCTCCAGGTTGGATATACCTGGAGATTTGTTTTGGGGGGCGGAGCCTGGGGAGGGCGGGGTTTGGGAGGGGAGGGGCTTCAGTGGGGTATCATACCAGAGAGTCCACCTCCTAAAGCGGTGGTTTTCTCCAAGAGAACCGATCTCTTCCGCCTGGAGATCGGTTGCAATCCCAGAAGATATCCAGCCCCTGCCTACAAGTTGGGAACTCTCAGTGGAACCTATGGGATTAGGCCTCAGTAGGTTTGCCAGCCTCCAGGTGGGGCCTGGAGATCTCCCACTTTTGTGACTGGTCTCCAGCTGACAGAGATCAGCACCCCTGGGGAACCTATGATTCGCTCTTTACACTATGAACCTTGTGGCCTGTTGAAACTGCTGGAATCAGGTTCCACCTACACAGCCGGCAAACTGAAGAAGGCGAAGGAGACGCCTCTTCCAAGTATCTAGAACGGGCGTCTTTGCAAAAGCTGTTTAGAAAATGTTTGGACTACGTGGACTCCTCCTATCAAGTTATCAAGTTAGACTGAGTACATGGACTTTATGTCTTATCTTCAAAGGAGGAACTATTTTATCTTATGACTTAATATAGTTACAGTATGCGTTTATGTTGTTGTTGTGACACTACCAACTTTATCATTGTCTTGGGAATCTTTGATGGTGTTTTCTACTAGTGGGATTTGTATATTTGGGACTCCTGTGACACTAGTCGTTTTGGTGTAGTGGTTAAGTGCGCGGACTCTAATCTGGGAGAACCAGGTTTGATTCCCCCACTCCTCCACTTGCACCGGGCTGGATGGCCTTGGGCAAGCCATAGTTCTGATAAGAGCTGTTCTTGAAAAAGAGCCATTTCTGGAAAGAGCTCTCTCAGCCCCACCTGCCTCACAGGGTGTCTGTTGTGGGAAAGGGAAGGGAAAGGAGTTTGTCAGCCGCTCTGAGACTCCTTTGGGTAGTGAAGTATAAATCCAATCTCTTCTTCTTTTTCTACCTCACAGGGTGTCTGTTGTGGGGAGGGGAAGGGAAAGGAGTTTGTAAGCCGCTCTGAGACTCCTTCCGGTAGTGAAGGGCGGGATATAAATCCAATCTCTTCTTCTTCTTCTTCTTCTACCTCACAGGCTGTCTGTTGTGGGGAGGGGGAAGGGAAAGGAGTTTGTCAGCTGCTCTGAGACTCCTTTGGGTAATGAAGGGCAGGGTATAAATCCAATCTCTTCTTCTTCTTCTTCTACCTCACAGAGTGTCCGTTGTGGGGAGGGGAAGGGAAAGGAGTTTGTAAGCCGCTCTGGGACTCCTTTGGGTAGTGAAGGGCCGGGGTATAAATCCAATCTCCTCCTCCTCCTCCTTCTCTTCTTCTCCTTCTTCTCCTCCTCTTCTTCTCCTTCTTCTCCTTCTCCTTCTCCTCCTCCTCCTCCTCCTCGTCTCTTCTTCTCCTCCTTCTCCTCCTTCTCCTCCTTCTCCTCCTTCTCCTCCTTCTCCTCCTCCTTCTTCTTCTTCTTCTTCTTCTTCTTCTTCTTCTTCTTCTTCTTCTTCTTCTTCTTCTTCTTCTTCTTCTTCTTCTTCTTCTTCTAGCATTTGAAAGGCTGTCATTTGGAGGAGGGCAAGGAGCTGTTCCAGCTGGCAACAGAACAGAGGCCCCAAAGTGACGGGTTTAAGTTATCTGCAGAAAGGTATCGGCTGGATATTAGGAAACACTTTTTTTTTCCACGGTCAGAGTGGTTCCAAGGTGGAACCAACTGCCCAGGGAGGTGTTGAGCCCTCCCCTTCACTGACAGCTTTCAAGAAGAGGCTGGACGGATATTTGTCAGAGACGCTTTAGGCTGGTCCTGCATTGGGCGAGGGGGTTGGACTAGATGGTCTCTATGGCACCTTCCCACTCTATGATTCTATGAGGGGCAACTCACCCCTTTGGTTTTAAAAACCTGACCCCCCACCACCACATAATTGCTGCAGGATCGGGGCAGTCTGGTGCTGAAGAGCGTGGCAAGACATCTGATTTTACTTGTTGTACGGCACGATTCGTAACAGTAAACTCGATGAGTCTATATATTCCCCCTACCCCTGCTTCCTTCGTGTATCCCACCTTTTCAGAGGGAGAAAAATAATTAAAAAATTAAATTAATACACTTAAATCAATTTTCTGTGCGGTCACGAGGTCCCCTCCCCTCCCCTCCCCTCCCCAAACCCCAGTCTTCAAAGCGCCAGGTATTTCCAGACCCGGCGTTGGCAACCCCCAGTAGTGAGAGCTTCCCGAATCGGCCCACACTCTCCGGAGGGCCTCTTTCCCTTCAGATGGCCCCCACGTGCTCTGCAGAAGCTGCACCTGAATACACAGGCCCGGCTTATCCGTCTTGCCGGCTGTCAAGAACGTCAGGCCCCTTCCGAGCCGGGCCCCGGCCTCGGCCTGGTGGGGGGCCTGTCTTTAAGAGGCACCTTAGAAAACAAGCCTGGAAAGAGGACCCGGAGACCTGCCCCCCGAAACGGGGAAACGGAGCCGGGATGGAGCAGAGCGGGACTGAACTTCATCACTCATGACTGCACTGTTCCCTCCAAGCTGAGTGAGTGTGAGCTCGCTCACAGTTTTTTAGCCTCCGGCTCACCAATTTTTTTGTCCTAGCTCAGGGAGGAGGGCTCCACCGCAAACTATTTTATGCAGCGGCCAAATCGCCTGCTCACGACTTCAATGCCGCTAGCTCACAAAATCGAATTTTTGCTCACAAGGCCCCACAGCTCAGAGGGAGCATCACGAGCGCCGTTCCCTCTAAGCTGAGTGAGTGTGAGCTAGCTCACAGTTCTTTAGCCTCCGGCTCACACATTTTTTGTCTTAGCTCCGGAAGGATGTGGCTCCGCGCAAACTCATTGATGCAGCGGCCAAATGGCTCAGCTCACCACTTTCATGCCGGGAGCTTGCAAAGCAGAATTTTTGCTCACATTTCTCCACAGCTTAGAGGGAGCATTGATCGGGACCAGGGTTATTTTTGGGCAGGAACGCACAGGAACGGCGTTCCGGCTGGCTCCCGAGTTGGCCACGCCCAGCAGGAACTCATTAGCATAACAGGCCACACCCAACAGCAGAAACTCATTAGAATTGGCTACATTACGGGGTGTGTGGCCTAACATGCAAAGGAACTCCTGCTCCAAAAAACAGCCCTGGGGTTTTGACAACAAACAAGGTAAACAGAATAAGAAGCAAAAGGTGGGCGTGTTTGGATGGCCACACTTCTGGTAACATGGGGTCGTGGCCTAATATACTAATATGATGTACTGTCGGGGTGTGGCCTAATATGTTAATGAGTTTCTGCTGTTGGGTGTGGCCTATCATGCTAATGAGTTCCTGCTGGGCTTATTCTACGAAAAAAGCCCTGATCGGGACCATGGCGCGGGGGACGACGACACTCCTTTCCTTCCCCCGCACCGTTTTTGCAAGGAGAATCAGACCCCCCAAAGCACGACAAACCCGAGGCTGAGATATGTAAGCGAACAAATCGGTCTCTGAAGCTTGGCGGGGGTGGGAAGCAGTGTTCCCTCTAAGCTGAGTCAGGGTGAGCCGGCTCACAGTTGTCCGGCTCACACGTTTTTGTCTCGGCTCAGGAAGGAGGGCTCCAGAGCAAACCAATTCATGCAGTAGCCAAGTTGCTCGCTCACAACTTGAATGCCGGGAGCTCACAAAGTGGCATTTTTGCTCACAAGGCCCCACAGCTTAGAGGGAACATTGCTCACGAGCAGGGCTTTCTTTGTAGAAAAAGCCCAGCAGGAACTCATTAGCATAATAAGCCACACCCCCAAGTTGCCAGAAGTGTGGTCATCCAGCCGCACCCACCTTTTGTTTCTTATCCTGTTTACCTTGTTTGTTGTCGAAACCCAGGGCTTTTTTTGGTAGCAGCAACTCCTTTGCATGTTGGGCCACGCACCCCTCATGTGACCAATCCTAATGACTTCCTGCTGTTGGGTGTGGCCTATTATGCTAATGAATTCCTGCTGGGCGTGGCCAACTCGGGAGCCAGCCGGAACTCTATTCCTGTGCGTTCCTGCCCCAAAATAGCCCTGCTCTTGAGTCCCAGAAAACTCCTTGTCAGATGGCTTGTCAGGCTGTTGTAGAGTTGCCAGGTCTGGGTTGGAAAATAGTTGGAGACTTTTGGGGGGTGGAGCCTGCGGAGGGCGGGGTTTAGGGAGGGGAGGGGCCTCAGCATGGGCCAATGCCACAGAGTCCACCCTTCAAAGCAGCCGTTTTCTCCAGGGGAGCTGATCTCCGTCAGCTAGGGGTCACTTGCAAAGGTGGGAGATCTCCAGGCCCCACCTGGAGGCTGGCAACCCCAGGCTGTTGCTAGAATGAACACTGGCTTTCGTGACCTCTTGGTGGATCTAAAAATCTGGGGAGCTATCTGGAAATGGAATGTATGGCTGGGTAAATTCCGTGGCTGCACAGGGTTGCCAGCCCTTGGTTGGGAAACACCCGGAGACTTTGGGGGCGGAGCCTGGAAAGGGAGGGGCTTGGGGAGGGGAGGGGCCTCAGCAGGGTATAAAGCCACAGAGCCCGCCCTCCAAAGCAGCCATTTCCTCCAGGGAAGTTGAGCTGTGCCATCTGGAGATCAGTTGGTGTCGTGGTTAGGAGTGTGGGCTCTAAAGTGGGAGAACCGGGTTTGATTCCCCACACCCCCACATGTAGCCAGCTGGGTGACCTTGGGCCGGTCACAAGTTCTTTCAGAGCTGTTCTCTCAAGGGCAGTTCTCGGGAGAACTCTCTAGCCCCACCTACCTCACACAGGGCATCTGTTGGGGAGAGGGGAAGGGAAAGGAGATTGTGAGTAAGTGAAGGGCAGGGTATAGATCCAATTTCTCCTCCTCCTCCTCTCTCCAGGCCTCATCTGGAGGATGGCCACCCTACCCGAGTGGCAAAAGGATCAAAAACCATGCAACTCTGATGGAAGCCCGGGCACTTGCGTTTTTAATTGCAATCCCATGCTTTCAAAGCGCTGACTCATGAAAGCCAAATTATACATGACGTGGTGAGATCCGGGTTCCGATCTCCCGTGTAGGGTTGGCATACGGTGTTCCCTCCAAGCTGAGTTAGTGTGAACTAGCTCGCAGGTTTTTAGCCTCCGGCTCACACGTTTTTGTCTCAGCTCGGGAAGGAGGGCTCCAGAGCAAACGAATGTATGCAGCGGCCAAATCGCCGGCTCACAGCTTTAATGCCGGTAGCTCACGAAGTAGGATTTTTGATCACGAGACGTCATAGCTTAGAGGGAGCACTGGTTGGCGAACCCCTGCGTGGTGGCTGGAGACCTCCTGGAATTACAACTTCTGTGACTGGGCAAAACTCTGCTCCGTTCACCAGATATCCCAATACTTCGCTGCTTTCCCTTCAGATACCTCCAGCCAGAAACCCCCTCCGCCTGACCGCCCCTTGGACAGACACAAATCCCCCAACATGACTTTATTTCTGCTTTACAGACCCCGGAGAGGCGAAGAAGCAGAAAAGTCAAACCAGGCCTGCTCTACGCCACCTCCTGATACCCTGCGGGGAAGAGGAGGAGAGATTTTCTGAGCCCCAGCTCGGCCTGGGCCAAGAGACGCCGCCCGGATTGGCCGAACGCGAATGCCAACACAGAGAGAGCCTTTTCCCTGCTGTTTGTTCAGGGGTGGCCACTTTGCGGACTGCGGGATCCAACGGCTTCCCTGGAGGAGACCGGCTGGATGCTTGTGCAGGGGTAATGGGGCTTGAACGCACGTGGTCGTGAGCATGCTGCTGATTTGGGAGGTGGGTGGGTGGGAAACAGTTAGAAAGCAGCGTAGAGAAGTCACACAGCTCCGCAGACAGGGCAACCTCCTTTTGGCGAGGACGAGGCAGCAGAGGGCTCAAAAGCGACAGTTCGAACCGGATACGGAACAACCGATTGGTTCAGCCCAGGAAAAGGAATGCGGCGAGGATGTATATTGTCACCTGGCTTATTTAATTGGCAGGGCTTTTTTTGGTAGAAAAAGCCCAGCAGGAACTCGTTAGCATAATAGGCCACACCCAACAGCCAAAAACCATTAGCATAATAGGCCACACCCGACAGCCGAAACTCATTAGCATATCAGGCCACACCCCTGACAGCACAGCTCATTAGCATATTAGGCCGCACCCCCATGCTATGAATGGGATTGAGCAGGTTGAGAAAGAAGTCCTTTTCTCCCTTTCTCGCAATACAAGAACTCGTGGGCACTCCATGAAATTGCTGAGCAGTCGGGTTAGAACAGATAAAAGGAAGTACTTCTTCACCCAAAGAGGGATTAACACATGGAACTCACTGCCACAGGAGGTGGTGGCAGCTACAAGCATGGACAGTTTCAAGAAGGAATTAGATAAACATCTGGAGCAGAAGTCCATCAGTGGCTATTAGCCACAGGGTATAAGTGGTTAAGACGCTGAACTGCAGGCTGTGGAAGGTCAGTAGTTCAGCAGTTCGAGACCCGGGTGCCGCATGACGGGGTGAGCTCCTGTCTCTAGTTCCAGCTCCTGCCAACCTAGCAGTTCGAAAGCAAGAAATTGCAAGTAGATAAATAGGTACCACTTCGGTGGGAAGGGAACAGCGTTCCGTGCACCTTGGTGTTTAGTCATGCCGGCCACATGACCACGGAAACGTATTCGGACAGCGCTGGCTCTTCGGCTTTGAAACGGAGATGAGCACCGCAACCCTAGAGTTGGATTCGACTGGCTTTCGAGCAAGGGAACCTTTACCTTTAGCTATATATGGGAACTCTCAGTCTGGGGCAGGTGATGCCCTCTATTCTTGGTGCTGGAGGGGGCAGCAGTGGGAGGGCTTCCAGTGTCCTGGCCCCACTGCTGGACCTGAGGGCACCTGGTATATTTTGGCCACTGTGTGACAAAGTGTTGGACTAGATGGGCCATTGGCCTGATTCAACATTGGCTTCTCTTATGTTCTTATGTACCAGAAGTGTGGCAATCCAGCCACACCCACCTTTTGCTTCTTATTCCGTTTACCTCGTTTGTTGTCAAAAGCCAGGGCTATTTTTGTAGCAGGAACTCCTTTGCATGTGAGGCCACACACCCCCAATGTAGCCAATCCTAATGAGTTTCTGCTGTTGGGTGTGGCCTGTTATGCTAATGAGTTCCTGCTGGGCGTAGCCAACCCAGGAGCCAGCCAGAACTCCGTTCCTGCCCCCCAAATAGCCCTGTTAATTAGTATGCAGAGTACATCATGCGAAATGCCGGCCTGGATGAATCACAAGCCAGAATTAAGATTGCTGGGGAAACCGCCTCAGATATGCAGACGATACCACTCTAATGGCAGAAAGTGAAGAGGATCTCAAGAGCCGCTCGCGAAGGATGAAAGAGGAGAGCGCGAAAGTTGGCTTGAAACTCAACATCACAAAAACTGAAAATCATGGCATCCGGCCCCATCTCTCCTTGGCAAATAGAAGGGGAAGTCGTAGAAGTAGTGACAGACTTCACGTTCCTGGGACCCAAGATCACTGCAGACGGTGACTGCAGCCATGAAATTAAAAGACGCCTGCTCCTTGGGTGGAAGGCGATGGCAAACCTAAACAGCATGATAAAAAGCAGAGACATCGCCCTGCCAACAAAAGTCCACATGGTCAAAGCAATGGTATTCCCCGTAGTAACGTATGGCTGCGAGAGTTGGACCATAAGGAAGGCTGAGCGCCGAAGAAGAGATTCTTTTGAACTATGGTGCTGGAGAAGACTCGTGAGAGTCCCTTGGACTGCAAGGAGATCAAATCAGTCCATCCTAAAAGAAATCAACCCTGTCTGTTCCCTGGAAGGCCAGATCCTGAAGCTGAAGCTCCAATCCTTTGGCCACCAAATGAGAAGGGAGCATTCACTGGAGAAGACCCTGATGCTGGGAAAGGTTGAAGGCAAAAGAAGAAGGGGACGGCAAAGGGTGAGATGGTCAGACAGTGTCATCAATGCACCCAACATGAAGTTGAACAAACTCTGGAGGACAGCGGAAGACAGGAGGGCCTGGCGTGATCTGGTCCATGGGGTCGCGAAGAGTCGGACTCGACTGTGTGACTGAACAACAACTGTCTGGCCACCGGCCCTTGAATTTTTCATGGCACGGAGGCCGAAGTATTAATTCAGTTTTATGCCAGACATTTCCAGGTCCCCCTCTCCAACCCAGGTGGTGAACCTTGAACTGAAGGAGTCTCAGAGGGGCTTACAATCTCCCTTCCCTTCCCCTCCCCACAACAGACACCCTGTAAGGTAGAAGAAGAGGAAGAGATTGGATTTATACCCCGCCCTTCACTACCCAAAGGAGTCTCAGAGCGGCTCACAAACTCCTTTCCCTTCCCCTCCCCACAACAGACACCCTGTGAGGTGGAAGAAGAAGAAGAGATTGGATTTATACCCCGCCCTTCACTACCCGAAGGCGTCTCAGAGCGGCTCACAAACTCCTTTCCCTTCCCCTCCCCACAACAGACACCCTGTGAAGGTAGTGCATTACAGTACATTTGCGATTTATATACCGCTCTCTCCGTAGGGCTCAGAGTGGTTTACAAAGTACATAGTTTTTGATCTGTACTAGGGCCACAGTGATAAGGGGAGATGTATGCCTAACATGACACCAACACCAACAGAAAAAGAGAAGAGATTGGATTTATACCCCACCCTTCACTACCCAAGGGAGTCCCAGAGCGGCTGACAAACTCCTTTCCCTTCCCCTCCCCACAACAGACACCCTGTGAGGTAGGTGGGGCTGAGAGAGCTCTCCCGAGAACTGCCCTTGAGAGAACAGCTCTGAGAGAACTTGTGATTGACCCAAGGTCACACCACTGGCTGCATGTGAAGGAGTGGGGAATCAAACTCGGTTCTCCCAGATCAGAGTTCGTGTTCCTAATCAGTACACCAGACTGGCAAGGGATTCCCATATCAGCTTTCAAGAGTCAAAGCTGCCTTCTGCGGTATGCCATAGATCCTACTGAGAAATCCCTCCCCAAATTCTCCCCTTCACAGTCACCGTGTCCCGCCCCAATCTCCAGGAATTTGTTGGCAACCCTACGCCCGGCACAATTTCTCGTCCCAAGAACTGGCCGCTTGGCTTCTCCTCTTTCAGTGCGGCCGGAATGAAAGCCGAATATGAACACATTTCCTCTTTCCTCGGGGGCGAAGGTGGGTTTTGAGAGAGATATATATTTTTCTTGCCTGTCTTGGAAAAAGCGGATTCCCGTCTCGCAAGCCGACAGCGAGAGACGGAGGCCTCGGTATCCACTGGGGGCTCACCGGATCCATTCCAGCCGGAGCAGAGGCACAACCGCCGGCTGGAGCTTACCTACGGCTGGGAGAGGTCAAAGCGTCTTCTTCGGCGCTCGCCTCCGAGGGAGGGTTTCTGCCTCCTTCTGGCTTCCTGAGATGATGAGTTATTGCTCAGAGATTTCCTTTCCTGTCTGCTCCTCTCTACCGGAGATATGCACTCCCCTCGCCCTCTCGCTTTCTCCCCTCATCCTCTCTCTCCCCCCCCCAGGACTCCCCCCAGAGGGCCCTGGAAGAGGGCAAGCGGCCAAAGAAAGCAGGCCCAAAGATCCATACAGTTTCCTTCCTCAGAGGCCGGCAGTGCGGGGCGGGCGACACTGTGGCCCGGACGGGTCTCCTGCCAGAGAAGAGGTTTCTTGAGAGCCTAAGGTGTAACTTAGATGCTAGGAAGGGGGGAGGGAGTTGAAATTTGCCTTGGGAGCCAGCTAGAAAATAAAGTATAGGGTTTTTTTTTAATATATAGACAATCGTATTCGTTTCAGAAATCGGAACAGGAACAAGGACAAAGGAAAGGACTTACAACAAAAAATAGCATACAAAAAATGAACACCTGCAGTTTGAAAGGCTGGAGAACTCCTACAAGATAATGACTCGGCCCCTGCCCCACCTTCCAGGGTAGAAATAAATTCCCTGCCGACCATTTTTCTGCTCACCTTGACACAGAGAGCCCTCCATCTTTCTGTGTTATACCTCTGAGGATGCCAGTCGCAGCTACTAGCGAAACGTCAGGTCCTACAATGCCACGGCCACACAACCCGGAAAATCCACAGCAACTAACAATAAACATACATTGGCGCTTATACTCTAGTCTCTGGTTTCGTTTCACATATTATCCTCGAATCTTGCTCTAATCCACCTAAGCTAGCCTAAATATCTACTTTCAGAGAATTGTTATGCCAGACTTCCAAGATAATCTTCTATCCCCTCGTATAACCTCAGCCAGACCTTCTCAAAAGTTTCTTCTTTTTTATCTTGTAGTTGGCAAAGTCAAGTTATCCATTTCTGCTGCTTCTAAGAGTTTGTAAATCTATATGTTGTCGAAGGCTTTCATGGCCGGAGTTCACTAGTTGCTGTAGATTTCCCGGGTTGTGTGGCCGTGGTCTTGGCATCGTAGGACCTGACGTTTCGCCAGTAGCTGTGACTGGCATCCTCAGAGGAATAACACAGAAAGATGGAGTACTCTCCATGTCAAGGTGAGCAGAAAACTGATAGGCAAGTAATTTATTTCGACCCTGGAAGGTGGGGTAGGGCTGAGTCAATTATCTAGTGTAGTTCTCCAGGCTATTGTAAATCATTTCTTCTTTCGTTGGGCTTTCTTCTTTCCCCCCAATACTTAGCATATAATATTCTAGCTATTGCAGAGTACATCATGCAAAATGCTGGCCTGGATGAATCACAAGCTGGAGTTAAGATTGCTGGGGGAAAGATCAATAACCTCAGATATGCAGACGATACCACTCTGATGGCAGAAAGTGAAGAGGACCTAAAGAGCCTCTTGCTCAGGGTGAAAGAGGAGAGCGCAAAAGTGGGCTTGAAGCTCAACATCAAAAAAACTAAGATCATGGCATCCGGCCCCATCACTCCTTGGGAAATAGAAGGGGAAATCGTAGAAGTAGTGACAGACTTCACGTTCCTAGGATCCCAGATCACTGCAGACGGTGACTGCAGCCATGAAATTAAAAGACGCCTGCTCCTTGGGAGGAAAGCGATGGCAAACCTAAACAGCATGATAAAAAGCAGAGACATCACCCTGCCAACAAAAGTCCGCATGGTCAAAGCAATGGTATTCCCCGTAGTAATGTATGGCTGCGAGAGTTGGACTATAAGGAAGGCCGAGTGCCGAAGAATAGATGCTTTTGAACTGTGGTGCTGGAGAAGACTCTTGAGAGTCCCTTGGACTGCAAGGAGATCAAATCAGTCAATCCTAATAGAAATCAACCCTGACTGTTCCCTGGAAGGCCAGATTCTGAAGCTGAAGCTCAAATACTTTGGCCACCAAATGAGAAGGGAGCATTCACTGGAGAAGACCCTGATGCTGGGAAAGATTGAAGGTCAAAGAAGAAGGGGACAGCAAAGGACGAGACGGTTAGACAGTGTCATCGATGCAACGAACATGAAATTGAGCAAACTTCAGTGGACAGTGGAAGACAGGAGGGCCTGGCGTAATCTGGTCCATGGGGTCGCGAAGAGTCAGACTCGACTGTGCGACTGAACAACAACAACAACAATTCTAGCTATTGTTACAACATGTGTAATCATATATACATCTCCTTTCTTGTAATTTTGTGCTACAATATTTAATAAAAACAACCCTGGTACAAATGGTATCTTTATGTCTAGCATTTGTTTTGCAATATCTCATGTATCTAAACCCAATATTTTTAACAACCTTACGGGTCCACCACATATGGAAAAAAAAGGAACCAGTGCTTGAAAATAAAGTTTAGCAGGGGCTTTGCAAGCAGATGGAAAGAAATGTTTCTTTATATAGGACAGGTAAAGGAGGTGGCTCAGAGGTTAAGAAACATCTGCCTGGCTTCAGCTCCTGCCAGCCTAGCAGTTTCAAAGCAAGACCTGGCAAGTGGATAAAAACGTACCACTTCGGTGGGAAGGTAACAGTGTTGCGTGCGCCTTGGCTGGCCACATGACTACAGAAAAATCTTCGGACAGCGCTGGGTCTTCAGCTTGGAAACGGAGATCAGCACCGCCCCCTAGAGTCGGATTCGACTGGCTTTCGAGCAAGGGAAACCTTTACCTCTACTTAAAGGACAGATAAAGGGACACATATTGCTCCAGCTTCAGCGCTTGACGTGAAACTGACTTGCTCGAACTCCCTGGATTTGTGAAAATTATGTTCCTGCATCCTCTTCCGAAGGAGTGTTTTGCGAAACGATTCCCGAGTCGACGTTATCGTTAAAGGAAGAAAGGGCATTCATGTTTTATTGATCAGAATCACACACACAAGCCCTTCCTTTCTACAAACAACTTTATTTTGTGTTGACTGTTAACGGCTTGCCTCGATTTGGATTTGGACTCTTGCGTGCAATAGGCACTTTGAATGTTGATATTGTCTCTGAATGCTGAAAAGTTGTGATTTTATTAACAACATAAGAGAAGCCAATGTTGGATCAGGCCAATGGCCCTCCAGGAGGTCCAGCAGTGGGGCCAGGACACCGGAAGTCCTCCCACTGTTCCCCCCCCAGAGCACCAAGAATACAGAGCATCACTTGCCCCAGAGTCCCTATCTTTATCTTGTGGCTCATAGCCACTGATGGACCTCTGCTCCATATGCTTATTTAATTCCCTCTAGAAGCTGTCCATGCTTGTAGCCGCCACCACCACCTCCTGTGGCAGTGAAGTAATTGTTTATGCATTTTCATTTACATCTCTGTCTGTCTGTCCGTCCGTCTCTGTCCGTCTATCTATCTGGATTTAGACCCCACCCTTCACTACCCAAAGGAGTCTCAGAGCAGCTTACGAACTCCTTCCCCTTCCCTTCCCCACAACAGACACCCTGTGAGGTAGAAGAAGAAGGGACTGGATTTATACCCCGCCCTTCACTACCCAAAGGAGTCTCAGAGCGGCTGACAAACTCCTTTCCCTTCCCTTCCCCACAACAGACACCCTGTGAGGTAGAAGAAGAAGAAGAAGAAGAGATTGGATTTATACCCCTCCCTTCACTACCCAAGGGAGTCTCAGAGCGGCTGACAAACTCCTTTTCCTTCCCCTCCCCACAACAGACACCCTGTGAGGTAGAAGAAGAAGAAGGGACTGGATTTATACCCCGCCCTTCACTACCCAAGGGAGTCTCAGAGCGGCTTCCAAACTCCTTTCCCTTCCCCTCCCCACAACAGACACCCTGTGAGGTAGAAGAAGAAGAAGGGACTGGATTTATACCCCGCCCTTCACTACCCAAGGGAGTCTCAGAGCAGCTTCCAAACTCCTTTCCCTTCCCCTACCCACAACAGACACCCCCATGAGGCAGAAGATGAAGAAGAGATTGGATTTGTACCCTGCCCTTCACTACCCAAAGGAGTCTCAGAGTGGCTGACAAACTCCTTCCCCTTCCCACAACCTGTGAGGTAGGTTGGGCTGAGAGAGCTCTTTTGACAAATGCTCCTGAGAGAACAGCTCTGAGAGAACTTGTGACTGACCCAAGGTCACACCAGCAGCTGCAAATGGAGGAGTCAGGAATCAACCTGGTTCTCCCGGATTAGAGTCCGTGCTCCCAACCACTACACCGAACACCAACTCCTTAAATTCCTCTGCAGGGAAGAGGCCGCAGCTCCTCGGGACAGCATGTTCTGGCATGAGAAGGAAGCAGCGGAAAAACGTCCTTTGGGCCAAATTAGCCCAAAGCCACTGAAATCTCCGTATGGTCCCTTCTGAACCAGGGCCAGTGGCTCAGCAGAGGGCTAGTGTGGCGTAGTGGTTAAGAGTCTCTGACTACTGTTCGGGAGATCTGGGTTCGAGTCCTGAGTTGTGCCATGGAATCAAACCGCTGCCGAGTCACACTCTCTCAGCCTAGCGTACCTCACAGGGCTGCTGTGAGGATGAAATGGAGGGGAGGTGAAGGATGTCAGCTGCTTTGGGTCCCCGTTGGGGAGAAATAAATCAAATTACTAAATAAATTAGATAGATAGATAGATAGATAGATAGATAGATAGATAGATAGATAGATAGATAGATAGATAGATAGATGATAGATAGATAGATAGATGATAGATAGATAGATAGATAAGATAAATAAGATAAATAAATAAAGAAGAGCCAGTTTGTGTGTAGTAGTTAAGTGCATGGACTCTAATCTGGGAGAACTGGGTTTGATTCCCCGCTCCTCCAATTGCAGCTGCTGGATGACCTTGGGCAAGCCATAGTTCTGTCAGAGCTGTCCTTGAAAAAGAGCAGTTTCTGTCAGAGCTCTCTCAGCCCCACCTTCCTCACAGGGTGCCTGTTGTGGGGAGGGGGAGGGAAAGGAGTTTGTCAGCCACTCTGAGATTCCTTTGAATAGTGAAGGGTGGGGTATAAATCCAATCTCCTCCTCCTCCTCCTCCTCCTCCTCCTCTTCTTCTTCTTCTTCTTGATAGCCTGCCCTTCACTACCTGAAGGAGTTTCGGAGCAGCTTACAATCACCTTTCCTTCCTCTCCTCACAACAGACACCCTGTGAGGTCGGTGGGGCTGAGCCAGTTTGGTGTAGTGTTGAGGAAAGAGGACTCTAGTCCGGGAGAACCAGGTTTGATTCCCCACTCTTCCACAAGGCAGCTGCTGGTATGACCTTGGGTCAGTCACAAGTTCTCTCAGAGCTCCTCGAAAGAGCTCTCTCAGCCCCACTTACCTCACAGGTGTGGGGAGGGGGAGGGAAAGGAGTTTGTAAGCCGCCCTGGGACTCCTTCAGGTAGTGAAGGGTGGGGTATCAATCCAATCCAATCTCTTCTCTTCCTCTTCTCTTCTGAGAGAGCTCTGAGAGAACGGCTCTTGAGAGAACAGCTCTGAGAGAACTGTGATCAGCCCAAGGTCACCCAGCTGGCTGCATGTGGAGGAGTGGGGAAATCGAACCGGCTTCTCCAGATTAGAGTCCACCACTCTTAACCACTACACCAATCTGGAGGTGCCCTGACGCTCTCCCCGCACACCATTTCTCCCCCACCGCCCTAGCATTTCTTGCACTCCAGGGTTCCAGATATGTGTTTGCAAGGATAACCCTGTATTTGTTCTCTCACAGAGAGAAGAACTGGCTACGGAGAGTTGCAGAGGAATGAGGAGTGGCAGGAGGAGTTGAAGCACACAAACCTCTTGCCTCTGCCCACCTTTCCCTTTCCAGAAACTGCTTGGAAACGGGGTGGGTGGCTGGGTCTCTGGATTTAGAGCTTTGCCATTTGCATCCATCTGCTTTTACGATCCATTCTCCAGGGCAACACAGAAGCAGACTCGGAGGAGGGGACACCCCACTTTTTTAAAAAGACAGCAACGGCGGAGTTTCTGTAGGACAAATGTGGACAAACGCGACCTAATCGGAGAGCGAGGATAAAGAAAACCCTCGCGAGAGCCCGACGCACAAATCAAGCAGTCGGCGAGACTCGCAAAGAAGACGCTTTCTGTGCGTTACGGTCCGAAGCACTACACCACCACAGATGAATTCCTACAAATCACAAGGAAAATCCTAGCGCAAAGGTACATCGTCGACGTGGTCTCCGGATCACATAACGACGTTTCAAAACGGCGTCTTCCTCAGGAGGTATTAGAGTAGTGTGAAAGCTCCCTTGTTCATAAAGTGCTTCACAACGAGTCATGAGAAGATAAACCATTCAGATCGAACGGCCGATCTCAGGGAATGTTCAGGGAATGTTCATTATAGCATTGGAAAAAGTGCAGAGAAGGGCAACTAGAATGATAAAAGGTTGGAACACCTTCCCTATGAAGAAAGGTTAAAACGCTTGGGGCTCTTTAGCTTGGAGAAACGACGGCTGAGGGGTGACATGGTTGAGGTTTATAAGATTATGAATGGGATTGAGCAGGTTGAGAAAGAAGTCCTTTTCTCCCTTTCTCACAATACAAGAACTTGTGGGCACTCCATGAAATTGCTGAGCAGTCGGGTTAGAACAGATAAAAGGAAATACTTCTTCACCCAAAGAGTGATTAACACATGGAATTCACTGCCACAGGAGGTGGTGGCAGCTACAAGCATGGACAGTTTCAAGAAGGAATTAGATAAACATATGGAGCAGAAGTCCATCAGTGGCTATTAGCCACAGGGTATAGAAGGGAACTCTCAGTCTGGGGCAGGTGATGCACTCTATTCTTGGTGCTGGGGGGGCAGCAGTGGGAGGGCTGCTAGTGTCCTGGCCCCACTGCTGGACCCCTGATGGCACCTGGTATATTTTGCCGCTGTGTGACAGAGTGTTGGACTAGATGGGCCATTGGCCTGATTCAACCTTGGCTTCTCTTATGTTCTTATGTTCCGGCTCAGATATGCTGCTAAGCTTCTAATGGATCCCAGGCAGCAGTTTTTATAGGTACATAAGAACATAAGAGAAGCCAATGTTGAGTCAAGCCTATGGCCCATCTAGTCCAACACTCTGTCACACAGTGGCCAAAAATACCAGGTGCCATCAGGAGTTCCAGCAGCGGGGCCAGGACACTAGAAGCCCTCCCACTGCTTTATATCCCCCCCGTTTTTAACTCGCAATTCCTTTGAGGAACTGAAAGGCAGCTTTCCCCGGGCCGCCGGCCTCCCGGGCCTGTGCCGCAAACCAAGCCCAGCTAAGTCTGAGTGAGAGAACTATACTGTGTGCCCCCCTTTCCCCTTCCCCTCCCCTGCCCCTCCTCCATCACAGCAACAGGGCTGTACCTTATGGCCTGCCTCGGGCACCCTCTCCAAAGCCGTCTCCTCCCCCGGAGGAGGAGACTCTCACTTTGATGCAGGCTACTATTCGGCTAGAGACAGCCAGGCATGCAGCCCTGGCCGGATCCGTTCCCCGCTGGCTGCCCCTGCAGAGTTCTTTCCCTGTGCAAGGTGCAGATATCTGCCTCCCCCTCCTGCTTCCCCTCCGCCTGTCATCCACAGACTGCAAAACAGCCACAAAACGGAGCAGCCGCCGCCTGGATTCTCGGATGCCTTTTGATTTCGGGGCCGGAGCAGCATCCCCGGCCTCATTGGCCGGAGGAGAGAATGCGGGCTCCCCCATTGGCCGGCTAGGCTTGGGCTCCCAGCTCCTGACCCCTCCCCGGGCCTTATATACAGGAGGCTCCTTCGCCGGTCCCACCAGAGCTCTGCTCCTTGACACTGGAGGAGAGGCAGAGCCGCCGCAGCTGCGAGCGTTTCCTCCTCTGGAAGGTGCCAGAGGTGGAGGCGTGGAGCGGCCGTCCTGGTCTGCCTGCCTCGAGCTCTCCCCCGTCTGTCTTGCAGAGGAGGGATACTTTACAGCCCAGGGCCTGGATCTTCAGAACAGCCCCAGGCCGGGCCTTGGCGGGTGGGGACCCCCTCGCCATGGCCTTCGCCATGCTGCGACCGGTAGCCGCCCACGTGCTCTACCCCGACCTCAGCCTCCTGTCGGAGGAGGACGAGGAGAACCGCAGCGAGAGCGAGGCCTCTGACCAGTCCTATGGCTGCTGCGAGGGGCACCCCAAGGCAGCCCGCAAGCCCGGCCCGGTGGTGGTGGTCAAGCAGAGGCAGGCGGCCAACGCCCGGGAGAGGGACCGGACCCAGAGCGTCAACACGGCCTTCACGGCCCTGCGCACCCTCATCCCCACCGAGCCCGTCGACCGGAAGCTCTCCAAGATCGAGACCCTGCGCCTGGCCTCCAGCTACATCTCCCACCTGGCCAACGTCCTCCTCCTGGGCGAGGGGTGCGAGGACGGGCAGCCCTGCTTCCGGGCCATCTATGGCGCCAAGGGAGAACGGGAGGCCAAGCAACCCCGGAGCATTTGCACTTTCTGCCTCAGCAACCAGAGGAAGGGGGTAAGTCTCTGGGCCGGGGTGGCCCTTTCGACCGGGAGAGGGGGCCAGAGGTCACGCGCGTGTGCCTCCGTGCTGCACGCTGGAATTGGGTTTCAGAGGGTAGCCATGGAACAGGGTTCGAGTCTGGCGGCACCGCGAAGACCGACAAAGTCTAATTCTGGGTATCGGCTTTCGTGTGCCGGCACGCTTCTTCAGATGCATTGAAACAGACTGTGTGCTGGTCTCCAGTAGAACAGCGAAATTCGAGGCCGGTACTTTAATCTGGGAGAACCGGGTTTGATTTCCCACTCCTCCACTTGCAGCTGCTGGATGACCTTGGGCAAGCCACAGTTCTGTCAGAGCTGTCCTTGAAAAAGTGCCGTTTCTGTCAGAAGTTCTCTCAGCCCCACCTACCTCACAGGGAGTCTGTTGTGGGGAGGGGAAGGGGAGGGAGTTTGTCAGCCGCTCTGAGACCCCAAGTGAAGGGCAGGGTATAAACCAATCTCCTCCTCCTCCTCCTCCTCTTCCTCCTCCTCCTCCTCCTCCTCCTCTTCTCCTTCTCCTTCTCCTTCTCCTTCTCCTTCTCCTTCTCCTTCTCCTTCTCCTTCTCCTTCTCCTTCTCCTTCTCCTTCTTCTTCTTCTTCTTCTCCTTCTCCTTCTTCTCCTTCTTCTCCTTCTCCTTCTTCTTCTCCTTCTCCTTCTCCTCCTTCCCCTTCCCCTTCCCCTTCCCCTTCCCCTTCTCCTTCTTCTAGGCCAGCAGGGTGTTCAGGGTAGGAGCTTCTGAGAGTCAAAGCTTTGTCTGTGTGATGAGGGGGGCATTGCCTCTCCAATGCCCTTGGGGTCTCCGAGGAGCTCCAATCTAGTTGGCCTGTAATCTGGGAGCCCTGTTTGGTCAGTTTGGTGCAGTGGTTAGAAGCATGGATGCTATTCTGGGAGAACCAGGTTTGATTCTCCACTCCTCCACCTGCAGCTGCTGGTGTGACCTTGGGTCAGTCACAAGCTCTCCCAGAGCTGTTCTCTCAAGGGCAGTCCTCGAGAGAGCTCTCTCGGCCCCACCCGCCTCACAGGGTGTCTGTTGTGGAGAGGGGAAGGGAAAGGAGCTTGTAAGCCGCTCTTAGACTCCGAGTGAAGGGCAGGGTATAAATCCAATCTCCTCCTCCTCCTCCTCCTCTTCTTCTCAGAGGCCAGCAAGGTTTCAGGGTAGGAGCTTCTGAGACTTAAAGCTTTGTCCGTCTGACAAGGGGGGACGTTGGCTCTCAAACGCCCTTGTGGTCTGCAAGATGCTCCTGGAGTCCAATCTAGTTAGCCTGTAATCTGGGAGCCCTCTTTGGTCAGTTTGGTGCAGTGGTTAGGAGCATGGACGCTCATCTGGGAGAACCGGGTTTGATTCCCCACTCCTCCACAGGCAGCTGCTGGTGTGACCTTGGGTCAATCACAAGCTCTCTCAGAGCTGTTCTCTCAAGGGCAGTCCTCGAGAGAGCTCTCTCAGCCCCACTTGCCTCACAGGGTGTCTGTTGTGGGGAGGGGAAGGGAAAGGAGTTTGTCAGCCGCTCTGAGACTCCTTTGGGTAGTGAAGGGCGGGGTATAAATCCAATCTCTTCTTCTTCTTCTACCTCACAGGGTGTCTGTTGTGGGGAGGGGAAGGGAAAGGAGTTTGTAAGCCGCTCTGAGACTCCAAGTAAAGGGTGGGTATAAATCCAGTCTCTTCCTCTTCTTCTCCTTCTCCTCCTCCTCCACAATGTGCAGGGAGCTGTGTGCAGGGTCTTGGTGGCAAGGAAGAGGCAATTTGTGCACGCTCAGAGGCACTCCTGTCTCGGGTTGCCAGTTCTGGGTTGGGAAGCACCTGGAAATTTTGGGGTAGGGCTGGATTTGGGGAGTGGAGGGGCTTCAGTAAGGCATACTGCCATAGAATCCACCTTCCGCAGCAGCCATTCCCACCCACCCACCCACCCGGCAAACTGATCTCTATCCCCTTGAGGTTTTGTTGTGATTTCAGGAGACCTCCAGGCCTCACCTGGAGGTTGGCAGCCCTGCTCCTGTCCGCTGTTGCTCCCTCTGTTCTGGGCCAGAGCGCCGGCATCCACAACCGCCTGAAGGCGAAGTCAGACTATGTTTTGGGGTTTTTCATCGCTTCCAGGAAGGCCTTTCAGGCAAAGTAGATCAGTGCAAGTCTCCTGGCCCCTCTGGTCGGCCAAGAGTGCACGGCTGGTGGGGAGTTTAGGGGGTTCTCCAGAAGACTTTATAGGGTTGCCAACCTCCAGGTGTGGCCTGGGGATCTCCTGGAATCACCGCTGTTCTCGGGGTTAGAGAAATTAACTCCCCTGGAGAAAATGGTGGGGGCACTCTGTGGGGGGATACCCTGCTGAGGTTGCCCCTTTCCCTCAACCCTGCCCTCCCCAGGGTCCACCCCTCCCTAAATCTCCAGGAACTTTCCTGCTTAGAGTTGGTAACCCTAGGTAGCCTGTACAGGAGCATGAGAAGGTGAGATGGCCAGTACAGCTGGTGTTTATTCTGTGTGTTCGCATCCTTGACCTCTTGATTCCCTGTTGGGTCTTTCAAAGTGCCAAGTTTCATTCTTAGGACCATGGCTGGGTCCTGGAAAAAAACATAGCAGCGTCTCTGAGGACGTCAAGAGTGCGTTTCCTCTCCTACTGTTTAAGCAGGGGTCAGACATGCTCATTGAAAGCCAGTTTGGTGTAGTGGTGAAGTGGGTAGACTCTAATCTGGGAGAACCGGGTTTGATTCCCCCCCCTCCTCCACTTGCACCTGGCTGGATGACCTTGGGCAAGCCATAGTTCTGGCACAAATGTCCTTGAAAAAGAGCAGTTTCTGTCAGAGCTCTCTCAGCCCCACCAACCTCACAGGGTGTCTGTTGTGAGGAGGGGAAGGGGAAGGAGTTTGTGAGCCGCTCTCAGACTCCTTCAGGTAGTGAAGGGCAGGGTATAAATCCAATCTCTTCTTCTTCTTCTACCTCACAGGGTGTCTGTTGTGGGGAGGGGAAGGGAAAGGAGTTTGTAAGCCACTCTGAGACACCTTTGGGTAGTGAAGGGCAGGGTATAAATCCAATCTCCTCTTCTTCTTCTTCTTCTTCTTCTTCTTCTTCTTCTTCTTCTTCTTCTTCTTCTTCTTCTTCTTCTTCTTCTTCTTCTTCTTCTTCTTCTTCTTCTTCTTCTTCTTCTTCTTCCTCCTCCTCCTCCTCCTCCTCATTGGACCGGGGGAAGAGTTCCCAGGTGGAATATGTGGCTTCCGTACAGGCTTCCAGCTGTCCTCATTTTTGAAAGAGAAACAGAAGGGGTTGTTGTTAAGCTTTTCTGACCTCCTGTGATTCAAGGAAAGTCACCGAGGTGCCCATTCTACGGGAAGGGTAAACTGAGGCTGAGATGGTGTTTTCATGCCTAATCGAAGAATCTGCATTCTGAACCTTGAAATAAACTTCCAGCCCTCTGTGACTGGACTGTGCCTTTATCTACATGTGTTCGTTGGAAGGGATGCAACTTTCCCATGTACCAATATATCTGCACATGCTTCTCTCCGTACAATTAGGGAACTTGCTTTTTCAAAGTTCCAGGTCACGCAGAGAAACTGGAACCGTTTTGCCTGCTTAGGCTGTCTGCCTACCTCCCAGTGAATGCCCATGGGACAGGAGGTGGGCCATTGCCCTTATAGTGCCCTTGGAACAGGAGGAAAGGGTTCTGGTAGGCATCAGATTTGTGGCTACCAAATGGGGACAGAGAAGGAGGAGGAAGAGGAGGAAGAAGAGATTGGATTTATACCCCGCCCTTCATTCGGCGTCTCACAATCTCCTTTCCCGTCCCCGCCCCACAACGGACACCCTGTGAGGTGGGCGGGGCTGAGAGAGCTCTGAGAGAACTTGTGACTGACCCAAAGACACACCAGCAGCTGCACGTGGAGGGCTGGGGAATCGAACCCGGTCCTCCCAGGTTAGAGTCTGCGCTCCTAACTGCTAAACCAAACTGGCTCTGAAGGAAACCTTCAGGATGTTAAACGTTTGGATCTGAAGGCTTGCGGGTCAGGTGTGTGTTATGTGCCGTCAGGTCGATTCCGAGTCATGGTGCCCGTAGGAATTAATAACCTCCAAAACATGCTTTCGTTAACAGCCTGGCTCGGGTCTTGCAGACGGAGGGCCTCTGTCGCTTCCTTGATGGGTTCAATCCATCTCGTGTCGGGTTGTCCTCTTTTCCTGCTGCCTCCAAATTTTCCCGGCATGATTGTCTTTTCCGGTGACGCTTGCCTTCTCCTCGCATGACCAAAATACAATTTGCATGTTGCCGCCCCTTTATTTTTCTCTACTTCCAGTATGATGTAGAGTCAGTCTGGTGTCATGGTTAGGAGCGCGGACTCTAATCAGGATGAACGGGGTCTGGTTCCCCACTCCTCCACGTCCAGCCGCTGATGTGACCTTGGGCCAGTCACAAGTTCTCTCAGAGCTCTTCTCTCAGGAGCAGTCCTCGAGAGAGCTCTCTCATCCCCACCTCCCTCACAGGGTGTCTGTTGTGGGGAGGGGAAGGGAAAAGAGATTGTCAGCTGTTCTGTGATTCCTTTGGGTAGTGAAGGGCGGGGTATAAATCCAATCTCTTCCTCTTCTTCTACCTCACAGGGTGTCTGTTGTGGGGAAGGGAAGGGAAAGGAGATTGTCAGCCGCTCTGAGACTCCTTTGGGGAGTGAAGGGCGGGGTATAAATCCAATCTCTTTTTCTTCTTCTACCTCACAGGGTATCTGTTGTGGGGAGGGGAAGGGAAAGGAGATTGTCAGCCGCTCTGAGACTTCTTTGGGGAGTGAAGGGCGGGGTATAAATCCAATCTCTTCTACTTCTTCTACCTCACAGGGTGTCTGTTGTGGAGAAGGGAAGGGAAAGGAGATTGTCAGCCGCTCTGAGACTCCTTTGGGTAGTGAAGGGCGGGATATAAATCCAATCTCTTCTTCTTCTTCTTCTACCTCACAGGGAGTCTGTTTTGGGGAAGGGAAGGGAAAGGAGTTTGTAAGCCGTTCTGAGACTCCTTTGGGTAGTGAAAGGCGGGGTATAAATCCCATCTCTTCCTCTTCTTCTACCTCACAGGGTGTCTGTTGTGGGGAGGGGAAGGGAAAGGAGTTTGTAAACCGCTCTGACACTCTAGCCGTGCTGTCTTCACTTTTACAGCGTGGTCCTATCACAGGGCAACTTGGGCACTTTCCCTATGAGGAAAGGTCGAGGCGCTCGGGGCTCTTTAGCTTGGAGCAACGACGGCTGAGGGGTGACATGATCGAGGTTTATACGATTAGGCACAGGATAGAGCAGGTGGAGAAAGAGGTCCTTTTCTCCCTTTCTCACAATACAAGAACTGGTGGGCCCTCCATGAAATTGCTGAGCAGTCGGGTTACAACGGATAAAAGGAAGTCCTTCTTCATCCAGAGAGTGATTAACCCATGGAATTCACGGACACAGGAGGTGGCGGCGGCTACAAGCATGGATGACTTCAAGAGGGAATTGGATAAACATGTGGAGCAGAGGTCCATCGGTGGCTATTAGCCACAAGGTATAGACAGGGACTCTCAGTCTGGGGCAGGTGATGCTCTGTAGTCTTGGTGCTTGGGGCAGGGGGCAGCAGTGGGAGGGCTTCTGGTGTCCTGGCCCCACTGGTGGACCTCCTGATGGCACCTGGTATGTTTTGGCCACTGTGTGACACAGAGTGTTGGACTGGATGGGCCGTTGGCCTTATCCAGCATTGGCTTCTCTTATGTTCTTATGTCCATGGAGTGGCAGCATAGACGGTTTCCAAATATTAAATAAACTCCGCTTTGCTCCCTGATTTCTGGTTTGCTGGGTGCAGCTCTGTGCCACCGTCTGGGGCTCCTAAGAGGTCAGAAGGTTCATAAATACTGTACAAGGGAACAGGAAGGGACTCTTTTCTCTCCCTGTCTTTGCCAGGTGAAGCTGCCACGAAGAATGCCAGCTGCCTCTTTTGCCAGTTTGGTGTAGCAGTTAGGAGCCCGGACTCTAATCTGGGAGAACCGGGTTTGATTCCCCCACTCCTCCACATGCAGCTGCCAGTGTGACCTTGGGTCAGCCACAAGTTCTCTCAGAGCTGTTCTCTCAGGAGCAGTTCTCTCGAAAGAGCTCTCCCAGGCCCCCTACCTCACAGGGTGTCTGTTGTCGGGAGGGGAAGGGAAAGGAGACTGTAAGCCCCTCTGAGACTTCTTTGGGTAGTGAAGAAGAGATTGGATTCATACTCCGTCCTTCACTACCTGAAAGAGTCTCAGAGTGGCTTACAAACTCCTTTCCCTTCCCCTCCCCACAACAGACACCCTGTGAGGTAGAAGAAGAAGAAGAAGAGATTGGATTTATCCCCTGCCCTTCACTACTCAAAGGAGTCTCAGAGCAGCTGACAAACTCCTTTCCCTTCCCCTCCCCACAACAGGCACCCTGTGAGGTAGAAGAAGAAGAAGAGATTGGATTTATACCCCGCCCTTCACTACCCAGAGGAGTCTCAGAGTGGCTGACAAACTCCTTTCCCTCCCCCTCCCCACAACAGACACCCTGTGAGGTAGAAGAAGAAGAAGAAGAGATTGGATTTATCCCCCGCCCTTCACTACCCAAAGGAGTCTCAGAGCAGCTGACAAACTCCTTTCCCCCCCCCTCCCCACAACAGACACCCTGTGAGGTAGAAGAAGAAGAAGAAATTGGATTTATCCCCCACCCTTCACTACCCAGAGGAGTCCCAGAGCGGCTGACAAACTCCTTTCCCCCTCCCCTCCCCACAACAGACACCCTGTGAGGTAGAAGAAGAAGAAGAGATTGGATTTATACCCCCGCCCTTCACTACCCGGAGGAGTCTCAGAGCGGCTGACAAACTCCTTTCCCTTCCCCTCCCCACAACAGACACCCTGTGAGGTAGAAGAAGAAGAAGAAGAGATTGGATTTATACCCCGCCCTTCACTACCCAGAGGAGTCTCAGAGCGGCTGACAAACTCCGTTCCCTTCCCCTCCCCACAACAGACACCCTGTGAGGTAGAAGAAGAAGAAGAGATTGGATTTATCCCCCACCCTTCACTACCCAGAGGAGTCTCAGAGCGGCTGACAAACTCCTTTCCCTTCCCCTCCCCACAACAGACACCCTGTGAGGTAGAAGAAGAAGAAGAGATTGGATTTATACCCCGCCCTTCACTACCCAGAGGAGTCTCAGAGCGGCTGACAAACTCCTTTCCCTTCCCCTCCCCACAACAGACACCCTGTGAGGTAGAAGAAGAAGAAGAGATTGGATTTATACCCCGCCCTTCACTACCCAAAGGAGTCCCAGAGCGGCTGACAAACTCCTTTCCCTTCCCCTCCCCACAACAGACACCCTGTGAGGTAGAAGAAGAAGAAGAGATTGGATTTATCCCCCACCCTTCACTACCCAGAGGAGTCTCAGAGCGGCTGACAAACTCCTTTCCCTTCCCCTCCCCACAACAGGCACCCTGTGAGGTAGAAGAAGAAGAAGAGATTGGATTTATCCCCCGCCCTTCACTACCCAAAGGAGTCTCAGAGCAGCTGACTAACTCCTTTCCCTCCCCCTCCCCACAACAGACACCCTGTGAGGTAGAAGAAGAAGAACAGATTGGATTTATACCCCGCCCTTCACTACCCAAAGGAGTCTCAGAGCAGCTGACTAACTCCTTTCCCTCCCCCTCCCCACAACAGACACCCTGTGAGGTAGAAGAAGAAGAACAGATTGGATTTATACCCCGCCCTTCACTACCCAAAGGAGTCTCAGAGCAGCTGACAAACTCCTTTCCCTCCCCCTCCCCACAACAGACACCCTGTGAGGTAGAAGAAGAAGAAGAGATTGGATTTATCCCCCACCCTTCACTACCCAGAGGAATCTCAGAGCCGCTGACAAACTCCTTTCCCTTCCCCTCCCCACAACAGACACCCTGTGAGGTAGAAGAAGAAGAAGAGATTGGATTTATACCCCGCCCTTCACTACCCAGAGGAGTCTCAGAGTGGCTGACAAAATCCTTTCCCTTCCCCTCCCCACAACAGACACTCTGTGAGGTAGAAGAAGAAGAAGAGATTGGATTTATCCCCCACCCTTCACTACCCAGAGGAGTCTCAGAGCGGCTGACAAACTCCTTTCCCTTCCCCTCCCCACAACAGCCACCCTGTGAGGTAGAAGAAGAAGAAGAGATTGGATTTATACCCCGCCCTTCACTACCCAGAGGAGTCTCAGAGTGGCTGACAAACTCCTTTCCCTTCCCCTCCCCACAACAGACACCCTGTGAGGTAGAAGAAGAAGAAGAGATTGGATTTATACCCCGCCCTTCACTACCCAGAGGAGTCTCAGAGTGGCTGACAAACTCCTTTCTCTTCCCCTCCCCACAACAGACACCCTGTGAGGTAGAAGAAGAAGAAGAAGAGATTGGATTTATCCCCCGCCCTTCACTACCCAAAGGAGTCTCAGAGCAGCTGACAAACTCCTTCCCCCCCTCCCCACAACAGACACCCTGTGAGGTAGAAGAAGAAGAAGAGATTGGATTTATACCCCGCCCTTCACTACCCAGAGGAGTCTCAGAGCGGCTGACAAACTCCTTTCCCTTCCCCTCCCCACAACGGACACCCCCGTGAGGTAGAAGAAGAAGAAGAAGAGATTGGATTTATACCCCGCCCTTCACTACCCAGAGGAGTCTCAGAGCGGCTGACAAACTCCTTTCCCTTCCCCTCCCCACAGCAGACACCCTGTGAGGTAGAAGAAGAAGAAGAGATTGGATTTATCCCCCACCCTTCACTACCCAGAGGAGTCTCAGAGCGGCTGACAAACTCCTTTCCCTTCCCCTCCCCACAACAGACACCCTGTGAGGTAGAAGAAGAAGAAGAGATTGGATTTATACCCCGCCCTTCACTACCCAGAGGAGTCTCAGAGTGGCTGATAAACTCCTTTCCCTTCCCCTCCCCACAACACACACCCTGTGAGGTAGAAGAAGAAGAAGAGATTGGATTTATACCCCGCCCTTCACTACCCAGAGGAGTCTCAGAGTGGCTGACAAACTCCTTTCCCTTCCCCTCCCCACAACAGACACCCTGTGAGGTAGAAGAAGAAGAAGAGATTGGATTTATCCCCCACCCTTCACCACCCAGAGGAGTCTCAGAGCGGCTGACAAACTCCTTTCCCTTCCCCTCCCCACAACCGACACCCTTTGAGGTAGAAGAAGAAGAAGAGATTGGATTTATACCCCGCCCTTCACTACCCAGAGGAGTCTCAGAGCGGCTGACAAACTCCTTTCCCTTCCCCTCCCCACAACAGACACCCTTTGAGGTAGAAGAAGAAGAAGAGATTGGATTTATACCCCGCCCTTCACTACCCAGAGGAGTCTCAGAGCAGCTGACAAACTCCTTTCCCTTCCCCTCCCCAGAACAGACACCCTGTGAGGTAGAAGAAGAAGAAGAGATTGGATTTATCCCCCACCGTTCACTACCCAAAGGAGTCTCAGAGCGGCTGACAAACTCCTTTCCCTTCCCCTCCCCACAACAGACACCCTGTGAGGTAGAAGAAGAAGAAGAGATTGGATTTATCCCCCATCCTTCACTACCCAAAGGAGTCTCAGAGCGGCTGACAAACTCCTTTCCCTTCCCCTCCCCACAACAGACACCCTGTGAGGTAGAAGAAGAAGAAGAGATTGGATTTATCCCCACCCTTCACTACCCAAAGGAGTCTCAGAGCGGCTGACAAACTCCTTTCCCTTCCCCTCCCCACAACAGACACTTTGTGAGGTAGGTGGGGCTGAGAGAGCTCTGACAGAAACTGCCTTAGAGAACAATGGAAGGAATAGGGGCAACCTGTTTGGGGGCCCATAGAATTGGATCCCCTGGTCCAATGTTCTTGAAACTTGGTGGGTATCTTGGGGAGAGGCTCCACCAGCTACCCTGTGAGTTTGGAGCCTCTCCCTCAAACCCCATCCCCTCCATCCCCCAGAATATACCCTATGTTTTCACCATTGACTTCAATGGCCCATAGGATATAATGGAGCTGAAATTGACATTCGGCTGCCTGAAAGACTCCCCGGGACGCCGGTTGGGGGCGGGGCTTGGCTCCTGAGCTGCCAGAGCTGTGCTCCAGTGCGCTCCCCCCCAAAAAAGACCTCTGCCTCTACACCAAAGAAGGACCTCGTTAAGCTATTTTGAGCTGTATTATTCATAGGAACTTTGAGCATGGGCAGTTTGGTTTACAAGGGCCCCAATCACACGCATAATTAGCCACGCGAGAGGGACGAATGCCGGGTGGGTTGTCTGGGCGCGATCCCATGGAGACATCTGGCAAGTGCTGCGTACCCGTAGCCAACCCATCTCATCCGGCCGAAGATCCGGAGGAAAAAAGTACCTTGGAAAGTCCACTATCGAACGCTTGCGACGGGCCACAGACGGACGTCCTCCGTCTGACCGCTCCGGCGCATTCCTCTTGCCGCCTTGAAGCGCCCCAGGAACACACACCGCTGGAAACAACCTCCATCTGCAGCTATGGTGTCGGATCAGGTAAGGGCGGATTAGAATGCAGCGGCACAAATAGCCATGCCTCCCCCCCCCGCGTTATCTGGCCCGTGTGACTGGGGCCAAGGATACATTAAATATTTGTATATCCTTCAAAAAGGATGTGGGCAAAATCCTTTTTGCAGAAGAGAGTGCAGAAGAGAGCGGCGAGGATGATCAGGGGTCCGGAGACTGAGCCCTACAAGGAAGGGCAAAGGGCCCTGGGAATGCTTAATTTGGAGCAAACGCTTGGGGCTCTTCAGCTTGGAGAAACGACGGCTGAGGGGTGACATGATCGAGGTTTATAAGATTATGCATGGGACTGAGCAGGTCAAGAAAGAAGTACTTTTCTCCCTTTCTCACAATACAAGAACTCCTTGTGGGCACTCCATGAAATTGCTGAGCAGTTGGGCTAGAACGGATAAAAGGAAGTACTTCTTCACCCAAAGAGTGATGAACACATGGAATTCACTGCCACAGGAGGTGGTGGCAGCTACAAGCATGGACAGTTTCAAGAGGGAATTAGATAAACATACGGAGCAGAAGTCCATCAGTGGCTATTAGCCACAGGGTATAGATGGGAACTCTCAGTCTGGGGCAAGTGAGGCTCTGTCTTCTTGGTGCTTGGGAGGGGGGGCAACAGTGGGAGGGCTTCTAGTGTCCTGGCCCCATTGGTGAAGCTCCTGATGGCACCTGGTATATTTTGGCCGCTGTGTGACAGAGTGTTGGACTAGATGGGCTATTGGCCTGATTCAACATTGGCTTCTCTTACGTTCTCTTACGTTGTTATGGAGAAGAGAAGATTGAGGGGGGACACGATTGCCCTCTTTAAATCTTTGAAAGGCTGTCATTTGGAGGAGGGCAGGGAGCTGTTCCATTTGGCAGCAGAGGAGAGGACCCGAAGCGACGGGTTTAAATTACATGCAGAAAGATATCAGCCGGATACTAGGGAAAACTTTTTCACGGTCAGAGTGGTTCAGAGGTGGAATCAGCTGCCTGGGGAGGTGGTGAGCTCTCCTTTTCACTGGCAGCTTCCGAAAGGAGGCTGGATGGATATTTGTCAGAGATGCTTTAGGCTGGTCCTGCCTTGGGCCGGGGGTTGGACTAGATGGTCTCTATGGCCCCTTCCAACTCTATGATTCTATATCTTGTATTGGAATGCGCATAATAATATCACAGTAGTTTTATGTTTACTTGTAACCTATCCTGTGATCTCACGTTTGTATAACCTGGTGAACGTTGCTGTTTTGGAAGGTGGACTCTGTGGCATTTATACCCCATTGAAGACCCTCCCCTCCCCAAACCCTGCCCTCCCAGGCTCCACCCTCCAAATCTCCAGGTATTTCCCAACCCAGGATTGAACGGGGCAGAAAAAATACTGTGCGCCCAGCTGGGGGAGGGGAGGGGTTAACAACAAACGTGTCCCTTTCACTTGGACCCATTTGGTGTCGTGGTGAAGTGCGCGGACTCTAATCTGGGAGAATCGGGTTTGGCTTCCCCACTCCTCCGCTTGCAGCTGCTGGATGACCTTGGAGCGAGCCATCGTTCTGTCAAGAGCTGTCCTTGAAAAAGAGCCGTTTCTGTCGGAGCTCTCTCAGCCCCGTCTCCCTCATAGGCAATGCTCCCTCTAAGCGGCGGAGTATTGTGAACGAAACGTCTGCTTTGTGAGCTACCGGCATTAAATTTGTGCGCGAGCGATTTGGCTGCTGCATCAATGGGTTTGCTCTGGAGCCGTCCCTTCCTGAGCGGAGACAAAAGCGTGTGAGCCGGAGGGTAAAAAACTGTGCGCTCGCTCACACGAACTCAGCTTATTTATTTATTATTTCAATTTATACCCCGACCCCCCGTGAACAGGCTCAGGGTGGCTTACATTGATGGGTAGCAATAACATCAAATCATATACTGAGAGGAAACACAGCTCACGGGGTATCTGTTGTGGGGAGGGGAAGGGAAAGGGGTTTGTCAGCCGCTCTGAGACTCCTTCGGGTAGTGAAGGGCGGGGTATGAATCCAATCTCTTCTTCCTCTTCTTCTTCTACCTCACAGGGGTGTCTGTTGTGGGGAGGGGAAGGGAAAGGAGTTTGTCAGCCGCTCTGAGACTCCCTTGGGTAGTGAAAGGCGGGGTATAAATCCAATCTCCTCCTCCTCCTCCTCCTCCTCCTTCTTCTTCTGCTTTGTCATTGGTTCAGAATGTAGCAAGCCTGTCTTTGAACTATGAAACGCTAGCTTTGTCACTTTACAGTTGCCAACTCCCAGGTGTGATCTGCAGATCTCCCAGCATTTCAATTGCTCTCCCGACTACAGAATTCCGTTCCCATGGAGGAAATGGCAGCTTTGGAGGGTGGACTCTGTGGCGTTATACCCTGCTGAGGTCCCGCCCGTCTCCAACCCCTGCCCTCCCCAGGCTCTCCCCAGCCCAATCTCCAGGAATTGCCCTAGAGATGGCAACACTACGAGACAGCAGTAGCTCTGGCCCCAGCATTTTTTGGGCCACCGCGCTGGGACAAGCTGTTTCTTCCCTGTCTCTTTTTCCAGGAGTTTATTTCAGGGCGCTTTTTTTGGTAGAAAAAGCCCAGCAGGAACTCATTAGCATAATAGGCCACACCCCTGACGACACGGCTCCCTCTCAGGACTGGTTCCCCCAGGTGCCCCGTGGCTTGCAGGGTGCCTGGGGGAACCCGAGGGAAGGAAGGAAGTTTCTGGATCCGCTTCCCCAGGTGCCCTGCAGCTGCAGGGCGCCTGGGAAACCCGAGGGGTGGGGGGGAGGCTGTTGTAGCCAACTCGGGAGTCAGCCGGAACTCTGTTCCTGTGCATTCCTGCCCCAAAATAGCCCCGGTAAGTTGGTTCTTTTAAAAGAAGGCCTTTGTAAAGAGTGTAAGTTGTTATAGGATAGAAATTTTATAGTATTCCTTGTTTTTCTCCGAGTGAAGCAACCTATATTTGTGTATTATAACGTTGAATTCTGTATTCCTTTTGAAAAAGAATAAAAATTGTTTGGGCGGGGCGGGGGGGGAAGGCCTTTGTGTAAAACTTCCGCAGGCCCTTTTCTAGGAAAGAGCCCAGTAGCCCTAGCACTGGTTGTGGATTGTGAGCTGTGAACACTGTGTGTGTGCATCTTCGGCGGTCATTAGCTGAGCTGGTGGGAAGTGTCAGAGTCATGACTTCGTTTGCCATGAATTTCACATGTTCTGGCTTCATCGCCTGTACCTTTTACTTTGGGTTAGTGTGTGTGTGTGTGCAGAAGACTGCTTTCTCACGCCACTTTGCAACTGCTTTCTCAAGGGGCCTCCCGACGCTGGGAAGAATGCACAATGACCTTGAGTGCCTGTCTCTACTAGTCGGCTTCAGTAGATAATGTAACTGTAGGTTCGCAGGTGCAGGGAGGAGGGCTAATGGAGTGTGCTAGATTTAGGCAGGCTGAGTGAATGGATTGATTGGATGGGTCACTGGGGGGGCGGGGCTTGTTTGAATTCGGTATAATTCCAGAACTGGCACCAAAGAGGTCAGTTCTGACACAGGGGGTCTTAGGGTGCATTCAGATGGGCAGGTAATCCCTCCATTGGCCTGGTTCTAATTTGAGCTAGATCTTTTTTTATCCAGCCTTGCACAACCAGACAGTTCCCTTTATCGCGCGTGTACTCCACAGTGGATTGTCTAGACAGTGTCCAACTGAAGGAGCCACACGGTCATTTTTTTTTTTTAATTCTGTTTGCGCATGCTCATCTGTGCCTCAACATGTACTTGTTTTTCCGCACATGCGCGGAATTGAATGTTTAAAGCACTGCCAGTAGTACCTCCCTCTAGGTACCAGTTCAATTAACGCTGTTCATTAATTTCACGGGCCGTTCAGAAACATGGAATCATCCAGAACGTTTGAGCAGAGCTCTGTGTTTATGCATTTATGCGCATATCGCTATGATTTTTTTTAATGGTGGCCATCTGGGATGGTCTGGAGCAGACCATCCCGATGGGTTGATTGCGTGCTGGAACAATCGGACAGAGGAAAGTCCGCCATTGGCCCGTCAGCAATCAAAAGTACCGGATTTTCGTGTCTTTTAAGTACGGCTCCCTGGTGTGGCAAAACGGGCTGATCACGGAAGCAGCACCTTTCCCAGATGTTGCTGTCTGGTCGTTCCCTTTAGATCTGCCAGGCACTTGTGCCTGGGTCAGATTTAAAGAACTGTCTAATCGGGATCCTAGCTTGAAACATCTTCCTCTCTCAATAAACAAATCACTGCCAAGAGAGTGTTGTTGGGAAGGGGAAGGGAAAGGAGTTTGTCAGCCGCTCTGAGACGCCTTTGGGCAGTGAAGGGCGGGGTATAAATCCAATCTCTTCTTCTTCTTCTACCTCACAGGGGTGTCTGTTGTGGGAAGGGGAAGAGAAAGGAGTTTGTCAGCCGCTCTGAGACGCCTTTGGGCAGTGAAGGGCGGGGTATAAATCCAAACTCTTCTTCTCTTCTTCTTCTTATGTCCTTTATATACATCACGCTCCTTGAAAAAGATTGTATTTGAAACAGGTAAATTACCAGAGTCCCGTGGGACTATTGATTGCCACCCCTGACAAGGTGCTTGTCTGAATATTTGAACAGAATGCAAACCTGCACTTTGATGTTTTGTCTGGGTGAAACCTAATTTTGATAATATTTGATACCAATATTTATACAACAATGTAGAAAAAAAAATCAAAAGCACAACATTGATTTCCCTTGAAGATACATCTATTATAAGGTAAAGGGTAAAGGTTTCCCTTGCTCGAAAGCCAGTCGAATCTGACTCTAGGGGTGCAGGGCTCATCTCCGTTTCCAAGTCGAAGTGTTCAGAGAATTTAAAATTATGACTATATTAAAAATAGATAGAGGAATGCAGCCATGTTTCAGAGGATAACAGTGTCGGTCTACGGTAGAAACTGCAGAACCAGTTTGGTGTAGTGGTTAAGAGTGGCGGACTCTAATCTGGGAGAACTGGGTTTGATTCCCCACTTCTCCACATGCAGCTGCTGGCGTGACCTTGGGTCAGTCACAAGTTCTCTCAGAGCTGTTCTCTCAACGGCAATTGTTGAGAGAGCTCTCTCAGCCCCACCTACCTCACAGAGTGTCTGTTGTGGGGAGAGGAAGGAGATTGTAAGCCACTCTGAGGCTCTTTGGGTATAAATCCAGTCTCCTTCTCCAGGGCCAGTTTGATGTAGTGGTTAAGTGCGCGGACTCTAATCTGGGAGAACTGGGTTTGATTCCCCACTCCTCCACTAGTAGCTGCTAGATGACCTTGGGCAAGCCACAGTTCTGGCACAGATGTTCTTGAAGAAGAGCAGTTTCTATCAGAGCTCTCTCAACCCCACCTACCTCACAGGGTGTCTATTGTGAGGAGGGGAAGGGAAAGGAGTGTGTAAGTCACTCTGATACTCCCTTGGGTAGTGAAGGACGGAGTATACATCCAATCTCTTCTTCCTCTTCCTCTTCCTCCTCCTCCTCCTCCATATCCGACCTTTCATTTCTTGAGACTAAGCGGGGAAGGGTTGGATGGGGACATTGAAATTTGCAGTTGCAACTCCAGCTTCTCACACTGCTTGCTACGGAATAGCTGCACCTCAGATGTGCTGGTGTCAGAAGCCCTAGCTTAGTCAGCCAAACACCATGCCTTGTAGTTCAAACAAGAATAGCGTTTATTGAAAAGCTGCAATAGGAAGGTTACTGGAGCAGATACATTGTTCAGAATATCTTGGTTACACAAAGCAGGTGGTTATACAGGGAAGGGGGTGAATGGGGACCCCCCCTTCTACCAATCAGGGAATAACATGCGAATGGGAATCGAAAGTTACTACGCTAATGAAGTTCCCACCGCCCCCATTAATCTCAGCAAAGCTGCAGCTTTGAAAGAGATAGGAAAGCTCGCAGCTTGACTCTCCAAGGTCAGAATGTTCAGTCTACCAGATAGGGGTTACCAGAGCCACATTCCATTCTCACACACCAGGCATAAATCAACACCCCTACGATCCCAACCTCCTGCCCGTCACGCCACCCTGGCGCCCATAGCCATCCTCCCCTCCCCTCCATCCATCATGGCAGGACTACCTGACAGCTGGACTCTCTGGAGAACACGAAGTTTCCAAGAGTTGGGATTTGGTTGGCTTGTGTGGTAGAAGACATTGTCCCCCTTGGTTTTTCCCCTCTTCTGTGTCTGGCAGATGTCTTCCCAGCCAAGTTTACCATTCTAAAACTCTTCTGTCACTTAACAGCCTGAACGGTCTGCCCAAAATCTGTTATCCATCCTGCTTCTGATGTGTGGTAGGTACTGTACTGATTCAAGTCATAGGCAGCTTTCAAAGAGGATTGGATGAATTCATGCAGGAGAGGCCTGTCAGTGGGTACTGGCCATGGTGACTAAAGGGAACACATTCGGAGGCAGTCAGTCTCTCAATCCCAGCACCAGAAGGTAACATCAGGAGAAAGCCCCAGCCTCTACTCCCTGTTGTCGGACCTCCAGAGGAACTGGTTGGCTATGTGAGACAGGAGGCTGGACTAGATGGACCACTGGTCTGATCCAGCAGGGCTCCTCTGATGTTCTTATGAAGGCCTTGGCCTCTGCGCCCTATTGTTGGCCCTCCAGAGGAACTGGTTGGCCCCTGTGTGAGACAGGAGGCTGGACTAGATGGACCACTGGTCTGATCCAGCAGGGCTCTTCTGATGTTCTTATGAAGGCCTCGGCCTCTCTGCCCTGTTGTTGGCCCTCCAGAGGAACTGGTTGGCCACTGTGTGAGACAGGAGGCTGGACTAGATGGACCACTGGTCTGATCCAGCAGGGCTCCTCTGATGTTCTTATGAAAGCCATGGCCTCTGTGCCCTGTTGTTGGCCCTCCAGAGGAACTGGTTGGCTACTGTGTGAGATAGGATGCTGGACTAGATGGACCACTGGTCTGATCCAGCAAGCCTCTTCTGATGTTCTTATGAAGGCCTCGGCCTCTGTGCCCTGTTGTTGGCCCTCCAGAGGAACTGGTTGGCCCCTGTGTGAGACAGGATGCTGGACTAGATGGGCCACTGGTCCGATCCAGCAGGGCTCTTCTGATGTTCTTATGAAGGCCTCGGCCTCTCTGCCCTGTTGCTGGCCCTCCAGAGGAACTGGTTGGCCACTGTGTGAGACAGGATGCCGGACTAGATGGATTATTGGTCTGATTCAGCAGAGCCCTGCTGATGTTCTTAAGCTGCCTTCTGTCACAGTGTCTAATAGGCAAATGGCTTGGGAATATGAACGCAGTGGAGAAGTCACTTTTCTCTGACAGTACCAGGTAGGGACGCCAGCCTCCAGGTGGGACCTAGGGATCCTCCGGGATTGTAGCTCATCCCCAGACTACAAAGATCAGTTCTCCTGAAGAAAATGGGTGCTTTGGAGGGTGGGGTCTATGGCATCGTACCCTGCTGAGGTCCTTGTCGTACCTAGGCTCCATGCCCAAATCTCCAGAAGTCTCTCAACCAGGATCTGGAAAACCTACCCTCAACCTGTGGCCAGGTCAGACCTGGCAAACTCAGTAACCAGAAGCAAATCGTTTCCAGTTGCATTAAGGCTTACAGCAGTAGTTTTGGTTATTCAGATCTGCCTTCAGGTGAGGGTTGCCGAGTCCCTCCTGGCAACCGGCAGCAAATGGGAGAGACTTACCAGGAAAGGGGGGGGAGGCCCAGGCGATGTCGCCAGTGATGTGGCTACATCATTTCCCGTGTACCCCAGGAGCAACGTTATCAAGCTGCGATGTTACCCTATGGTAACAGCGGCTTCTGCCATAGAGTTTTTAACTCAAATACCAGAGCATCACCCAGACGTCACTGGCACAACGATGTCACTTCCTGTGCCAGCTGGAAACGATGCCGCCACTTTGCCAGCAACGTTGCCTGGGCCTCCCTCTTTCTTCTAGTAAGTCTGCCCACCAGCCAGTTGATTGGCAGTGGGCGGCGGGCAGCGTTCCCTCCAAGCTGCGTTAGTGTGAGCCAGCGCACCGTTTTCTAGCCTCCAGGCTGACACCTTTTTTTTGTCTCAGCTCAGGAAGGAGGGCCCCAGAGCAAACTCATTGATGCAGCAGCCAAGTTCCCTTGCTCACCACTTTAACGCCGGGAGCTCACAAAGCAGAATTCTTGCTCACAGGATTCCGCAGCTTAGAGGAAGCACCGGCGGGAGGGCCTGGTGGCGGGGAACCCCACCTCCATGGGAAGGACTGGCAACCTTACTCCAGCTATTGGCATACCTCCAATAATTAGGGTTACCAGTTTCGGATTGGGGAATACCCGGAGATTTTGGGGGTAGAACCTGGAGAGTTGGTGGGGTCTGAGGAGGCAAGGGACCTCAGCAAGTTATAATGCCAGAGCCCACCTTCTGTAGTGGCTGTTTTCTCTCTCTCTCTCTCTCTCTCTCTCTCTCTCTCTCTCTCTCTCTCTCTCTCTCTCTCTCTCTCTCCCACACACACACACACATACAGGGCCCTTTTTTTAAAAAAAAAAGCCCATCAGAAACTCATTAGCCTATTAGGCCACACCCCCATGTTTCCAGAAGTGTGGTCATCCAGCCGCACCCACCTTTTGCTTCTTATTCTGTTTACCTTGTTTGTTGTCAAAACCCCAGGGCTTCTTTTGGTAGCAGGAACTCCTTTGCATGTTAGGCCACACACCCCTAACGCAGCCAGTCCTAATGAGTTTCTGCTGTTGGGGGTGGCCTATTATGCTAATGAGTTCCTGCTGGGCGTGGCCAATTCAGGAGCCAGCTGGAACTCCCTTCCTGTGCGTTCCTGCCCAAAAATAGCCCTGTATGTGTGTGTGTGTGTGTATCTGTATCTATCTATCTATATCTATCTATCTATCTATCTATCTATCTATCTATCTATCTATCTATCTATCTATCTATCTATCTATCTATCTATCTATCTATCTATCTATCTATCTATCTATCTATCTATCTATCTATCTATGAAACAAAGAGATGAAAAGAAAATACAGAAAAGAAGAAAAATGATTACGTACTGTATTTATAGATATCAAAGGCTGATTATATATAACAAAACATATGAGATGGAAAATATGTCCCTCCAACGACCAGTAGTTCTCAAAGAGCTCTCTCAACCCCACCTCCTCACGCCTCCACATGCAGCTGCTGGTGTGACCTTGGGTCAGTCACAGGTTCTCTCAGAGCTGTTCTCTCAAGGGCAGTCCTCAAAAGAGCACCACCTACCTCACAGGGTGTCTGTTATGCGGTGGGGAAGGGAAAGGAGATTATCAGCCGCTCTGAGGTTCCTTTGGGTAGTGAAGGGCGGGGTATAAATCCAGTCTCTTCTTCTTCTTCTACCTCACAGGGTGTCTGTTGCGGGGAGGGGAAGGGAAAGGAGCTTGTAAGCCGCTCTGAGACTCCCTTGGGTAGTAAAGGGCGGGGTATAAATCCAATCTTCTCCTCCTCCTTCCTTGCCAAGTCTTTTTAGAAAGTGGGCAGGGCCAGGTGGGCTTTTACCAAGCAAGGATTATGATTGGCCACTGGAGATTTGATTGACTGCAGATTTTTAAAAACATTTGCTTTGGCAGCCGCTGCCGCCCCGGCATAAGGATCTTCTCTGTGTGACTGAAGGTCAGCTGCGGCAGCCATTTTGTGGCTGGCTCTGCCTACCGTGGCAGCCATTTTGTGGCTGACGCCTCCTGAGGCAACCATTTTGTGCCTGCGCCCACCACACCGTGTCAGAATTCCAAAGGTGCCTGAGGGCTCGAGAAGGCCGGGGACCCCCCGAAATAACTAGTAGGTCTCTTTTCTTAAGCAAGAGGCTGATCTGCCCCGACTCAACATTTCCTCTCCGCTTTTTCTTTCAGGGCAGCCGGCGGGAACTTGGCGGCGGGAACTGCTTGAAGGCAAGGGGGGTGAACCAGCTGAAGGTGCTGCGGAGATGAGCCGAGGTTCGGAGGGGACCGTCTGTTCCTAGAGCCGCGCCAAGGTGGGACCCACACCTCGGAAACTGCGTTTGACGTTCCGGACTGGGGCGGGGGTGGGTGGGAGTGAAGGAACCCGGGGGAGCCCAGCGCTCATGAGTCGCGAACCCCAGTTATGAAGCGGCTCCCCGCTTTGTGGACTCGGAGGAGACGGAACGGGTCGGCGGCAGATTCGGACTGCGGCGCAGCAAGAAGTGAAAGCTGCCGAAAGAGAGGGACGATATGTGTTCTTTGGACGTCCACCCAGAGTCCTGGAGATCTCTCCCATCCCACCCTGCCCCCCCATAGGGCGAAGGGCGTGAGAACTCTGTGAGTCCGGGGATGGCCGGAGTGCCACAGGGTGGTGGCAGCGCAGAAGAGCCGGGCGTTCCGGCGGGCGACGTCGACACAGAGCTTTATCAGGATTATTGCTGGTCTCAAGGGTCACGGCTGTAATTATCACGATTCCCTGTTCAGCAGGCTTGAGAATAAAGATATTTTTCGCATCCCCTTGGAGCCTTGCTGTTCACCTATTCCTTAGGCCCTGGCCTCTTCCCCCCAAATCTATACTTCCGCATCGCAGGTCACCAGGTCACCGTCCGTCTGGGGGGGGAAAGAACCAAAATTCTGCAAGCAGCTCTTGATTTGGATCAGGCCGCAAGGGGGTGGGAGTGGGGTTTTAACCCTTCGACCCCTGCCTAGTTTTCAGCATCTGAAATGGACCACGTTGTCTGCACCGTTATTGGAAAGAGGTGGCGGCGTTCGTCTGCTGTAGCAACATCAGACAAACAGACAAAAAAATCCAGTGGGAGGTTAAATTTATTCATAGTATTTATTTACAACCCGCCTTTCTTCCCAGTGAGGACTCAAACAAGTGCTTCCTCTAAGCTGTGGAGTCGTGTGAGCAAAAATTCTACTTTGTGAGCTAGAAGAGGAGGAGCAGGAGGAGGAGGAGATTGGATTTAGACCCCGCCCTTTACTACCCAAAGGAGTCTCAGAGCGGCTGCCAAACTCCTTTCCCTTCCCCTCCTCACAACAGACACCCTGCGAGGTAGGTGGGGCTGAGAGAGCTCTGACAGAAACTGCTCTTTTTCAAGCACAGCCCTGACAGGACTATAGCTTACCCAAGGTCATCCAGCAGGTGCAAGTGGAGGAGTGGGGAATCAAACCCGGTTCTCCCAGATTAGAGTCCACGCACTTAACCACTACACCAAACAGGCTCTCAACACGAAACTGGCATTATAGCTACAGGCATTATAGTTGTGAGCGAGCCATTTGGCTACTGCATAGCCAAAGGTTACCCAACAGGCTTCAAGTGGAGCAGTGGGGAATCAAACCCAGTTCTCCCAGATTAGAGTCAGCCACTTTTAATGATGTGTCCTCTCCAATGGCAGCAAAATACAGATTAATACCTATTGATACCCAGGGCTTTTTTTTGTAGAAAAAGCCCAGCAGGAGCTCATTAGCATAATAGGCCACACCCAACAGCAGAAACGTATTAGCATATTAGGCCACACCCCTGACATCACAGCTCATTAGCATATTAGGCCACTCCCCTATGTTACTAGAAGTGTGGTCATCCAGCCACACCCACCTTTTGCTACTTATCCTGCTTACCTTGTTTGTTGTCAAAACCCCTGGGCTTTTTTTTGTAGCAGGAACTCCTTTTCATGTTAGGCCACACAGCCCTAATGTGGCCAATCCCAATGAGTTTCTGCTGTTGGGTGTGGCCTATTATGCTAATGGTTCCTGCTGGGCGTGGCCAACTCGGGAGCCAGCCGGAACTCCGTTCCTGCGCGTTCCCGCCCTGAAATAGCCCTGTGGATACAGCTTCTTAAAAACCATTAAAAAGAAAAACAAAAGCAGGACGAAAACTCAAACACCTCCCCACCCTTAGCTTCACAGCAACAGCTCCTTGGAGAAATGCACGGCCGATTGCATTCGGCACCAACAGAAGTGCAGTGGGGCTCAGTTAGCATGCTGCATCCTCCCATGCATGGAGTGGGCAAAGTCCGGACTTTTGTTTTTGCAACGGGTGGGAAGGAGCTGGCCTGATTACCCATATGGGAAAGGTGCAAGAGGTGAGGCCACTTGGTGGCCCTGAATGACTCAGAGGCCGTCCAGCCCAGCTGCGGAGCCAGGAAGCTCGGGATTCATTTCCTAATAAACAGGCACAAATTCCCTTTTATAGGCTGGTGGCTTCCACGTAGCCCGGTTCCGAACCTTCCCTTCCCAGCCTCCTAAATAGATCTCTGCCGAAAGAAGCCGAGGAGGCAGATGGGAGGCTGGTCAGGAGGCGGCTGTAATTTGGGGTGAAAACTGAACAAAGAGGTGAAAGAAGCTGGATAACAAAAATCAGAAGCAGACGTACTGAATAGGGAATGTGCTTCTGGGTAGCCGTCTGTGTAAACAAGATCTTGGGGTCCGGGCGGACCGTAAATTAAATGTGAGCAGTCAATGTTATGCAGCAGCAAAAAAGGCTAATGTGATCTTGGGGTGTATCGAGAGGGCCATAACATCCAAATTGCAAGATGTTCTAGTCCCACTGCACACGGCATTAGTCAGGCTGCTCCTGGATATTGTGTGCCGTTCAGGAGGCCTTCTTTCAAAAAGGATGTGGACAGAATGGAATGGGTGCAGAGGAGAGCGAAGAGGATGATCGGGGGCCCGGAGACCAAGAAGCCCCGTGAGGAAAGGCTGAGGGACGTGGGAAGGTTCAGTTTGGAGAAGAGGAGGCTGAGGGGGGACAGGATGGCTCTCTGGAAGGATTGGAAGGGCTGTGTCACTCGGAGGAGGGCAGGGAGTTGTTCCTGTTGGCCGCAGAGGAGAGGACTTGCAAGAATGGGTTTAAATGAAGGGCGGGAAGGTCCCGGCTGGATATTAGGGGAAACTTTTTGACAGTCAGAGTTGTGCCACAGTGGAATCAGCAGTCTAGGGAGGTGGTGAGCTCCCCCTCCCTGGCAGTCTTCAAGCAGCGGCTGGACATAAACTTGCCAGGGATGCTCTGGGCTGATCCTGCATTGAGCAGGAGGCTGGACTAGATGGCCTCTATGGCCCCAACTCTGTGTGATTCTATCATTCTAAGTCCAAGCCGCCAAAGCAAGTTTCTCTGTCCTAAGTGAGGGGTTGATTTGAGCACGAGCCAAAAGAAAAATTCAGATGTGTGACTAATTGGGACAGATAATTCAACCTTCCTGTGATTTACCTTGAGAGCCAGTTTGGTGTAGTGGTTAAGTACGGGCGGACTCTAATCTGGGAGAACCGGGCTTGATTCCCTACTCCTCCGCTTGCACCTGCTGGATGACCTTGGGCAAGCCATAGTCCTGGCAGAGCTGTTCTTGAAAAAGAGCAGTTTCTGTCAGAGCTCTCTCAGCCCCACCAACCTCCCAGGGTGCCTGTTGTGGGGAGGGGAAGGGAAAGGAGTTTGTGAGCCGCTCTGAGACTCCTTTGGGTAGTGAAGGGCAGGGTATAAATCCAATCTCTTCCTCTTCTTCTACCTTACAAGGTGTCTGTTGTGGGGAGTTTGTGAGCCGCTCTGAGACTTCTTTGGGTAGTGAAGGATGGGGTATAAATCCAACCTTTTCTTCTTCTTCTACCTCACAGGGTGCCTGTTGTGGGGAGGGGAAGGGAAAGGAGTTTGTAAGCCGCTCTGAGACTCCTTTGGGGAATGAAGGGTGGGGTATAAATCCAATCTCTTCTTCTTCTTCTACCTCACAGGGTGTCTGTTGTGGGGAGGGGAAGGGAAAGGAGTTTGTGAGTCGCTCTGAGACTCCCTTGGGTAGTGAAGTGCAGGGTATAAATCCAATCTCCTCCTCTTCTTCTTCTTCTTCTTCTTCTTCTTCTTCTTCTTCTTCTTCTTCTTCTTCTTCTTCTTCTTCTTCTTCTTCTTCTTCTCCTTCTTCTTCTTCTTCTTCTTCTTCTTCTTCTTCTTCTTCTTCTTCTTCTTCCTCACAGGGTGTCTGTTGTGGGGAGGGGAAGGGAAAGGAGTTTGTAAGCCCCTCTGAGTCTTCTTTGGGTAGTGAAGGGCAGGGTATAAATCCAATCTCTTCTTCTTCTTCTTCTACCTCACAGGGTGTCTGTTGTGGGGTGGGGAGGGGAAGGGAAGGGAGTTTGTGAGCCGTTCTGAGACTCCTTTGGGTAGTGAAGGGCAAGGTATAAACGCAATCTCTTCTCTTCTTCTCTAAGTGAAGGGCAGGGTATAAATCCAATATCTTCTTCTTCTCTTCTTCACGGGCCCTATTAGGACTCTCGGTCCCGGGAACCTGATGGAGATTTGGAGACTTCTTAGAACTTGCAGGCCGCAGCCAGTAGCCAGGAAACCCTTCGAGAAAAAGAGGCTCTCCGCGTTCCCACTGAAAAGCCTCCTGTTCTTTCCAAGCAAACAAAACCCACCCTTAAAAGAGCCTGGGATATTTACAGAACACGGCGCACCGGGGGTGGGTGGGGGGAGAGATCTTCCCAGTCTCCCCAGTAAAGCCCAGTGGCCGGAATGTTTTTAAAGACTCTCACGGCTTTTTGTCCGGGGCCTGGGACGGATTAGACACGCTGAGAACAAAATGCTCCCCACCCACCCTCGGCTCCCACCTGGGATTTTCACTCACAGCTGCAGTGCACCAGCAAGCATCGTAAATCAAAACCCCGGGAGGGGGTGGGGTGGGGAATTGGGGGATGGGGCAGGGATCCTTCAAGACCAAGGGTGCCGAGCTCTGGCGCTCAGAGGGAGGAATGCGCCTTCCGTCTCTCCGTGGGGACCGGCTGCCATTGGTCTGTTCCACTCCCATGCGCAGCTTGTGAGAGTCAAGCTCGATCCTGGGTGTCTTTTACTCCCGGGCAAAAGGGAGAGTCATCACGCACCAAGGTGGCTGCGGGGTCAGTCCGGGAACAGAACTGAACACGTCGGGCTGCCAACTTCCAGGTGGGGCCTGGAGATCTTGCAGAATTACAACTGACCTCCAGACGACGGAGATCAGTCCCCTTGGGGGGAAATGGCTCCTTTAGAGGGTGAACTTGATGGCATTATATCCCACAGAGGTCCCTTCACCCCCAAAAAACCCTGTCCTCCCCAAGCTGTACCCAGACATGCCCAGGAATTCCCCATCCCTGAGCTGGCAACCAGAAGTTGATGTCACCTTTTCCCAGTTTGGTGTAGTGTTTAAGTATGTGGATTCTAATCTGGGAGAACCGGATTTGATTCCCCACTTCTCCAGTTGCAGCTGCTGGATGACCTTGGGCGAGCCATAGTTCCGTCAGAGCTGTTCTTGAAAATTCAGAGGTGCTTTCACCATTGCCTGCCCCTGCGTCACGACCCTGGTATTCCTTGGAGGTCTCCCATCCAAATACCAGCCCGGGCCGACCTCGCTTCGCTTCCGAGATCCCTTCCAGCTCTATGATCCCTCCCGAGGTCCCTTCCAACTCTATGATTCTATGATCCGATGAGACCTGGAACAGAGTTTGACTCCAGGCACAACTTTCAAACCAACGACATATAATTCTGGGCATAAGCTTTCGCGTGCCGCTTAAAGGTGCCACTGGTCTCAGACTGTGCTCCATCGCTTCAGACCAACACAGCCGCCCATCTGAATCTATCTTGATGAGACTGGGTGATCCCGCGCTATCCTGGTCCAAATGCTAGCGCATCGTTTCTCGGATGTCCCATCCTGTTGACTGCGTTGATTTACTCTGCGCAATCCTCCTTGAGTCTCAGAGAGAGAGATGGGCCACACCTCAAAAAGGATATTATAGCTTTGGAAAAAGTGCAGAGAAGGGCAACGAGAATGATCAAAGGGTTGGAGCACTTTCCCTACGAAGAAAGGTTAAAATGCTTGGGGCCCTTTAGCTTGGAGAAACGACAGCTGAGGGGTGACACGATCGAGGTTTATAAGATGATGCGTGGGACAGAGCAGGTCGAGAAAGAGGTCCTTTTCTCCCTTTTTCACAAGACAAGAACTCCTTGTGGGCACTCAATGAAATTGCTGAGCGGTGGGGTTAGAATGGATAAAAGGATGTCCTTCTTCACCCAAAGAGTGATTAACACGTGGAATTCCCTGCCACAGGAGGTGGTGGCAGCTACAAGCATGGACGGTTTCAAGAGGGAATTGGATAAACATCTGGAGCAGAGGTCCATCAGTGGGTATGAGGTATGGATAGGGACTCTCGGTCTGAGGCAAGTGATGCTTTGTCTTCTTGGTGCTTGGGGGGGGCAACAGTGGGAGGGCTTCTGGAGTTCTGGCCCCACTGGTGGACCTCATGATGGCCCCACTGGTGGACCTCCTGATGGCACCTGGTATTTTTGGCCACTGTGTGATGGAAAGTTGGACTGGATGGGCCTGACCCAACATTGGCTTCTCTTATGTTCTTATATCTGGGACAAAGGATGCTCTAACTTCTTGGTGCTTGAGGGACGGGCAACAGTAGGAGGGCTTCTCATGTCCTGGCCCCACTGGTGGACCTCCTGATGGCACCTGGTATTTTTGGCCACTGTGTGACAGAGTGTTGGACTGGATGGGCCATTGGCCTGATCTGACATTAGCTTCTCTTATGTTCTTAAATAACGTAAATACAACAAATGGCACACTTCGAACCCCGCCGCAGCCCCCCAGATGGGTGCTATTGCTCCTACACCTTTGCATGACTCTTAAGCGGGCGCCCTGTCCAAAGTGCCCCTCATTCCCTCTGCCTTCCCCCCTCTCTTTCTCTCTTCCTCCTCCCCCTTTCCCTGTCTTGCTGCTCTCGGAAAGCCTTGGAACGGCTCTTGGCTGATTTCTCTGAGACAGGAAGGTGTCCCCAAGTCTCAGGAAGGAAAAACACTCTGTGCTGAACCCATAAAGGCAGTCTCCGTGGGGCCAGGCCTGGCCGGACTCCAAGCCTGACATCACCTGGGAACTCGAACCCGGACCACAGCTGCGTTCTTCTGCTTCATCTTCCACTCTCTCTCTCTCTCTTTCTCTTTTTTTTCCCTTTCCCCCTCCAGCTCCAGTGGTGTTTTCAGCATTCTTTTTATAGCCGGCTCTCTCCTCCCAAATATTTCAGGCTCTCGAAAACGTTTAACCCCCAAAGACCTAGGAGAGCCTGGATTGGGGAGGAAGAAGGGAGACAGATCGGCTCCTTTCCTAGGAAACCAGAAGGGTGGGGGGGGGCAAACGTATCCTTTACCTATGCTCCCCCCCAATTCATTACATGGGGAATTGTGCCAGGTATTTATTCTTTACCGGTGTTTGGCAAAAAAAAACAAAACAGAATCCCAGTCGATTGGGGGGAGTGGTAGGCTGTATGGATGGCCGAGGCGAACCCTGTCTCATTAGGTCTCAGAAGTTACGCAGGGGCCGCCTTGGCTGGTACTTGGATGGGAGACCCCAATGTTCCCTCTAATGACTCCCTCTGCGGAGTCTTGTGAGCAAAAATTCCACTTGGTGAACTACTGGCATTAAAGTTGTGAGCGAGAGATTTGTCTGCTGCATAAATCAGTTTGCTCTGGGGCCCTCCTTCCTGAGCGAAGACAGAAATGTGTGAGCCGGAGGCTAGAAAACTGTGAGCTAGCTCACACTCACTCAGCTTAGAGGGAACACTGGAGACCACCAAGGAAGGCCAGGGTGGCTACGCAGAGGCAGGCAAATGGGAAACCACCTCGGTATGTCTGTTGCCCTGCCCCGGTTGGCCCAGGCTAGCCTTTTCTCATCAGATCTCGGAAGCTAAGCAAGAGCAGCCTTGGGTCAGTATTTGGATGGGAGACCAGCAACGAAGTCCAGGGTTGCTACGCAGAGGCAACCAAGGGCAAAACCGCCTCCATTCATCTGCCCTGTCCTGGGTGGCCCCAGACTAGCCTGATCTTGTCAGATCTCAGAAGCTAAGCAGGGTCGGCCCCGGTTAGTATTTGGATGGGAGGCCAGCAACGAAGTCCAGGGTCGCTATGCAGTGGCAGGCGACGGCACCTCGGTTCATCTCTTACCTTGAAAACCCGACAGTTTGCCCGGCGAGGCGGGATACAAATTGAAATAAATAAATAAATAAAGCCAGCTGCCATTTGATGGCACTTTACACCAGTGTTCCCTCTAAGCTGAGTTAGCGTGAGCCAGCTCACCGTTTTTTTAGCCTCCGGCTCACAGGTTTTTGTCTCCACTCAGGAAGGGAGGGCTCCAGAGTCCAGACCGAACCGATCTATGCAGGAGCCAAAGGGCTCGCTCACGACTTTAGCGCCAGTGGCTCGCAAAGTAGTATTTCTGCTCACAAGACTCCACAGCTTAGAGGGAACATCGCTTTACACCCGCACCGGCTGTGTTTCCACTGGGTGTGTTTTCTAATCCTGTTTTCTTAGGAGGATCTCCGTCGGTCTGAGTTCGGCTGCTGTGTTTGTTTGTTTGTTTGTGCTGCGGGCAGCAGATTATCGGCCTATTAAATTGAGTAAAACTTTAATCTATGAAACAGGAGGGGCCAGCAGAAGTTTCTTGCCTTGCAATTTTACTTTCATTCACACACACATACACACACACACACCCCATCCCAAGATGGCATGGTTCTTCACAAGCTGTTACTGCAGTTCTCAACTGCATGATTTTTGCCCTGTCCTACGTATAGAATTGCTTGTGCATTGTGTTTTTCTGGGCATGGCTGGGGGGAGAAAACCCTGGGGAAACAAAACAGGAGAGCAAACAACACTTTGTCTAAGGGGAAGAGGAAGGGTCCATCGCCACCTTAAAGACTAATGAAATCTGTGGCAGGGTCTGAGTTTTTGTGAGTCATGGCTCACTTCTTCAGATATCTTGCAACTGCGGGTCACATTCCTCCGGAGGAAATAGCCTCGCTTCCCCGCCACCTCCGTTTTATCTGGTGCTTGTGACCACAACCTAACAAACTTTATTGTAGCCAGTTTGTAAGCTGCTCTGAGACTCCTTTGGGTAGTGAAGGGCGGGGTATAAATCCAATCTCTTCTCCCTTTTTTTCTACCTCACAGGGTGCCTGTTGTGGGGAGGGGAAGAGAAAGGAGTTTGTCAGACGCTCTGAGACTCCTTCGGGTAGTGAAGGGCAGGGTATAAATCCAATCTCTTCTTCCTCTTCTTCTACCTCACAGGGAGTCTGTTGTGGGGAGGGGAAGGGGAAGGAGTTTGTCAGCCGCTCTGAGACTCCTTTGGGTAGAGAAGGGCGGGGTATAAATCCAATCTCTTCTTCCTCTTCTTCTACCTCACAGGGAGTCTGTTGTGGGGAGGGGAAGGGAAAGGAGTTTGTCAGCTGCTCTGAGACTCCTTCGGGTAGTGAAGGGCGGGGTATAAATCCAATCTCTTCTTCCTCTTCTTCTACCTCACAGGGAGTCTGTTGTGGGGAGGGGAAGGGAAAGGAGTTTGTCAGCCGCTCTGAGACTCCTTCGGGTAGTGAAGGGCGGGGTATAAATCCAATCTCTTCTTCCTCTTCTTCTACCTCACAGGGAGTCTGTTGTGGGGAGGGGAAGGGAAAGGAGTTTGTCAGCCGCTCTGAGACTCCTTTGGGTAGTGAAGGGCGGGGTATAAATCCAATCTCTTCTTCCTCTTCTTCTACCTCACAGGGAGTCTGTTGTGGGGAGGGGAAGGGAAAGGAGTTTGTAAGCCGCTCTGAGACTCCTTTGGGTAGTGAAGGGCGGGGTATAAATCCAATCTCTTCTTCCTCTTCTTCTACCTCACTGGGAGTCTGTTGTGGGGAGGGGAAGGGAAAGGAGTTTGTCAGCCGCTCTGAGACTCCTTTGGGTAGTTAAGGGCGGGGTATAAATCCAATCTCTTCTTCTTCTTCTTCTACCTCACAGGGAGTCTGTTGTGGGGAGGGGAAGGGAAAGGAATTTGTAAGCCGCTCTGAGACTCCTTTGGATAGTGAAGGGCGAAGGCTTTTTTGGTAGAACAAGCCCAGCAGGAACTCATTAACATAATAGGCCACACCCAACAGGACAGACTCGTTAGCATATTAGGCCACACACCCCCCATTTTACCTTACCTTTTACTTCTGATTCTGTCGACCTTGTTTGTTGTCAAAACCCAGGGCTTTTTTTGGAGCAGGAACTCCTTTGCATGTTAGGCCACACAGCCCTAATGCAGCCAATCCTAATGAGTTTCTGCTGTTGGGTGTGGCCTATTATGCTAATGATTTCTTGCTGGGCGTGGCCAACTCAGGAGCCAGCCGGAACTCCGTTCCTGTGTGTTCCTGCCCAAAAATAGCCCTGATTGTAGCATAAGCTTTCAAGAGACATCTGACATCTTCTTCTCTTCTTAAGACAAAGAAGAAGAGGAGGAGGAGGAAGAGAATGGATTTATACCCCGCCCTTCACTGCCCAGAAGCGTCTCAGAGTGGCTTACAAACTCCTTTCCCTTCCCCTCCCCACAACAGACACCCTGTGAGGTAGAAGAAGAAGAAGAGATTGGATTTATACCCCGCCCTTCACTATCCAAAGGAGTCTCAGAGCGGCTTACAAACTCCTTTCCCTTCCCCTCCCCACAACAGACACCCTGTGAGGTAGAAGAAGAAGAAGAGATTGGATTTATACCCCGCCCTTCACTACCCAAAGGAGTCTCAGAGCGGCTGACAAACTCCTTTCCCTTCCCCTCCCCACAACAGACACCCTGTGAGGTAGAAGAAGAGGAAGAGATTAGATTTATACCCCGCCCTTCACTACCCAAAGGAATCTCAGAGTGGCTCACAAACTCCCTTCCCTTCCCCTCCCCACAACCGATACCCTGTGAGGTTGGTGGGGCTGAGAGAGCTCTTCCAGAAACTGCTCTTTTTCAAGAACAGCTGTGCCGGAACTATGGCTTGCCCAAGGTCATCCAGCAGCTGCAAGTGGAAGAGAGGCATTCCATTCAAGGAGGTGGCACCCATCCACCTTTAGAGTGATCTAGCGCCCCCCAGTGTCCAGGCATGCTGAGTCGCTCACTCCAACATAGAAGTCGTTTGCCGTTGCCCGCCTCTGCATCACAGTCCTGGTATTCGTCAGAGGTCTCCCATTCAAATACCAGCCGGGGCTAACCCTGCTTAGCTTTCACAGTCTGACGAGATCGGGCTAACCTGGCCTCTCCAGGCCAGGCTATATCCTAGCCCACCTGTGGAGAAAAAAGTTTGAGCAGTCGATGACCTCCTTTGACTTGCGGCCTGCTGGCTTGGTTCGCTGCCCGTTCCTCAAGTAACCTTGCAAAATCACATCTTCCTTCCAGAGCCAAAGCATGCTGCGGCTCGAACATCCCGAGCCAAAGGAGGAGCCGGATTTCTGCCTTGTCATTTTCGCCTTGCCGCAGCCTGCCTCGGGGCTATCCCCTTACACTCCATCGACTCTGGAGGGGGCTTTTTAATTATTCTTCCTCGAGACCTGCGCTTCTCAGAAGACACTGAACAGGGGAGGGGAAGTGTTAAACACCTGGAAACCGCAAGGACCTGACACCATCGGGGGGGGGGGGGTCAGTAGAAAAGAGCAAGGGTCCAGGGCAGTGTTCCCTCTCAGCCGAGTGAGTGTGAGCTAGCTCACCGTTTTTTAGCCTCCGGCTCACACATTTTCTATCTTAGCTCAGGAAGGGAGGGCTCCGGAGCAAACTAATTTATGCAGCGGCCAAATGGCTCGCTCACAATTTCAATGCCAATAGCTCACAACATAGATTTGTGACTACACAGTTTAGAGGGAACATTCGTCCAGAAGCACCTTCAAGACTAACAAAATCCGTGGCAGGGGAGGAGGTTTTGTGAACGGCTCACGAAAGCTCGTCCCCTGCCACCAGTGGTAGATTCACCATTAAGCGGACTGAGCACGTGCCTTTGGGCACCAGGGCCAAAGGGGGCACCAGAAAGTTGGGGAAAGGGTGGAAAAAATGTAGAAAAATGCCTTTCAGGTCGTGAATATTGGAACTCGGATACGTTTAACTTGTGAAATATTAAAACAGATGTCGTGTTGCATTTCTGTAGAGCTTTATGTCGCCAATCCTGCCAACCTAGCAGTTCGAAAGCAAGAAGTTGCAAGTAGATAAATAGGTACCTCTTCGGTGGGAAGGGAACAGCGTTCCGTGCGCCTCGGTGTTTAGTCATGACCACGGAAACGTCTTCGGACAGCGCTGGCTCTTCGGCTTGGAAACGGAGATGAGCACCGCAACCCTAGAGTCGGATCCGACTGGCTTTCGAGCAAGGGAGACCTTTCCCTTTCCCTTTTTATGTTGCCAAAGCTTGGCTTCGCTTCTACAGTATATTGTGTGTTATCCTAGGAATAAATTTTTTGTATGGCTGCAAACCTGCCTTGTATATCTGGTCAGACAGGTCAACGACTAAAATGGACCGGGTCAATGTGGAAAGGAGGGGGAGCACCGAGATTGGCCAGTGCTTAGGGCATCAGAGAGCAGTGTTCCCTCCAAGCTGAGTGAGTGTGAGCTAGCTCACAGTTTTTTAGCCTCTGGCTCACACATTTTGGTCTTCGCTCGGGAAGGAGGGCTCAGGAGCAAACTAATGTATGCAACAGCCAAATTGCTCGCTCACCACTTTAATGCCGGTAGCTCACGAAGTAGGATTTTTGCTCACAAGACTCCACAGCTTAGCGGGAGCACTCCCAGTGACCCTTCGTCCGCCCCTGCCTGCCACAAGTTCTTATAGTCCTGAAGGTGCTCTCTGGACTCTTGCTGTTTTCTCCCGCTACAGACAGACTGACACCCATTTTGCAATTCAGCAGTCTTTCTTTTCAATCCTCCTTTAAGATTCCTTCGTAAGACAACTGTTAACCAAGGGGCTGCTACTCTTAGGTTGTGATCACACAGGCCAGGGAAAAAAAGCAACCTGTTTATTACTAAGTTTTTGGGAGTGACTATTGAGCAAAATCTGACCCGGAGCGTTAACAACATTGCTCTGGTGAAGAAGGCCCAGCAGAGGCTTTATTTTCTCAGACTTTTAAAGAAAAATAAAAAGCTATGCTGGGGATTATTAGGAAGGGAATTGAAAACAAATCAGCCAGTATCATCATGCCCCTGTATAAATCATTGGTGCGACCTCATTTGGAGTACTGTGTACAGTTCTGGTCGCCACATCTCAAAAAGGATATTATAGCATTGGAAAAAGGGCAGAGAAGGGCAACTAGAATGATAAAAGGGTTGGAACACCTTCCCTATGAAGAAAGGTTAGAATGCTTGGGGCTCTTCAGCTTGGAGAAACGACGGCTGAGGGGTGACATGATCGAGGTTTATAAGATTATGAATGGGATTGAGCAGGTTGAGAAAGAAGTCCTTTTCTTCCTTTCTCACAATACAAGAACTCGCGGGCACTCCATGAAATTGCTGAGCAGTCAGGTTAGAACAGATAAAAGGAAATACTTCTTCACCCAAAGAGTGATGAACACATGGAATTCACTGCCACAGGAGGTGGTGGCAGCTACAAGCATGGACAGTTTCAAGAGGGAATTAGATAAACATATGGAGCAGAAGTCCATCAGTGGCTATTAGCCGCAGGGTATAGATGGGAACTCTCAGTCTGGGGCAGGTGATGCACTCTATTCTTGGTGCTGGAGGAGGCAGCAGTGGGAGGGCTTCTAGTGTCCTGGCCCCGCTGCTGGACCTCCTGATGGCACCTGGTATATTTTGGCCGCTGTGTGACAGAGTGTTGGACTAGATGGGCCATTGGCCTGATTCAACATTGGCTTCTCTTATGTTCATACTGTGTCTGTGCCTGGTTTGCTAGTTGTACGATTGCGGACAGGAGAGCACTCCAGAGAGTTATTACTACAGCCCAGAAGATCATTGGTTGTCCTCTCCCATTCCGGGAGGAATTGTATAGTTTCCGATGTTTGAAAAAAGCAAAGAACATTTTGCAGGATTCATCACACCCTGGACATTCCTTGTTTGAATTGCTGCCTTCGGGCAGGAGATATAGGACAATCAAAGCAAGGACAAACAGATTAAAAAACAGTTTCTACTCGAGAGCCATCATTGCCTTAAATGCTGTATGAAATCGGATTGGGTGACGTTAGTGGTTCAGTCGTTATGTGAATTTTAAGTGTGAGTGCGTACGATTATTGCTGTAGATCATCGTGAGGGTTGTAGATCACCGAGAGGATTGCAGTTTAATTTAGTTGTACTAGGTACAATGACAATAAAGTATATATTATTATTTTCCCTGGTGTCTTTTAACTCCGCTTCTGGTGTTAAAGGGCCATGGTGTTAAAGGTCGCCCCCTGGTGGAAAAGCTCCATTTTACAGGCCCTGCAGAACTGCAGAAGGTCCCACAGGGCCCTGATGTCATCCGGGAGCTCATTCCACCAGTAAGGGGCTGCTACAGAAAAGGCCCTGGCCCTCATTGGGGCCAGCCTGGCTTCTTTCGGGCCTGGGAGAACCAGGCAGTTTTGGGATCCCATCTTAGTGCTCTCTGGGGGGACATATGGGGAGAGGCGGTCCCTTAGGTAGATAGGTCCCTGACCATATAGGGCCATAAAGGTCAAAACCAGCACCTTGAACTGAATCCGGTATGCTCTGGGCAGTGCCATACGATAATAATAATAATAATTATTATTAGAGGCATCCCTCAGGGAACCTCCGCGATGCAACAGAGAGGAGAAAGTATGTCTTAAGATGCAAGCCGGGCCGCACGCTCTTCTTTGCCTGTTTTTCCGCTGCCTCTTCCCTCCTCTTTCCCGCCCCACTCCTCTCAATCCCCAGAAGGGACAGGGTGTGAAACCGACCGCTGGGGTGAACAGCAGGTTAATTTCCAGCCGGAGCTTCCCTCCGAAAACAATAGGACAATACCCTGCCGGGGGCTGCCTGCGTAAACCAGCCCCAAGGAGGGGAAGTTGTAATCTTTGCATTTAGCACTCCGTAAATTAGAAGCGGCAGAGAAAAGCAAAACGGGGAGGCCATTAGAGTGCTGGCTGGCCCGGTTCCTCGGGCCGAGCTGTCCAGGGAAGTCCCCCGGGGGCGACTTAGCCGCTGCTGGAAGGTCACCTGGACTCCAGTTCTTGAAAACAGCCAACGCCTGCCTGCCGAACCAAGAAAAAAGGCCGGCTCTTCGGCCTTGTACCCACCCAAGAGTCCAGGGGCCTGACCGCTACATGATCTTTTCCCTTCTTCCCGGTTGGCTGCCCTTGGAAAGCATGACCTTGGTGGAAAGAATATTTAATGGTCCTTTAGACCACTGGTGTAGTCATGGTGCAGCATGGTGGCAGTTAAAGTGTCCAAATAGGATCTGGGAAACCCAGGTTCGAATCCCCGCTCATGCCATGGAAGCTTGCTGGGTGACCTGGGAGCAGTCACACACCCACAGACTAAGGATGCAGTCAGGGGCGGATTAAGGCTCACTGGCGCCCCTAAGCATTGACCAATCTTGGTGCCCCCCTCGTTGAAATGACTGTCATGACCACTGAATTTGGCTCCATCATTCTACTTTTGAACACATGCGTTTGACTTTTAAACGTAGCCTGTGACCCTGCAACTCGCCAACAAAAAACAGAAGATAACCCCTGTGATCAATTTGCACAAGTTTTATCGGTTTTTTTTTTTTTTTTACAAATCTTCATTCGTGTTTTTTCCCCCTTTTCACCCTTTCCCCAACTTTATGGCGCCCCCCTTGGCCCTGGTGCCCTACACACGTGCTTGGTCTGCTTAAGGGTTAATCTGCCACTGGTTGCAGTCACACGAGCTAGAAAAAATGGGGGTGGGTGGGGAAGCGAGGCTATTTCCTCTGGAGGGATTTGACCCGCCGATGCACGATCACACCTCCCTTCGAAGCTGCCGGCGCCGTCCGTCAGTGTGTGATCAGACACAACGGTGGGTGAGTCTCTTTTTTTGGTGCCGTTTGTTTCCCTTGAGCTTAACTGAGGGAGAGGAATCGCACCTCCACACCGAGGGCTCCGACAATGCGCATACTGCGAAGGGGGGAAACCAACGACATGGAGAAGTCGGGATGGCCTGATCAGACCATCCCGATGCCACGAGAGCGCGCTGGAGCAATCAGACATGAGAAAGTCCCTCTGTGGCCCATCGCAACCCGTTTACTACCAGATTTCTTTTCTTTTCTCCCTTTCTCACAAGACAAGAACTCGTGGGCACTCCATGAAATTGTTGAGCAGTCAGGTTAGAACAGATAAAAGGAAGTACTTCTTCACCCAAAGAGTGATTAACATATGGAATTCACTGCCACAGGAGGTGGTGGCAGCTGCAAGCATGGACAGTTTCAAGAGGGAATTAGATAAACATATGGAGCAGAAGTCCATCAGTGGCTATGAGCCACAGGGTATAGATGGGAACTCTCAGTCTGGGGCAGGTGATGCACTCTATTCTTGGTGCTGGGGGGGGCAGCAGTGGGAGGACTTCTAGTGTCCTGGCCCCACTGCTGGACCTCCTGAGGGCACCTGGTATATTTTGGCCGCTGTGTGAGAAGAGTGTTGGACTAGATGGGCCATTGGCCTGATTCAACATTGGCTTCTCTTACGTTCTTATTTTCCCTGTTGTCTTTTAACTCTGCTTCTGCAGCGGAACAGAACGGGTTGCCAACGGCTGTGGGGCGCTTCCCAGATGTTGTTGTCTGATCGTGCCCTTTAAATCTGCCCGGCATTCGCACCTACGTCGGGTCTAATTGTGCATAGGATCTCAGCCTAACCCTGGGTGACTAGGATCTGGGGAACCCAGGTTCGAATCCCTGCCCTGTCGGTGAAGCTCACGGGGTGGAGCTTGGGCCAGTTCCAGAGAGCCGGTTTGGTGTAGTGGTTAGGAATATGGATGCTAATCTGGGAGAACCGGGTTTGATTCCCCACTCCTCCCCATGCAGCTGCTGGGTGACCTTGGGCCAGTCACGAGTTCTCTCGGAGCTGTTCTCTCAAGGGCAGCTCTCTCAGAGCTCTCTCAGCCCCGGCTACCTCACAGGCAGTGTTCCCTCTAAGCTGAGTCAGTGTGAGCTGGCTCACAGTTTTTTAGCCTCCAGCTCACAGATTTTTGTCTTAGCTCAGGAAGGAGGGCCCCAGAGCAAACTGATTTATGCAGTAGCCCAGTTGCTTGCTCACAACTTTAATGCCAGTAGCTCACAAAGTAGAATGTTTGCTCACAAGACTCCACAGCTTAGAGGGAACATTGCTCACAGAGGGTGTCTGTTGTGGGGAAGGGAAGGGAAAGGAGATTGTAAGCTGCTCTGAGACTCCAAGTGAAGGGTGGGGGTATAAATCCAGTCACCTCCTCCTCCTCCTCCTCTCAGCCTAGCCTACCTCACAGGTTTGTTGTGAGGAGACAACAGCGGAAAAGAGAATGATGTAAGCCACTCTGAGGAGAAAGGTGGGATTGTAAATAAATGAGACTAAGGCAGCGGGACAGCTCCAGGCATACTGGTGGCCGGGAGGAAAGGTTGCCAACTCTAGGCGAAATCATTCCTGGAGATTTGTGGGGTGGTGTCTGCGAGGGCAAGGTTTGGCGAGGGAATTCAGTGGGGTACGATGCCGCAGAGGTCTGTTGCCTGCGTTGCTTAGGGTTGCCAACCTCCTGGTGTTCCCTGGAGTACTACCACTATTATAAGAAGAAGAAGAGATTGGATTTATACCCCACCCTTCAATCGGAGTCTCAGAGCAGCTTACAAACTCCTTTCCCTCCCCACAACAGACACCCTGTGAAGAAGAAGAAGAGGAGATTGATTTATACCCCCCCTTCACTCCCCGAAGGAGTCTCAGAGCGGCTGACAAACTCCTCTCCCCTCCCCACAACAGACACCCTGTGAGGTAGAAGAAGAAGAAGAGGAGATTGGATTTATACCCCGCCCTTCACTCCCCGAAGGAGTCTCAGAGCGCTGACAAACTCTCTCCCTCCCCACAACAGACACCCTGTGAGGTAGAAGAAGAAGAAGAGGAGATGGATTTATACCCGCCCTTCACTACCCGAAGGAGTCTCAGAGCGGCTTACAAACTCCTTTCCCTTCCCCTCCCCACAACAGACACCCTGCGAGATAGAAGAAGCGGAAGAGATTGGATTTATACCCTGCCCTTCCCTACCCAAAGGAGTCTCAGAGCGGCTGACAAACTCCTTTCCCCTCCCCTCCCCACAACAGACACCCTGTGAGGTAGAAGAAGAAGAGACTGGATTTATACCCCGCCCTTCGCTATCTAAGGGAATCCCAGAGCAGCTTACGAACTCCTTTCCCTCCCCCCACAACAGACACCCTGTGAGGTAGGTGGGGCTGAGAGAGCTCTGACAGAAACTGTTCTTTTTCAAGAACAGCTGTGCCAGAACTTGTGACTGACCCAAGGTCACATCAGCAGGTGCAAGTGGAGGAGTGGGGAATCAAACCCGGTTCTCCCAGATTAGAGTCCGCACACTTAACCACTACACCAAACTGGCTCTCTCCGGACAACCAGAAATCTGTGCCCCTGGAGAAAACATAAATAATAAGACTATGGTCCTTTGGGACTTTCTGCAAGACCAGAATGACTGAGACCTGGGTGCAGGAAGGGGAGACGGTAGCTCTCTCCTAACTTGCCCCTCCCGGGTTCTTTTCGGTCTTTCACCAATCACGGACTAGGGGGCGCGGGGGGGAGGAGTGACTCTATCCATCTGGGAGGTTTAATACTTCAGGGTGCTCCGCCGCCAAAGATCACGGGCATTGAGTGTGCCGACCTGGTGTGGGAGGCCGGGGAGAGTGTGGTGATTTGGCTGGTGTACCGACCGCCTAACGCACTGGCCAATAGCCTGCCGTCCCTGATGGAGGTTGTATCAGGCTCAGTATCGGAACACACTCTAAAGGAAGCCACAAAGACCTTCTGTTTGCAAGACGTGAGCAAGGCTGTGAATGAGAGGACCTTTTAAAAGGTAAAGGTTCCCTTGCTTGAAAGCCAGTCGAATCCGACTCTACGGTTGCGGTGCTCATCTCCGCTTCAAAGCCGAAGAGCCAGCACTGTCCAAAGATGTTTCCGTGGTCATGTGGCCGGCATGACTAAACACCAAGGCGCACGGAACGCTGTTCCCTTCCCACCGAAGTGGTACCTATTGATCTACTTGCAATTTCTTGCTTTCGAACTGCTAGGTTGGCAGGAGCTGGAACTACAGACGGGAGCTCACTCCGTCATGCGGCACTCTCGGGTCTTGGACTGCTGAACTACTGACTTTCCACAGCCTGCAGTTCAGCAGCTTAACCACTTGAGCCACCGCAGCTCCTGATAAGAGAGGACCTTTTGGAGGTCATTCATTCAGAGGGTCGTCCCTGACAGCGCTTAACACACACAAGAAGCAACTCAACGACTCTACAGATCACCCTCAATGCACACACAACATTCACAATGTGTAGTGTAAATGACACTGCGGCAGTGCTGCTACCCACTTAATGGCCCTCCTTCTTCTGTATCCCGACTCCGCAGGCTTTGCATGGTTTTTTTTTCCCCTGCTTGCCCCAAATAGGACAAGGTTTATTAAAAGTTTTTATTACTTTTCTAAGCACAAACATACATTCACAAATACTGACACACAGACACAGATGGGGGCAGGGTAATGCATAGTACATAGTTTCACTTTAAGCCTTATATACAAAGAGTTTTCTCGATGCAAGTAACTAAAAAGCCCATTTTCTTTGCTGGCTTCTATATTCCTTATAATTTTCTTGTCTTCCCCAGTCTTTATTAATCATGGTATATCATTATAACTATTGTACCAACTATAGAATCTTGACCACGTATTTCGAAATGGGGACTCTGTATGTCCCTTTAACAATAAAGTCAGTTTATCCACTTCCGCCGCCTCCAAAAGCTTATAGAGAATTTCTTGTTTCGTTGGGACCTCCTGGACTTTCCAGTATTTAGCATACAGAATTCTAGCAGTTGTTGTTATATGGACAATAAGATAACGATCATCCTTTTTACATAAATCAGGGAGAATATTTAACAGTCATACTTCAGGCTTTGCATGGTGACTGTCTCCATTTCTGATCAGTTGTAACGTTCGTGAATGTTCCGTAACCCTTCAGTCACTAAGCCAATGGAAAGGGAAGGCTCTTTTTAATCAGCGAAAGCAGCCAATCACATTTCAAGGATTGCCTTTACTTTGCCTTTTTCCTTTCTTCTGTGGAGTTTATTTGATTTGGTGGGAAATTGGAAACACCATTATTTTTCGGCAAACGTATGTGTCCCTTGCTTTAATTTGCCTTTCCACTACGTTCTAAAAAGTCACCCGACTTCAGCTCTGAGCTTGACTTTACATAGATATTTGATGCTTTCTAGGTACGCTGCGGTGGTTCAAGTGGTTAAGACGCTGAAATGCAGGCTGTGGAAGGTCAGTAGTTCAGCAGTTCAAGACCCGGGTGCCGCAAGACGGTGAGCTCCCGTCTCTGGTCCCAGCTCCTGCCAACCTAGCAGTTCGAAAGCAAGAAATTGCAAGTAGATAAATAGGTACCACTTTGGTGGGAAGGTAACAGCGTTCTGTGCGCCTTGGTGTTTAGTCATGCCAGCCACATGACCATGGAAATGTCTTTGGACAGCGCTGGCTCTTCGGCTTTGAAACGGAGATGAGCACCGCAACCCTAGAGTCGGATTCGACTGGCTTTCAAGCAAGGGAACCTTTACCTTTACCTAGGTACGCACTGTCCCATTCCAGTGAAGTTATACACCTTGTTCCAAAGCTCTACAGGTGCATTTAACCACATACCATGCCTCTCCCGTATGCAGAGGTATCTTACAAGTTGCAGTTATGGAGGCAACTTCATGCATACCAAGAAAGCCATCCTGTGAAATGAGTAGAATAAACTTTTACATTAGAGCACACATAGTTGCACTAAATTATTAGGTAGGTCATAGAAATGGGAAATTCTGAGTTTTGATCCAGATTTTCAGGGAGCAGATTTTTAAGGTCCTGTTCCCGAAAAGAGCTAAGAAAGAAAAATACTGGAGTAAGAAGAAATGAAATCGGTGTGTGTGTGTGTGTGATGCCATCAGGTCATTTCTGATTTCTGGAAACCCTATGAATTCATTCCTTTTAAAACATCCTAACACAGGGGTGTCCAACATGCGTGAGGGCTTCTAGATCAGGAACTGGCCATCTCCTGCTTCCAGTTTTGCTGCTGCTGCTGCATCGTAGCTTGCTTCGCCAGACTCTCTTAATCACTCAGCCATTTCATGTTTTAACCTGGGTCCTAGGCTCAGCAATCTGAGCATGAGATTTCTGGGGTGAATGTCAATAAATCAAAAGTAGGGCTGCTGCTTACAGATACACCCTTGAACAGCATACTCGAGATTGCAATAGCACAGATAGGGCCCCGATAGGCTACTCTGGGGCTGGCATGACAGCCCTCAGAGTGGGAAGACAGTCCCTAGGGGTGGAGCCTGAGTGGTGGGTGTTGCCTTCTGACACACTTCCGGTGATGCCAGGGGGTGTGGCATATGCAAATAAGTTATGCTAATGAGATATGCTAATGAGCTCCTGCTCCTCTCTTTCTGCGAAATGACCCCTGTTTAGAACCCGCTGATCTGTCTTTTTGGCAGCCCAGTAAAACTCTCCTCCAGCGCCACATTTACGATTTCTTCCTGTCAGCTTTCTTCGATGTCCAACTTTCTCACCCATACATAGTAATGAAGAATACCGTGGCATGAATTAATTTGACCTTGGTCACCGGCGACACATCCTGATGCTTAATAATCTTTTCCAGCTCCCTTTTGGCTACCCTCCTCACTCTCAGTCTCCTTCAGATTTTGCCCAAACCCAAGCTGACGATATTTCAAATTTTGCTGCTTGAATTCTGTCAGCCTGTGAGGATCTTAATTTTTGAGTTTTGGAAAACAAATGAAGACGAAGAAGAGGAGGAGGAGGAGGAGACTAGATTTATATCCTGCCCTTCACTACCCGAAGGAGTCTCAGAGCGGCTTACAAACTCCTTTCCCTTCCCCTCCCCACAACAGACACCCTGTGGGGTAGGCGGGACTGAGAGAGCTCTTTCGAGGACTGCCCTTGAAAGAACAGCTCTGAAAGAACTTTGACTGAAGCAAGATCACACCAGCAGCTTCATGTGGAGAAGGGAATCAGATCCGGTTCTCCCAGATTATAGCCTGCACTACTAACCACTGAACTGACAAGACACTGAACTGCAGGCTGTGGAAGGTCAGTAGTTCAGCAGTTCGTGACCCGAGAGTGCTGCATGACGGAATGAGCTCCCGTCTCTAGTTCCAGCTCCTGCCAACCTAACAGTTCGAAAGCAAGAAGCTGCAAGTAGATAAATAGGTACCACTTTGGTGGGAAGGTAACAGCGTTCCGTGCACCTTGGTGTTTAGTCATGCCGGCCACATGACCACGGAAACGTCTTCGGACAGCGCTGGCCCTTCAGCTTTGAAACGGAGATGAGCACCGCAACCCTAGAGTCGGATTCGACTGGCTTTTGAGCAAGGGAACCTTTACCTTTACTTTTACTAACCACTACACCAAATTGGCTCTCAAAACGTGCAGGAGAATGTGAAAATCCGAATCCTCTGCTCTGCCCCTACCTCTCACGAGGACCGAACATCTGAGGGAAAACTTACAAGAGGCCCCGGTCACACGGAGAAGTTGCCGCACTGAAGGCACGAATGTCAGGCAGATTTTCGGGGCACGATCATACCGCAACATCTGGAAAGCGTAGCGCTCCCGTGGCCAATCCGTGGCGTCCCACCGAAGATGCAGAGTTAAAAAGTACCGCAGAAAGTATACCCGTATCCGGAAAACGCCGGGAAAATGCGGGCGTCTGATCACGGGAGCGCTAGAAGGACATAAAGTGCTAGCGTTACCGTCTTTGGTTGTTGTTGATGTTGCTTTAACAATGGCAGCCGTACTCAGTTCTCCCTCCAGGCGATCGGCTCTCAGATCTCCTTCGGAGAGCGTGGAAGCGATTAGCACCGGCACCGTTGTTAAAATCCCAGGGGCACGGGGCTCTCTATTCTACCGCTGTTAACTATTGATGATATTTAGCGGTGGCGGCAGCTCCAAAGGTCTGGTGGAAGAGCTCCGTTTTACATGCCCTGCGGAACCTGATCTCTACTGGGAGCTCGTTCCACTAGAGCGGAGCCACCACGGAGAAAGCCCTGGTGCTGGTTGTCACCAGCCTGGCCTTCTTATAGCTCGGGACAGCCAGCCGGTTCTGGGGCCCTGAACGCAGTTGTCGGGTAGCCCCGGCATGGTGTTTTGCTTGGAATGTGGAAAAGCTGCCACCTCACTTTCCCATGGGTTGGAACACCTTCCCTATGAAGAAAGGTTAAAATGCTTGGGGCTCTTCAGTTTGGAGAAACGATGGCTGAGGGGTGACATGATCGAGGTTTATAAGATTATGAATGGGATTGAGCAGGTTGAGAAAGAAGTCCTTTTCTCCCTTTCTCACAATACAAGAACTCGTGGGCTCTCCATGAAATGGCTGAGCAGTTGGGTTAGAACAGATAAAAGGAAATACTTCTTCACCCAAAGAGTGATTAACATATGGAATTTACTGCCACAGGAGGCGGTGGCATCTACAAGCATGGACAGTTTCAAGAGGGAATTAGATAAACATCTGGAGCAGAAGTCCATCAGTGGCTATTAGCCACAGGATATAGATGGGAACTCTCAGTCTGGGGCAGGTGATGCACTCTATTCTTGGTGCTGGAGGGGGCAGCAGTGGGAGGGCTTCTGGTGTCCTGGCCCCACTGCTGGACCTCCTGATGGCACCTGGTATATTTTGGCCGCTGTGTGACAGAGTGTTGGACTAGATGGGCCATTGGCCTGATTCAACATTGGCTTCTCTTATGTTCTTAAGTTCTTATGTTCATGCAGCTGTTTTTCTGTAACTGAGTGTCTTATCTGCCTGACGGCCTTGAGCGCTCAACTCTTTGGGTGCGAAGCCTCTGTTGTCTCCCTCTCACCTCTGAACCGTTAACCATTCCCCCGCTCTTGACATTAATTGCTTATTGGCCTCTAGGCATCAGGGGGGTCTTCTATGAAACCAGTATAATTGCTATGGCCATTTTGTATGCTTCATTCCTGACTCAAGAGTTCATGATGTCTCCATCTCTCTGATCAATAAAGCTCAACCTGTTTAAGGACGTGCTGCTGATACTGAGTTATTGACAGCAGTGCTCTTTGGGGGACATATGGGGAAAGGCCCCAGACCATAAAGGGCTTTAAAGGTCAAAAACAGCACCTCGAAACGAATTTTGGTATGCCATTGGCTGCCAGTGCAATGCCTTTAGGACCATGCCTTGCTTACACCATGCAAATCCAGGGCGGTCAATAATATTCCCAGATTATCGCACAATGTCCAGGCACTGAGGGACCCTCCTTAGACCCAGCAAAGTTGCTGTGTGTGGGTTGCCAGCTCTGGACTGGGAAATTCCTGGAGATTTGGGGAAGGGGTGGAGACCTCAGCAGGGTGTAATGCCACAAAGGCACCCATTTTCTCCAGGGGGAGCTGATCTCTCTCATCTGAACATCAGCTGTCATTCCAGGAGCTCTCCAGACCCCACCTGGAGGCTGGCAACCACAGTCTGTTCCCTACCAGCCGTTTCCCCCTCAAAGCTATTCTTTGGATTGCTTGTTTTAAGGGGCTAAAAATAAATGTGATTATTAAACCACTCTCCGTGGGAGGCGGCTGAATATTACTTCGAACGTGTGCAATTAGTCCAACTTATATATAGCAGGCAATAAGCTGCTTTTCCCCATTTGGCCTGAAAGAACAGAGAGTCCCGAGAACTTTTATGTATATCTGTAATGTATTAATATTTATTAAGTGGCTAAAAAGGAGACGAGGGGCGCGGCGGGAGACTAAGAAGCAATCTGGCACAGTGGTTAGATTTTCAGTCTGAAGATCTGTGTTCGAATCCATGCTCAGCCACAGAAACTCACTGGGTGACCTCGGCCCAGTCACACACTGTCAGCCTTCCATGGAGATAGACCTAGATGGGTCAGTCTGGTGCAGTGGGCAGCCTTTAATCTTGGTGTAGTGGTTCACGGCGCAGATTCTAATCCGGGAGAACCGGGTTTGATTCCCCACTCCTCCACATGCAGCTGCTGGATGACCTTGGGCAAGCCCTAGTTCTGTCAGAGCTGTTCTCTCAAGGGTAGTCCTTGAAAGAGCTCTCTCAGCCCCACCTACTTCACTGTGTGTCTGTTGTGGGGAGGGGAATGGAAAGGAGTATAAATCCAATCTCTTCTTCTCTTCTTCTTTTTCTTCTAATCTAGGAGAACCAGGTTTGATTCCCCACACCCCCACATGCATCTATTGGTGTGACCAGGGCTTTTTTGGTAGAAAAAGCCCAGCAGGAACTCATTAGCATAATAGGCCGCACCGACCAGCAGAAACTCATTAGCATATTAGGCCACACCTCCATGTTACCAGAGGTGTGGTCATCCAGCCACACCCACCTTTTGCTTCTTATTCTGTTCACCTTGTTTGTTGTCAAAACCCAGGGCTCTTTTTGTAGCAGGAACCCTTTTGCGTGTTAGGCCACACAGCCCTAATGAAGCCAATCCGAATGAGTTTCTGCTGTTGGGTGTGGCCTATTATGCTAATGAGTTCCTGCTGGGCGTGGCCAACTCAAGAGCCAGCCAGAACTCCGTTCCTGTGTGTTCCTGCCCCAAAATAGCCCCAGGTGTGACCTTGGGTCAGTCACAAGTTCTCTCGGAGCTATTCTCTCAAGAGCAGTCCTCGAAAGAGCTCTCTCAGCCCCACCTACCCCACAGGGTGTCTGTTGTGTGGAGGGGAAGGGAAGGGAAAAGAAATTGTCAGCCGCTCTGAGACTCTGAGTGAAGGGCAGGGTATAAATCCATTCTCTTCTTCTTCTCCTACCATGTTAGTCTGTCTGTAGCAGTAGAAAAAGCAGGAGTCCATTGGCAAAACTAACTAATTATATAAACAAAAGACCATTGAAAGAATTTCAGCCGAAATGGCAAGTTTATTACTCATATTATGGGGATAGTTAACTGTTGTTTTTTAGCTCTGGAATTATCTGAGTATCGTATGATGAAAATATTGGCTGAGTTCAGACTGGCAGTTTGAAGTGGGAGGGAGTCGTGGCAAAAAAGCCCCGGAATAAACTGTTCTGAGTTTTCCCGGTCACACTGCGCCGACTGATGCGGGAGCATAACGGGGAGGAAGCGTGAGGGAGCGTTCACACTGTTGGACCGAAGGCACGGCTGTAAGGTATGGCTTTCTGTTTTGCTAATCCGGAGATATGCGCTTATGTGCACGAGCGCATATGTGCACATGCACACAGCAAAAAACCGTGGATTTTAGCGTTTACACTGTGTTGGTGCGGGACATACATGGGATAGACATGCTTTTCAGGCTTTTGATACCACTTTTAACAGGTATCTTTTAAAACTCGGGAACGAAGCGTTACAAGACGGGTTGGGTACGGCTGGGGGACGCCGGACAGATGTGCGGGTGTGAACGCCCCCCTTTAATCTGCTTGTGAAACGTTGCTGAAACGCGCCTCTTTCGGGGCAAACTGCCAGTCTGAACTCGGCCATTGATTCTAGTTTCAATATTCTGTTCTGCATTCCACTAGCATTTAAATAATTAGTAAGAATAAAATTTAGATTTCGACAAACAAGACAATATTAAGGTTTTTACGATGATTTAACTTTAGAACAGAAGTCCGTTCAGCTGCTAAAGATACAATCTCTTTTACTGTTAATAGATTATTGCTTACTTTAGGAAAGTTCTTGTGTATTCTTTAAGGAGAGAATTTATTCTAAAGTTCTGTAAAGCTGGTGGTTTTATTGTCTGCTTCTGTATTTGAAATATGTAATATATTGGGGAATACATCTGATTTTACTTGCTCTACGTAACAACTCATAATATTTGACAAACTTGATGACTCTGTATTTCCCCCGTCCCCTCTTCCGTATCCCATCTTTTTTCTTTTTTGAGAAAACAATAAAAGAAATTAAATTAAAAAGAAGAGAGCAAGAGTCTTGGAGCACCTGAAAGACTAACACAGTTTGTGGCAGGGAAAGTGCTTCCGTGAATCACTGCTCAAGAAATAAGCATTAGAAAAGGCAAGAGTCCAGGAGGACCGTAAAGACTAACAATATTTGCGGCAGGGTAGGAGCTTTCATGAGTCAGTGCCCACTTCTTCAAACTGTGGAACTGCAACGGATAACGACGCTCAAGACCATGCATCCTCCTGGACCGAATCAAGACCTAGGTTTCCTGTCTCATTACCAATGCTGATTTCTTCACCCCTACTGCCTCTCTGCGTATCACACCTAATCCAATCACGCCTGTTATTGTCGTTTACCAGCTAATGTCATTTGGCATCTGAAGTCACTCCACTCTCTGAAGTATAAGGACAGATGGACTCGCATTCCAGCTGGATCTGAAGAAGTGAGCCGTGGCTCACGAAAGATCATCCCCTGCCACAAATTTTGTTCATCTTGAAGGGGCTCCCGAACTTTTGCTCTTTTCTACTGCTGCAGGCAGACTAAAACGGGTACCCACCTTGCTCGGCCTCTAAGAAATGAGCAGCGGCTTGCAAAATACCTGCAACGAATTTTGTTAGTCCTTAAGGTGCTACCGGGCTATTGCGCTTTCCTACTGTCAGCCTAGTATATCTCACGGGGTTGTTGTGAAGATAAAGTCGGAGGTGACCATGTATATGACCCTGAGCTCCTTGGCAGAAGAGCAGGAGAGAGATATCCTGGAACGACAAAGCATGCCGCTCCCAGGCTGTTTCCTGGGACTCGAGCCCCATTGAATCACACGGAAATAATATGGGAGTGGTACCAAAACTTTGGAACTCCCTCCCTGGAGAGATTTCTCTGTCTCTCCCCCTATTGCTGTCTTTTGCCAGCAAGTGGAGTCCTTTCCCCCCCGTCATCTGGCATATCCCCATAAATGATTATTGGCCCTGCCTCTAGAGTTTGTGTGTGTTTAACTGAATTATTTTATTCTGCTAATTCTTTTATAATGCTAATGCCAGTTTGGTGTAGTGGCTAGAAGTGCGGACTCTAATCTGGGAGAGCCGGGTTTGATCCCCCACTCCTCCACATACAGCCGCTGGTGCGACCTTGGGTCAGTCACAAGTTCTCTCAGAGCTGTTCTCTCAGGAGCAGTCCTCGAAAGAGCTCCCTCAGCCCCACCTAGCTCACAAGGGTGCCTGTTGTGGGGAGGGGAAGGGAACAGAGATTGTAAGATTCATTTGGAGTACTGTGTACAGTTCTGGTCACCACATCTCAAAAAGGATATTATAGCATTGGAAAAAGTGCAGAGAAGGGCAACTAGACTGATAAAAGGGTTGGAACACCTTCCCTATGAAGAAAGGTTAAAACGCTTGGGGCTCTTCAGCTTGGAGAAACGACGGCTGAGGGGTGACATGATCGAGGTTTATAGGATTATGAATGGGATTGAGCAAGTTGAGAAAGAAGTACTTTTCTCCCTTTCTCACAATACAAGAACTCGTGGGCACTCCATAAAATTGCTGAGCAGTCGGGTTAGAACAGATAAAAGGAAATACTTCTTCACCCAAAGAGTGATTAACACATGGAATTCACTGCCACAGGAGGTGGTGGCAGCTACAAGCATGGACAGTTTCAAGAGGGAATTAGATAAAAATATGGAGCAGAAGTCCATCAGTGGCTATGAGCCACAGGGTATAGATGGGAATTCTCAGTCTGGGGCAGGTGATGCACTCTATTCTTGGTGCTTGGGGGGAGGGTCAACAGTGGGAGGGCTGCTAGTGTCCTGGCCCCACTGCTGGACCTCCTGATGGCACCTGGTATTTTTGGCCGCTGTCTGACAGAGTGCTGGACTAGATGGGCCATTGGCCTGATCCAACATGGGCTTCTCTTATGTTCTTATGTTCTTATGTTCTAAGCCACTCTGAAACTCCTTCAGGTAGTGAAGGGCGTAGTGTAAATAAAATCTGCTCCTCCTCAAGGCTTAGAGGGGACATGATTGCAGTCTTCAAATATCGGAAGGGCTGTCATGTCGAAGATGGAGCAGATCTATTGTCTCTCGCTCCGGATTGCAAGACTAGATCGAATAGGTGGAAATTACAAGGGAGTCGTTACCGGCTAGATATCAGGAGAAATTTCCTAACTGTCAGAGTGGTTGAGCAGTGGAACAGCCTGCCTCGGGAGGGGGTGGATGCTCCTTCGCTGGACGTTTTCAAGCGGAGGCTGGACGACCATCTTTTGGGTATGTTGTAGAGCCATCTTTCGGCTACGCTCCTGCAGACTGCAGGGGGTTGGACTAGATGCCCTGCAGGATCCCTTCCAATTCTAACATTCTATGATTCTATGATTTCTCCTCCTCCTCCTCCTCCTCCTCCTCCTCCTCCTCCTCCTCCTCCTCCTCCTCCTCCTCCTCCTCCTCCTCCTCCTCCTCCTCCTCCTCCTCCTCCTCCTCCTCCTCCTCCTCCTCCTCCTCCTCCTCCTCCTCCTCCTCCTCTTCTTCTTCTTCTTCTTCTTCTTCTTCTTCTTCTATTTTTAATTGTTTAAACGTTCTAATACTTTTCGTTTGCTGCCATGTAGATCCTGATTGGGCAGAGAGGCAGCACAAAAATGTTTTAGCTACCTAAATGAATGAATGAATAAACAACCTTAAAGGGCCCGTAAGAAAAGAGGGCCGTGAAGGCGTCCCATTGGGGCCTGCCCCCTCCCAGGCCCAAGCACATAAGCCAGGCTGCAGAATTCCCAGGACCGGCTCTCGGCCTTTGACGAGGTCTATCCCCAGGGGCTTTCTTCGGGACCCCACCTGCTTCTCCGGCCTCGGTCCACGTCAACACAACACACAACGCTCCGCTTGAGGTGTCAGAACAATCACTTGATAACAAGGGCTATTTTTAGCCCGAGGATACGGCCTGGACTCTGACAATGGGGGGAAGGGGGCCGGGTTTCCCCCCCAGTGACCACCCGGCAACAAAAAGGCCCCAAAGATTTCCTCGATGACTTGGAGCCGTACAATGCAAGGAAAATCGAACGCACACAGAGAAGGACAGATACCGCCTGCCAGAGATTGTCTGCTCCTTTTACCCAACGCCAGTGACCCCGGGAGAATGCCGGCAGAGTCCCGGAAAGCTGCCGTCGGCTGGGTGGGTGAGGCTCCTGTGTGGACTGGAAAACAAGGTGAAACGCAAGAGGATCTCCGGTTTTCCACTGGGCCCGTCCAAGACCGAGTGGAATTTTGGACTCCTGTGTGACCTGACCCTCACTGTCGGCTATGAGAACGCAAGAGAGAAGCCAAGGTTGGATCAGGCCGATGGCCCATCCGGTCCAACACTCTGTGTCACACAGTGGCCAAAAATACCAGGTGCCCTCAGGAGGTCCAGCAGTGGGGCCAGGACACTAGAAGCCCCCCAACTGTTGCCCCCCCCAAGCACCAAGAATACAGAGCATCACTTGCCCCGGACTGAGAGTTCCTGTCTATACCTTGTGGCTAATAGCCCCTGGTGAACTTCTACTTCACATTAGAACATAAGAGAAGCCATGTTGGATCAGGCCAATGGCCCATCCGGTCCAACACTCTGTGTCACACAGTGGCCAAAAAGACCAGGTGCCCTCAGGAGGTCCAGCAGTGGGACCAGGACACTAAAAGCCCTCCCACTGTTGCCCCCCCCCAAGCAGCAAGAATACAGAGCATCACTTGCCCCAGACTGAGAGTTCCTATCTATACCTTGTGGCTAAGAGCCACCGATGGACCTCTGCTCCATATAAGAAAACATCAGAGAAGCCAATGCTGGATCAGGCCAATGGCCCCTCCAGTCCAACACTCCGTGTCACACAGTGGCCAAAAATACCAGGGGCCATCAGGCGGTCCAGCAGTGGGGCCAGAACACTAGAAGCCCTCCCACTGTTGACCCCCCAAGCACCAAAAAGACAGAGCACCCCTTACCCCAGCCTGAGAGTTCCTATCTCTATACCTTGTGGCTAATAGCCACTGATGGACCTCTGCTTCATATGTTTATCCAATTCCCTCTTATAAGAACATAAGAGAAGCCAGTGCTGGATCAGGCCAGTGGCCCATCCAATCCAACACTCTGTGTCACACAGTGGCCAAAAAGACCAGGGGCCATCAGGAGGTCCAGCAGTGGGGCCAGGACACGAAAAGCCCCCCACTGCTGCCTCCTCCCCAAGCACCAAGAATACAGAGCATCCCTTGCCCCAGACCGAGAGTTCCCATCTACACCTTGTGGTTAATAGCCACGGATGGACCCCTGCTCCATTATTCTTTCAGTCCTGCTCTTCCAAAGATACCTGTGTCGAGTCAGAACTAAGTCAAGAAGTGCACAAATAAGTGGCCCATCATATTACAGCCAACCACGATTACTTGCCCCTAGCTGGGTTGTCAACTTCCAGGTGGCAGCTGGAGAGCTTCTGTTATTACAACTGATCTCCGAATGACCAAGATCAGTTTCACTGGAGAAAATGGCTGCTTTGGAGGATGTACTCTATGGCATTGTACAATGATAAGAACATAAGAGAAGCCAATGTTGCATCAGGCCAATGGCCCATCCAGTCCAACACTCTGTGTCACACAGTGGCCAAAAAGACCAGGTGCTATCGGGAGGTCCAGCAGTGGGGTCAGAACTCCAGAAGACCTCCCACTGTTGCCCCCCCCCCCCAAGCACCAAGAATACAAAGCCTCACTGCCCCAGACATAAGAACATAAGAGAAGCCCATGTTGGATCAGGCCAATGGCCCCTCCAGTCCAACACTCTGTGTCACGCAGTGGCCAGAAATACCAGGGGGCATCAGGCAGTCCAGCAGCGGGGCCAGGACAAATGCTCCCGCTAAGCCGTGGAGTCTCGTGAGCAAAAATTCTACTTTTTGAGCGACTGGTATTGAACCTGTGAGCGATCTGTGATGTACTCAGTCCCGACCGCTTGGCACCCAGGAGGGCTCCATGCGGTCCCGATAACCTCGGAGCTTTGCTCCTGCGAACAGAGAACTCAGTGGATCCTAGCCCGCTGCAATCAGAAGGCCAGGCTCCCGGCCGAGAGCCTATGGAACTCTCGGCCACTGTAAATAGCCTATGAACGTGTATGGATGTGTTTTGGGGTGTGGGGTTTTACTGAATATAACCCGGCCTGCGAGCCAGCTACAGTTGTCTTGTTCCTGATCTGAAATAAAAGGGTGTGCTGGTTTCACTCTACTGACGCGTCAGTACTTTTCAGATCGATTCGGCTGCCGCATAAATTAGTCTGCTCGGGAGCCATCCTTCCCGAGCGAAGACAAAAATCTGCGAGCTGGAGGCTTAAAAAACTGTCAGCTAGCTCACACTAACTCAGCTTAGAGGAAACACTGGCCAGGACACTAGAAGCCCCCCCACTGTTGCCCACCCCCAAGCACCAATGCACCCCCTTCCCTCTCCAAATCCCACCCTCTCCAGTTCTCCAGGTTTTGCCCAACCCAGAGTTGGCAACCCCATGCCGAGGGCCTTCCCCACCCCAAATGCCACTCTCCCCGGGCTCCATCTCTCAAATTTCCAGGTATTTCCAAGCCACTGGGGTTGTTACCTCTAAGTTGAGAAATTCCTGGAGATTTGAGGGTAGAGCCGGGGTGTGTGTGTGTTAGTTTGGGGAGTGACCTCTGCGGAGTATAACGCCAGACAGTCCACCCTCCAAAACTGCCATTTTCTTCACGGGAACTGATTTGAGAACGTAGGAGAAGCCACGTTGGATCGGGCCAGCGGCCCCTCCAGTCCAACACTCTGTGTCACACGGTGGCCAAAAAGACAAGGTGGACAAGGGGGACCCAATAGATATTATTTACCTTGACTTCCGGAAAGCTTTTTGATACAGTTCCTCATCAAAGGCTCCTAAGTAAGCTCAATAGTCATGGGATAAAAGGACAAGTCCTCTTGTGGATCAAAAACTGGCTTATAAATAGGAAACAGAGAGTGAGTATAAATGGGAAACTTTCTCAGTGGAGGGTGGTAAGCAGTGGGGTACCACAGGGATCAGTACTCGGTCCCATGCTTTTTAACTTGTTTATTAACGATTTGGAATTGGGAGTAAGCAGTGATGTGGCTAAATTTGCAGATGACACGAAGTTGTTCAGGGTGGTGAAAACCAGGGAGGATTGTGAGGCACTCCAAGGGATCTGTTGAGGATGGGTGAGTGGGCGTCAACGTGGCAAATGGGGTTCAATGTGGCCAAGTGCAAAGTGATGCACATTGGAGCCAAAAATCCTAAATATAAATACACGTTGATGGGGTCTGATCTGGCAGAGACTGACCAAGAGAGAGATCTTGGAGTCGTAGTGGATAACTCGCTGAAAATGTCTACACAATGTGTAGCTGCAATAAAGAAGGCCAACGCTATGCTGGGGATTATTAGGAAGGGAATTGATAACAAATCAGCCAGTATCATCATGCCCCTGTATAAATCATTGGTGCGACCTCATTTGGAATACTGTGTACAGTTCTGGTCACCACATCTTAAAAAGGATATTATAGCATTGGAAAAAGTGCAGAGAAGGGCAACTAGAATGATAAAAGGGTTGGAACACCTTCCCTATAAAGAAAGGTTAAAATGCTTGGGGCTCTTTAGCTTGGAGAAACGACGGCTGAGGGGTGACATGATCGAGGTTTATAAGATTATGACTGGGATTGAGCAGGTTGAGAAAGAAGTACTTTTCTCCCTTTCTCACAATACAAGAACTCGTGGGCACTCTATGAAATTGCTGAGCAGTCGGGTTAGAACAGATAAAAGGAAATACTTCTTCACCCAAAGAGTGATTAACATATGGAATTCACTGCCACAGGAGGTCGTGGCAGCTGCAAGCATGGACAGTTTCAAGAGGAAATTAGATAAACATATGGAGCAGAAGTCCACCAGTGGCTATTAGCCACAGGGTATAGAATGAGAACTCTCAGTCTGGGGCAGGTGATGCACTCTATTCTTGGTGCTGGAGGGGCAGCAGTGGGAGGGCTTCTGGTGCCCTGGCCCCACTGCTGGACCTCCTGATGGCACCTGGTATATTTTGGCCGCTGTGTGACAGAGTGTTGGACTAGATGGGCCATTGGCCTGATTCAACATTGGCTTCTCTTATGTTCTTATGTTCTTATGTAAGACCAGGTGCCATCAGGAGGTCCACCAGCAGGGCCAGGACACCAGAAGCCCTCCCACTGCTGCCTCCCCCCCCAGCACCAAGAAGACAGAACATCACTTGCCCTAGGCAGAGTGTTCCACCCATACCTTGCGGCCAATAGCCACTCATAAATCATTGCTCCATATAAGAACGTAAGAGAAGCCATGTTGGATCAGCCGATGGCCCGTGCAGTCTGTATCACACAGTGGCCAAAACCCAGGTGTGATCAGGAGGTCCAACCAGCGGGGCCAGAACTCCAAAAGTCCTCCCACTGTTGCCGCCCCCCCCCAAGCACCAAGAAGATAGAGCTGTAGTGGTTAAGAGCAGTGGACTCTAGTCTGAGAGGTTTGATTCCACACTTCTCCTCTACATGCAGCTAGCTGGGTGACCTTGGGTCAGTCACAAGTTCTCTCAGAGCTGTTCTCTCAAAGCTCTCTCAGCACCACCTACCCCACAGGGTGTCTGTTGTGTGGAGAGGAAGGGAAGGAGATGGTAAGGTGCTCTGAGACTCCGAGTGAAGGGCAGGGTATAAATCCAACTCTTCAATTTGATGTAGTGGTTAGGAGCGCGGACTCTAATCTGGGAGAACCGGGTTTGATTCCCCACTCCTCCACATGCAGCTGCTGGTGTGACCTTGGGTCAGTCAAAAGTTTTCTCAGAGCTGTTCTCTCAAGGGCAGTCCTCAAAAGAGCTCTCTCAGCCCCACCTACCTTACAGGGTGTCTATTGTGGGGAGAGGAATGGAAGGTGATCGTAAGCTGCTTTGAGACTCTGAGCGAAGGGCGGGGTATAAATCCAAACTCCTCCTCCTCCTCCTCCTCCGTCTTGCTGAGGCCTTTCATATCACCTCGTAACCAGTCCTTTTTAAGCGGAGATGTCAGGGATTGTACCTTAGACCTTCTGAAGAAGGAGGAGGAGGAGGAGGAGGAGGAGGAGGAGGTACTCATTCTGTGGATGCTACTAACTGGTCTATTCACGTAACATAAGAACATAAGAGAAGCCAATGTTGAATCAGGCCAATGGCCCATCTAGTCCAACACTCTGTCACACAGTGGCCAAAATATACCAGGTGCCATCAAGAGGTCTAGCAGTGGGGCCAGGACACTAGAAGCCCTCCCACTGCTGCCCCTCCAGCACCAAGAATAGAGTGCATCACCTGCCCCAGACTGAGAGTTCCCATCTATACCTTGTGGCTAATAGCCACTGATGGACTTCTGCTCCATATGTTTATCTAATTCCCTCTTGAAACTGTCAATGCTTGTAGCTGCCACCACCTCCTGTGGCAGTGAATTCCATATGTTAATCACTCTTTGGGTGAAGAAGGACTTCCTTTTATCCGCTCTAACCCGACTGCTCAGCAATTTCATGGAGTGCCCACGAGTTCTTGTCTTGTGAGAAAGGGAGAAAAGTACTTCTTTCTCAACCTGCTCAATCCCATTCATAATCTTATAAACCTCAATCATGTCACCCCTCAGCCGTCGTTTCTCCAAGCTGAAGAGCCCCAAGCGCTTTAACCTTTCTTCACAGGGAAAGTGTTCCAACCCTTTTATCATCCTAGTTGCCCTTCTCTGCACTTTTTCCAATGCTATAATATCCTTTTTGAGATGTGGCCACCAGAACTGTACACAGTATTCCAAATGAGGTCGCACCAATGATTTATACAGGGGCATTACGATACTGGCTGATTTGTTTTCAATTCCCTTCCTAATAATCCCCAGCATAGCGTTGGGCCTTCTTTATTGCAGCTACACACTGTCTAGACATTCTCATGGAGTTATCTACTACGACTCCGAGATCTCTCTCTTGGTCCATCTCTGCCAGTTCAGACCCCATCAATGTGTAAGAGAGATGCGCCCAGCATTCTCCTTATCTGCATTTCTACCCAGACTTGGGAGTTCTGAATCACCTTATCTTATTTTCTGAAGCGGAACTGAGGCATCACGAATCCACCGTTCTTCTATATTTAATTTCTGGGTTCTATATACAGAGCATCATGCCTGCACAGCTGACGTTGGCTTTCTGTTCCTTCAGTTCATTTGCATCTTCCCCCACAAGCACTACGCTACGGAGATTTATTTTCATTCATTGACACTATTTATAGCTCACCTTTCTCACAGGGACTCAAAACAGGTTGCACATAGTGAGTTTAGTGAGTCAGTGCATTAGGATTTCAGAAGTCTCAAACTTTTAGGAAGACCTGTAGCATTTCATAGGTATTCAAACGACACATTAAGCAGTGCAGAAATTACCTGAATAGGGATCCTACTCACAATAAGCTACACACAGCCATCCAGCCATCCGAAGCCTTTTATTGGCATAAACATAAAGATACAGTAATCTAAATACAGCAGTATGGACCACAGTCATAAGAACATAAGATCCCTGCTGGATCAGACCAGCGGTCCATCTAGTCCAGCATCCTGTCTCACACAGTGGCCAACCAGTTCCTCCGGAGGGCCAACTACAGGGCAGAGAGGCCGAGGCCTTCAAAAGAACATCACAAGAGCCCTGCTGGATCAGACCAGTGGTCTATCTAGTCCAGCCTCCTGTCTCACACAGAGGCCAACCAGTTTCTCTAAAGGGCCAACAACAGGGCAAAAAGGCCAAGGCCCTCATAAGAACATCAGAAGAGCCCTGCTGGATCAGACCATTAGTCCATCTAGTCCAGCATCCAGTCTCACACAATGGCCAACCAGTTCCTCTGGAGGGCCAACAACAGGGCAGAGAGGTTGAGGCCTTCATAAGAATATAAGGAGAGCCTTGCTGGATCAGACCATTAGTTCATCTAGTCCAGCCTCCTGTCTCACACAGTGGCCAACCAGTTCCTCTGGAGGGTCAACAACAGGACACAGAGGCCGAGGCATTCATAAGAACATCAGAAGAGCCCTGCTGGATCAGACCATTAGTCCATCTAGTCCAGCATCCAGTCTCACACAATGGTCAACCAGTTCCTCTGGAGGGCCAACAACAGGGGAAAGAGGCTGAGGCCCTCATAAGAACATCAGAAGAGCCCTGCTGGATCAGACCAGTGGTCCATCTAGTCCAGCGTCCTGTCTCACACAGCGGCCAACCAGTTCCTCTGGAGGTCCAACAACAGGGCACAGAGGCCGAGGCCTTCGTAAAGACTTAACAAGAGCCCTACTGGATCACACCTCATGAAGTTTGCGAAACCATTTTGTGCAGGGCAACCCTATCACCTGTGCAGAAAAGCTCTCTTGAATAGTTCAGTTTTGCATAGTTTAAGGAAAGCCAGGAGAGGGGAGCTTTCCTGACCTCCTCAGGCAGGCCATTCCACATGGCGGCAGCCACTGCGGAGAGGCCCCGTGTACGGGGCGGTTGTTGATTTTGCCCATTCGTGGGTTGGCATCTGCAGAAGGTGGCCCTACTCGGATGAGGGAAGGTGTTTTAGCAGTCACCAGTCTCTTAAGGCACATGCAGAATAACATACTTTCAGTAATCCCAATGTACTTAGCGACTGGATTTTACAGCAAGAAACAGCAAATGATAGCTAAAGTGCACTGAAAGTACATCATTCAGCACATGTGAAAGTGTGCTCATTAGTCAATGTGGTGTAGTGGTTCGAGTGGCCACACAGGACCTGGGAGACCTGAGTTTGAATCCCCGTCCTTATTTATTTATGTTTATGTTATTTATCGAATTCAGTACCTGAAAAGGTTAGTCCAAAACAAAAGAGGGCCAAATTTAAAATTCACTTAGAAAACATACAAAAACATACATGTATTTATTAAACACAAATTAAAACCTTATATAAAGGCCCATTCATACCTCATAAAAAAATTATAAAAATATATACACAAGGGCTGATGAGACAGACCTGACGCGTTTCGGCCTGAGCAGGCCTTCTTCAGAGGTCTAATACAAAATCCATATGGAACACATTGGCTATTATATAAACAGAAATGCATACAACCATACATACAGAACATTTAGAATCCATAAAGACCAGAAAACAAAGGTTCCAAAGTTTACCCACTGGGCAAGGAAGAAAAATACAAAAAAACCCACAACAGGATGGAGCGTTCCATAAGCAATGGAACAGGACTAGGATGGTGGAAGTCTGGAACCAACCAGAACTCTAGCAAATGGAACTGAAAGCCCAGGTAATTAATAATAATTATCATATGGCATCGTGTGTAGTATAGCCAGAAGATCCTAAGACAGTCTGACAGCCTGGAGTTCTAGCTCTTTTACTGTTATGCAGCACTAGGTGAGCTAGACTTATTTCTGGGGCCGAGAGAGCTCTGAAAGAAGCTGTGACTGACCCAGGGTCACCCAGCAGGTGTCACGTAGAGGAATGGGGAATCGAACCTGGTTCTCCAGATTAGAGTCAGATGCTCTTAACCACTCCACCACGCTGGCTCTCTAGCCATTAACACGAAACATTCAACAATACAAAAATCACTTCATAGGATGGTACTTTCAGCAAGCTATACATGGTGGTATATAGACCACAGTCCCTAATCATTTCTCCAGTGCCACGGAAGCTTGGGTGAGCAACCTTGAGCCAGTCACATCAGGCCTGGATTAAGGCCAACTGATGCCCAATGCCCAAGCCCAGCAGTGGCGTCCGTCGGCCCCTCTATTGTTTAATGGATAAGAGAGTAAGACTCAACAAGTGCTGAAGGTGAAAGAAGAGATTAAAAATCCAGCTTTCTTAACACACGGGATTCCCTGCCGCAGGAGGTGATGGCAGCTACAAGCATAGACAGCTTCAAGAGGGAATTGGATGAACATCTGGAGCAGAGGTCCATCAGTGTCTATTAGCCACAAGGTATAGATAGGACCAAGAGAGAGATCTTGGAGTCATAGTAGATAACTCCATGAAAATGTCTAGACAGTGTGTAGCTGCAATAAAGAAGGCCAACGCTATGCTGGGGGTTATTAGGAAGGGAATTGAAAACAAATCAGCCAGTATCATCATGCCCCGGTATAAATCATTGGTGTGACCTCATTTGGAATACTGTGTACAGTTCTGGTCACCACATCTCAAAAAGGATATTATAGCATTGGGAAAAGTGCAGAGAAGGGCAACTAGAATGCTAAAAGGGTTGGAACACCTTCCCTATGAAGAAAGGTTAAAATGCTTGGGGCTCTTCAGCTTGGAGAAACGACGGCTGAGGGGTGACATGATTGAGGTTTATAAGATTATGAATGGGATTGAGCAGGTTGAGAAAGAAGTACTTTTCTCCATTTCTCACAAGACAAGAACTCGTGGGCACTCCATGAAATTGCTGAGTGGTCGGGTTAGAACAGATAAAAGGAAGTCCTTCTTCACCCAAAGAGTGATTAACATATGGAATTCACGGCCACAGGAGGTGGTGGCAGCTACAAGCATGGACAGTTTCAGGAGGGAATTAGATAAACATGGAGCAGAAGTCCATCAGTGGCTATTAGCCACAGGGTATAGATGGGAGCTCTCAGTCTGGGGCAGGTGATGCACTCTATTCTTGGTGCTGGAGGGGGCAGCAGTGGGAGGGCTTCTAGTGTCCTGGCCCCACTGGTGGACCTCCTGATGGCACCTGGTATATTTTGGCTACGGTGTGACACAGAGTATTGGACTAGATGGGCCATTGGCCTGATTCAACATGGGCTTCTCTTATGTTCTTAAGTCTCTGAAGGGCTGTGTCACTTGGAGGAGGGCAGGGAGAACGTTCCTGGTGGTGGCAGAGGAGGGGATTTGCAAGAATGCATTTAAATTAAGGGCGGGAAGGTACCGGCTGGATCATAGGGAAAACTTTTTGACAGTCAGAGTCGTGCAACGGTGGAATCAGCCGCCTGGGGAGGTGGCGAGCTCCCCTCCCTGGCAGTCTTCAAGCAGCGGCTGGACACACATTTGTCAGGGATGGTCTGGGCTGATCCTGCCTTGAGCAGGGGGATGGTCTGGATGGCCCGTATGGCCCCTTCCCACTCTGTGGTTCTAGGATTCTGTGTTGCAGGTTGGTCAGCAAAGCGCAGAAACCGAAAGGGGCAGCGATTCGAAAACAATAGACTGGGGCCGCGGCTCCATCGGTTAAAGAATGGGAGTGAGGCTGCAGGAAGAGCTGAAACGCACCCTTGTGGTGAGCCTTTGCAGTTCTGAATGTCCGCCGGGGCCGAAATGAAAACGCTTCATGCGGCTCCCTGACTATTCTTTGGGAGGAATAAAGGGAGAGAACACCACAGCGGGAGAAGGGCATTTTTAACTCTTTCCCTTTGTGGCGGAACAGTCCTGCTCCCCGGGGGAAGTCAGGCAGCTGGCAAGCGGCTATTCCCCCAGTGGCGCACCAGGCAGTAAACCGTCCCCGTGGTGACCAGGCGCTGGGCAGCGGGAGACACAGGCCCCTTCCGCATCCAGCATTCGCTCCGCTGTTTTACCAACCCCACAGTGGAGCAGAAATTCCCCTCCGCACTGCGTGCCGCTTTCGCTTTCTTTGATTGTCGGATTTTATGGTAGCCTCCACACTGCATGCCACTTTCGCTTTCTTTGGCTGTCAGATTTTATGGTAGCCTCCACACTGCATGCCTCTTTCCCTTCCTTTGATTGTCGGATTTCACGGTAGCCTCCACACGGCACACCGCTTTCTTTTCCTTTGATTGCCGGATTTCACGGTAGCCTCCACACTGCGTGCTGCTTTCACTTTCTTTGATTATCCGATTGCACGGTAGCCTCCACACTGCACACCGCTTTCCCTTCCTTTGATTGTCAGATCTCACGGTAGCCTCCATACTGCATGCCGCTTTCACTTTCTTTGTCGGATTTCATGGTAGCTGCCACATTACGTGCTGCTTCACTTCCTTTGATTGCCGGATTTCACGGTAGCCTCCACACTGCGTGCTGCTTTCACTTTCTTTGATTATCTGATTGCACGGTAGCCTCCACACTGCACACCGCTTTCCCTTCCTTTGATTGTCAGATCTCACGGTAGCCTCCATACTGCATGCCGCTTTCACTTTCTTTGTCGGATTTCATGGTAGCTGCCACATTGCGTGCTGCTTCACTTCCTTTGATTGCCGGATTTCACGGTAGCCTCCAAACTGCGTGCTGCTTTCACTTTCTTTGATTATCCGATTGCACGGTAGCCTCCACACTGCACACCGCTTTCCCTTCCTTTGATTGTCAGATCTCACGGTAGCCTCCATACTGCATGCCGCTTTCACTTTCTTTGTCGGATTTCATGGCATAGGTGTCAACTTCAGGGGGGCTTGAGGGCTGAGGCTACCTCCGAAATTTTTCAGGGGTGACTGAGCCCCCCCCGGGCAACCAGGCTCACAAGTCTTGTCACTACCACCCCATGCCACCCCCAACCCATTTTGAAAGTGGAGGGTTTTTTTCCTCCGCTTTCTGAGACTTCAGGTGGGGTGACAGGAAACACAAGGCTTGCTTCCTGAAAGCTAAGGCCCAACCCCAGCTCCCTGAAACCCTCAGTTGGGCCTGGTGGAGCTGGGGGCTGCACATGTTTTCAGTGCTTTCAGCTTTCCTGCACAGAAAGGTAAGTAGCTGTCCTGGGGCTCCAGCGAGGGAGGGGGGATGTTTTCAGGGGCGGGGTGGTGGGCACTAGGCAGAGAGTGCCCAGGCTGGCTGGCTAAGGCCAGCCTTGGGGTAGCTGAGTGCCCAAGCACCTTTCCTGCGGCCTTGTGCCGCTGCTGTTGTTTTCCCACTCCCTGCAAGGCTTGCCTTGCAGAGAGCCATGCGAGGAGGTTGGGGGAAGAGGCTGGTATCCTTGGAGGATTGCCAGCCTCAGGGAGGCTGGGCACCCTGTGCTCTTGTTCTTCTAGGTTTTTTCCCTCTCTCCCTGCAAGGCTTGCTTTGCAGAGCCATGCAGGGAGGTCAGGAGGTGAGGCAAGTGGGGGGGGAGGCTGGCATCCATGGAAGTTTGCCTGCCTTGGGGTGGCTGGACTCTTGGGCACCTTTCCTGCAGCCTCATGCCGCTGCTGTTCTCCCACTCCCTGCAAGGTTTTGCCTTGCAGAGAGCCATGAGGATGGGGGGGAGGCCAGCATCCATGGAGGATTGCCGGCCTTGGGACAGCTGGGTGCCCTGCGCCCTTGTTCTTCTGTTTCCCCACACACACAAGGCTTGCCTTGCAGAGCCATGCATGGAGGTCAGGAGGGGGAGGCCGGCATCCATGGAGGATCTCTGGGCGGCTGGGTGCCCAGGCACCTTTCCTGCAGCCTTGTGCCGCTGCTGTTGTTTTCCCGCTCCCGAGTTCGCTACTTAACCAGAGCCATTTATTTCCTCCAAGAGGAGACTCTTCTGAGTTCTTTGTTGACCTCCACCCCTTCCCTTGACAGAGAGAGGATATTAGGAAAGCCAGGAATCAGCAGTTTACAATCTCTGAAATCGCACACACAGCCCGTGCAGGGGGAGGGGGGCAGGTGAAACCTCAAAGAGTTTAAATGCATACATTCAAGACCAACTCTCCCCTGAACTCCTGGATAAATTATGGAGACGGATTTCTATTTTCTTTCTTTTCATTTCTCCCCTCCCTCCCCCCTTTCTTTCCTTCTTTCCTTCCTCTCTTCCCATCTATTTTCTTTCTTTCCACCTCTTGCCTCCCTCCCTTGTTAAAATGTCCCTAGTTAGGGTTGCCAGGTTCCCCCTGTCCACCTCTGGGGGATGGGGGAGGGGTGGCCCAATACAGGTTCAAAACTCCTGGAGATTTGGGAATGGAGCCTAGGGAGGACTGGGACCTCAGTGGGGTACAATGCCATAGAGTCCACGCTCCAGAACATCCATTTTCTGCAGGGAAACTAATTTTTATAGTCTGCAAATGAGCTGTAACTCCAGGGGAATCCCCAGGTCCCACCTGGAGGGTGGCACCCCTAGCTCTAGTAATGAAACTGGAAGCTCTGGTTCTTCTGTGTGAGATGGTGGATGCAGACCACTGACATTGGCTTGCATCTGCTGAATCACCCTGCGTCATGTAGGATGCACAACAGCCAGGTGGTGGAGGGGAGGGGTGTATTTTACTTAGGTCTATATATCCTTGATTGAGAACAGTTGTTGTTGTTTTCATGGTAGTGGGGGGTGAGCTGCTCTTTTTTCAATCTCCATTTCATTTTTAAATTGTAAGCCCATCTGCATGAACAAGATGGGGGAGCATGCAGATCAGAGGCCTTTTAAAATTTCCTTTTGATCTGTGTGCAGCTCAGAGAGAACATTGGTAAGGGATGTGCACTCTATGTTCATGCTCTTTGTTTTGCTGTTACTTAAAATGGTGTGGTAGTTTCAAAGGGGCAACCAACTGGGATGTACTAAAAGGAATGACAGGATTGCCCATTGGAAATAATGGGAGAGGCTTGAAGGCCCATTGGAGATAATGGGAGCCAGGAATGCCAATTGACTTTCATGGGCTCTGTTGAAATACACTGCAGCCCAAAAAAAGTTGCAAAGAAAATGCAGAATGGTTTTTCCAATAAGGTTTTTGGGCCCAGATAGGCTATTCTAGGACTGTAATGACAGTTCCCAGAGTGGAAAAACAGTCCCTAGCAATAGAATCTGTGCTGCATTTTAAGGTGGATTCTAAGCAGTGTGATAAGAAGGCACCTGTTCCTGGGGTTAACCCAACCCAGGGACATTGCTAGGGGGTTCCCAGGCCACCCTGATTTTCTGGGGAGCCCCTCCCTAAATGCCACATAGCTCCACTTCCATAGATAGTGACAATGGCCTGTGATGTCACTGGCTCCTCCCTTTGAAGTCATTGGGTCCCAGTTCTTTTAATGACTTAGCAATGCCTCTGGCCCAGCCCCAGCCCCCCTGGGAAATTGCAAAGTCTTCGCCCTTGTTTCATGGTAGCTGCCACACTGCGTGCTGCTTTCACTTCCTTTGATTGCCGGATTTCACGGTAGCCTCCACACTGCGTGCTGCTTTCACTTTCTTTGATTATCCGATTGCACGGTAGCCTCCACACTGCACACCGCTTTCCCTTCCTTTGATTGTCAGATCTCACGGTAGCCTCCATACTGCATGCCGCTTTCACTTTCTTTGTCGGATTTCATGGTAGCTGCCACACTGCGTGCTGCTTTCACTTCCTTTGATTGTCGGATTTTATGGTAGCCTCCACACTGCACGCCGCTTGAATCCCACCAGATAGAAAGCAGAAAGGCCGCGAACAAACGTATTAAATAAATAAATAAAATAAATACTATTAAAGCAAGAGATAATTGGATACTATTTGATGACTGGGTGGAATGAAACTTTGAAGACCACGGACGATGAATAGAACTCTTATAAACTTGGAGAAACTCTAACTTGAGCTGTACAGGACCTGATTTTTCCCAGGACCCATTATCGAAGACTTTAGCGATCTGATTAAGCGTCTCTGGCTTTAGTAAATACATAAAGGAAAGAGACCTGGAAAGAAAGAATTAAGACGGAAAATTTGTAACAGCTATTATAGAAACCGGATGAAACTTCCCTTTATGTCTTATCCTTTTCCTTGTACCCGTCCTGCCCTATTATGTGTTAAAACCAAATTAAAAATTATGGGGGGGGGACACACATCCATTTATAGGCTGTCTCTTCAGAAACCTGCTTGAGGCATCTTGCAGGATAATGTTAAAACAGCCCCTCTCCACCCCAGTCCACCCGGTTTTCATCTCATGCTCAAAAACGATGCTCCCAGGTGCGACGTGAGATCCTTTTGGCCCCAGTCCTGTGGGTGATTCAGAACTGCCTCTGCCCAGGTGTGCCTCGACTTGTCGGATTGGCTGGTCACTTTGATGAGGCAGTTTTTGCACCTCAGGTTTCAAGAGCGTGAGATATAAATCCACATTTTACAGAGGTCCAGGACAGGGAGGGGCCGTGGCTCAGTGGCAGAGCCTCGGCTCGGCACGCAGAAGGTCCCCACCATCTCCAGCTAAAAGGACCAGGCAGCAGGTGATGTGAAAGACCTCTCTCTGCCTGTGACCCGGGAGAGCCGCTGCCAGTCTGAACAGACGATACTGACCTTGATGGACTGACAGCCGGTTTGGCGTGGTGGTTAGGAGTGTGGACTCTAATCTGGGACAACCGGGTTTGATTCCCCACTCCTCCACATGCAGTTGCTGGTGTGACCTTGGGTCAGTCATAAATTCTTTCAGGGCTGTTCTCTCAAGAGCAGTCCTCGGAAGAGCTCTCTCAGCCCCGGCTACCCCGCAGGGTGCCTGTTGTGGGGAGGGGAAGGGAAAGGAGATTGTCAGCCGATCTGAGACTCCTCTGGGGAGTGAAGGGAGGGGTATAAATCCAATCTCTTCTTCTTCTTCTTCCACCTCAAAGGGTGTCTGTTGTGGGGAGGGGAAGGGAAAGGAGTTTGTAAGCCACTCTGAGACTCCTTCGGGTAGTGAAGACTTGGGTATAAATCCAACCTCATTTCTTCTTCTTCTACCTCACAGGGAGTCTGTTGTGGGGAGGAGAAGGGAAAGGAGTTTGTCAGCCGCTCTGAGACTCCTCTGGGGAGTGAAGGGTGGGGTATAAATCCAATCTCTTCCTCTTCTTTTACCTCACAGGGTGTCTGTCGTGGGGAGGGGAAGGGAAAGGAGTCTGTAAGCCGCTCTGAGACTCCTTCTGGTGGTGAAGGGCGGGGTATAAATCCAATCTCATTTCTTCTTCTTCTACCTCGCAGGGTGTCTGTCATGGGGAGGGGAAGGGAAAGGAGTCTGTAAGCCGCTCTGAGACTCCTTCTGGGTGGTGAAGGGCAGGGTATAAATCCAATCTCTTCTTCTTTTTCTATCTCACAGGGTGTCTGTTGCGGGGAGGGGAAGGGAAAGGAGATTGTAAGCCGCTCTGAAACTCCTTCGGGTAGTGAAGGGTGGGGTATAAATCCAATCTCTTCTTCTTCTTCTTCTACCTGACAGGGTGTCTGTTGTGGGGAGGGGAAGGGAAAGGAGTTTGTCAGCCGCTCTGAGACTCCTTTGGGTAGTGAAGGGCGGGGTATAAATCCAATCTCTTCTTCTCTTCTTCTTCTCTGATGGTCTGATTCAGTGGAAGGTGGCTTCATGGGGTGTGTGCAGAACATATGGGCTCATTCCAGAAACCCGTCTGCTGTGGAAGTGCGGGTGATGAATCAACGGCTGAATCAGTGACGCCGGATGGCCCATATAGAAAGACGGGGGAGAGGCTAGAAAATATCATGAGTGAGGAGCTCTCCCCATTCGAATCTCAGCTGGGCCGTGACCTCATGGGGTGGCTTCACTTATTGGCTTAAAACCCGGCCTCTCGGGGCTCACCCAGACATGACATAATCCTGGTGTGTGTTTCCAGGTGCCCCAAGTGTTCTGTCTGCTTGGTGCAAGGCCCGTCTCCCTGCCGTCCACCCTCTTCGGCTGAGCCTCTTCCTTATTCTCCAGCCCCTCTTGCTGGTCCGATTGCACAGCCCTGGGTGAGGCACTTGAAACCTCTAGGGCACTGAGACTGCAGTGCGGAAGAGCACCGAGGGTAGATCAGGTTGCCAGCTCTGGGTTGGGGAATACCTGGAATTTTTTTTTTTTTTGAGGGGTAGTGCCTGGGTAGGGTGGGGTTTGGGGAGGGCAAGGACCTCAGTGGGGCACAATGTCACAGGGTCCATGAACCAAAGCTGCCATTTTCTTCAGGGGAACTGATCTTCTGTCACTTGGAGATCCAGTGTAGAAGAAGAGGAGGAGGAGGAGGAGGAGGAGGATTGGATTTATACCCCACCCTTCACGTGGAGTCTCAGAGCGGCTCACAATCTCCTTTCCCTTCCCCTCCCCACAACAGACACCCTGTGAGGAAGAAGAAGAAGAAGAAGAAGAAGAAGAAGAAGAAGAAGAAGAAGAAGAAGAAGAAGAAGAAGAAGAAGAAGAAGAAGAAGAAGAAGAAGAAGAAGAAGAAGAAGGAGAGATTGGATTTATACCTTGCCCTTCACTACCCAAAGGTGTCTCAGAGCGGCTTATAAACTCCTTTCCCTTCCCCTCCCCACAACAGACACCCTGTGAGGTAGAAGAAGAAGAAGAAGAAGAAGAAATTGGATATATACCCTGCCCTTCACTACCCAAAGGTGTCTCAGAGCGGCTTATAAATTCCTTTCCCTTCCCCTCCCCACAACAGACACCCTGTGAGGCAGAAGAAGAGGAAGAGATTGGATTTATACTCGGCCCTTCACTACCCAAAGGAGTCTCAGAACGGCTGACAAACTCCTTTCCCTTCCCCTCCCCACAACAGACACCCCTGTGAGGTAGAAGAAGAAGAAGAAGAGACTGGATTTATACCCCGCCCTTCACTGCCCAAAGGCGTCTCAGAGCGGCTGACAAACTCCTTTCCCTTCCCCTCCCCACAACAGACACCCTGTGAGGTAGAAGAAGAAGAAGGAGAGATTGGATTTATACCCCACCCTTCACTACCCAAAGGAGTCTCAGAGCAGCTGACAAACTCCTTTCCTTTCCCCTCCCCACAACAGACACCCCTGTGAGGTAAGTGGGGCTGAGAGAGCTCTTTCCAGAGCTGCCCTTGAGAGAACAGCTCCAAAAGGACTTGTTGTTATGTACGCAGACTGCCACCAGGGGGTCCACGGCTAAAGTTAGGAGCTTGGGTCCCACACCACCTAGTGTCCACAATTGGACCTTGTATCCCAGACCACCTCAGTTTCCACCAATAGCACCTCTGGCGGGACATTCAAACCCTCCAATGGGACTGTGGGTGTGCCGGGTGGGATGTATATAGTTGCGGGGCCGTTTTGTTAGTTCGTGTGTGAAGTACAATAAACGCATGTCATAGTACCATGATCCTCCATGCGGCGAACCCAGTACTTTACACTTATGACTGACCCAAGGCGAAGAAGAGGAAGAGGAGGAGGAGGAGGAGGAGGAGGAGGAGGAGGAGGAGGAGGAGGAGGAGGAGATTGGATGTATATCCCGCCCTTCACTCGGAGTCTCAGAGTGGCTTACAATCTCCTTTCCCTTCTCCACCCCACAACAGACACCCTGTGAGGTGGATGGGGCTGAGAGAACTCTTTGCAGAACTGCTCCTGAGAGAATAGCTTTGAGAAGACTTGTATACTGACCCAAGGTGAAGAAGAAGAAGAAGAAGAAGAAGAAGAAGAAGAAAAATTGGATTTATACCCTGCTCTGTCACTCAGAGTCTCAGAGTGGCCTACAATCTCCTTCCCTTCCCCTCCCACAACAAACACCCTGTGAGGCGGGTGGCGCTGAGAGAGGTCAGGAGAGAACTTGTGAGTGACCCAAGGTCACACCAGCAGCTGCATGCGGAGGAGTGGGGAATCAAACCCGGTTCTCCCAGATAAGAGTCCACCGCTCCTAACCACTGCACCAAACTGGCTCTCAATACCAGGAGATCTCCAGACCCCACCTGGATGTTGGCAACCCTAGTTCTGGGGGGGGTTTCTGTTGTTCTGAATGTGTGAATGCACTGAAGTTCAGCAACCCCACGTCCACATAGAAACTGACAATCTTTTTTTTTTTTTAAACATCCATCCATGCCAGCTCACATATTTTTTAAAATGTTCAGAAACAGCCCAGTGATAGAACATCCCTTTGGCATGGAGAAGGCCCCTGGTTCCATCCCCGGCATCTCCCGTTAAAAGGACCAGGCAGGAGGTGATGGGAAGGACCTCGGCCGGAGACCCTGGAGAGCCGCTGCCAGTCTGAGTAGACAATACCGACCTCTTTGGACCAAAAGGTCTGATTCGGTATAAGGCAGCGTCATGTGAACTTAGGTAGATCATGAGAGGGAGGGCAGGAAGGGTACCCCCGGTGTTCCCTCTAAGCTGAGTTAGTCTGATACAGCATCAAACTTCCACAGACACAGCACAGAACTGCAAGCAAGAGAATTTTTCCTCGATCCAGAGGAAGACGCTGTATAAAAACACAGAACCAGAGAGAATGATAACCATAGAAACAACCAGGGCTTTTTTTGTAGAAGCAGCCCAGCAGGAACTCATTAGCATATTAGGCCACACCCTTGACAGCATAGCTCATTAGCATATTAGACCACACCCCCATGTTACCAGGAGTGTGGTCATCCAGCCACACCCACCTTTTTGCTTCTTATTCTGTTCACCTTGTTGTCAAAACCCAGGGCTCTTTTTGGAGCAGGAACTCCTTTGCATGTTAGGCCACACACCCCTCATGTAGCCAATCCTAATGAGTTTCTGCTGTTGGGCGTGGCCTGTTATGCTAATGAGTTCCTGCTGGGCGTGGCCAACTCGGGAGCCAGCCGGAACTCCGTTCCTGTGCGTTCCTGCCCAAAAATACCCCTGGAACCAACCAAATTCTTGAAGCAAAAGCCACTTTGGAGAAAACAGACCACAGGCATGCAAATACCAACTTAAACTACATACTGTTAACTTCAAAGTTCATCTATGCAGTCTTCAAAGGAAAAAGACACAGAGACGAGATTTTATTGAGAAGAAGGTATCAGACTGAGAGAAAGAATATTAAACTTTTTGTATAAAATGTGTTCAAGAAACCTATCTCCCTATGAGATTGGGTTAGGGAACGTTTACTAAAATGTAACCAAATGGAATATTTTGTATTCAAAAGAAACTAAGTAGTGAGAGATCATAGTGGAAAAAATGGGCACTGAAATGTATTTTGTATAAAAACTAAATTAGCAAGCATGATTATAAAGCTAAAGCGCTTTGCTAAAGATAAGAAGATGCTTGGAAAATATGAAAAACTTACTGTAAGACCACCTGAATACATGTTATCAAATGGAATCAATAGTAGAATGCTTAGATAATTTTCAAGCGAAAAGGGATAATATTGTTTAACTCGTATAGTCGCAAAATTACGAGTTTATTAGATTAAGTTATTGTTGCTAGTTCTAAGGGAGAGATTCAAACTGAATGAAAGACAAGTCATTACCCTTCTTTCAGTTTGCAATTTTGTTTGTGGAAAACTAATAATTATTTTTTAAAAAAAGAACAAGCCATTATGAAAAGTACAGAACTTTGGGAGGAATCATGGCTTAGTGGAAGAGGCTCTGTTTTCCATGCAGAAAGTCGCCGGTTCAGTCCCCGGCATCCCCGGTTAAAAGGACCAGGCAATAGGTGATGTGAAAGACCTTGACTGAGACCTTGGCTCAGTGGCAGAGCCTCTGCTTGGCATGCAGAAGGTCCCAGGTTCAGTCCCCAGCATCCCTGGTTAAAAGGACCAGGCAATAGGTGATGTGAAAGACCTTGACTGAGACCTTGGCTCAGTGGCAGAGCCTCTGCTTGTCATGCAGAAGGACCCAGGTTCAGTCCCCCGCATCCCCGGTTAAAAGGACCAGGCCATAGGTGATGTGAAAGACCTTGACTGAGACCTTGGCTCAGTGGCAGAGCCTCTGCTTGGCATGCAGAATGTCCCAGGTTCAGTCCCCGGCATCCCTGGTTAAAAGGACCAGGCAATAGGTGATGTGAAAGACCTTGACTGAGACCTTGGCTCAGTGGCAGAGCCTCTGCTTGGCATGCAGAAGGTCCCAGGTTCAGTCCCCGGCATCCCCGGTTAAAAGGACCAGGCAATAGGTGATGTGAAAGACCTTGACTGAGACCTTGGCTCAGTGGCAGAGCCTCTGCTTGGCATGCAGAATGTCCCAGGTTCAGTCCTCGGCATCCCCGATTAAAAGGGTCAGGCAGTAGGTGATGTGAAAGACTGCACCCTGGAGAGCCACTGCCCATCTGAGTAGAGAAGACTGACTCAGTAGACGGCATCTTCTCGTCTCAACAATCCCCTTGAAGGAGGTCAGGAGGATGCTTAAAACTGCTGGGAATCATGGGTTGGCAACTGGGCGATGAAAGCCATACGTCAGACAGCACGGGCACATGAGGATAATTGCCGCCGGGGCTGGAACAGCCCATCTTTTACGTGCAGAAAGGTACCCGGTGACTTCCAGGGGAGCGACGCCAAGGCCTCTGCTTATGCTTGCAGCCTTTGATCCCCGCCACGCCCAAGGAGGCAGCAAAACAAGCATTTTTTTAGGCAAACCCAAGTTCTCACGCTCAGCCTCACGGTGCACGGAACGGGGTCAGCGCAACGATGCCTGTTTTCTTGCTGCAGCGTTTCGTCATGATTATATGTCGTGCCGTGAGCGCCTGCGAGTTCTGCTGTCTCGGTGAGCGTGAACAGACCTGACCGCGGTGGCCCGGGCTAGCCGGATCTCATCCGATCTCAGAAGCTAAGCAGGGTCGGCTGTGGAGATTACTTGGATGGGAGACCAGCAGGGCAGCCCAGGGCTTCTATGCGGAGGCAGGCGATGGCTGCGGCTAGTGCAGAATGCCGCGGCCAGGCTCCTGATGGGTCTCCCTAGACGGGAGCACACCCGGCTGGCGCTGAAGGCACTGCAGTGGCTGCCGATAGCATTCCGAATTCGCTTCATGTCCCGTAACACTAACTAACTCTATTCTTGGTGTTGGAGGGGGCAGCAGTGGGAGGGCTTCTCGTGTCCTGGCCCCACTGCTGGACCTCCTGATGGCACCTGGTATATTTTGGCCGCTGTGTGACAGAGTGTTGGACTAGATGGGCCATTGGCCTGATTTAGCATTGGCTTCTCTAATGTTCTTATGTTCTTAACAACCGGTGGGATCACAAACAAAACACACTAAGCTGTAGTCAAAACACGCTAAGCACACGCAACAATAATTATGTAGAAACCAAAGTCAGTAATAATACCAAACTCATATATATTATAATGGAGTTATCAGAGTTATAAAGAGCAATTATCAAAAAGATGGGTGGTAACAAACTCAAACCCACAATAAGTCACAGCACATCTCCAGAGCAGCTTCCTTCATTCACAGAACAAGCACACAAAAGGAAAGAATTGCTTATACCAATTTCACAAGCCCTCGAAGTCCCAAACCTCTATACATTGTGGCTTGTAGAAAATAAGATCCATCCCAAATGAAAACTACGCAGTTCCTGATAGTCAGTGTTTCGGACCTGTTTCTTCATCAGGTAAATCAGGTAAGTCTTCGTTGACATACAGTAAATACACATGTAAAACCAGGTCCCGGTCAAAATATTTCAATTGGGGTCAGCTCCAAAAGAGATGACCAAGATCAGTTCCCCTTGAGAAAAATGGCTGCTTTTGATGGCGGGTTCTATGTCATTATATTCTTCTGAAGTCCCGCCCCGAGCCCCACCCTCTCTAGGTTCCAGCCCCAAACCTCCAGGTATTTCCTAACCTAGAGCTGACAACCCTGTAGGCTGAGATCTCCAGGCACCACCTGGAGGTTGGCAACCCACACTCCCACACCGTGCTGTTGATTGGGAAGCCACGTTATCAGGGCTCTTTTTGTAGAAAAAGCCCAGCAGGGACTCATTAGCATAACAGTCCACACCCAACAGCAGAACTCATTAGCATATTAGGCCACATCCCCTGACAATGCAGATCTGCCCTCACAGAGGGAGAGCTTGTACCTGAATAAACCTTGGTCTAAAAAGGTGCCACTGAAAGAGAACGTTGTTATGGTACTTAATTTCAACTGCAAGAATGACTTATGCTCAGTTTTGGAAGCAGGAGCAGATACCTGACAAATGGGAATGGATTAAAAAAAATGATTTTTATGATTGAAATGGATAAGCTGACAAGAAAATTTCATGGAAAAGAAGACGAAGAATTCTTAGCAGATTGGAAAGACTGTAAAGACTATTTAGAACTTAACTGGGATGTGGAAAATAGACTGTTATGTTTTGATAGTTATTAATAATAGAGGTGTTGTAAGAAAAGGGATTGTAATAGAAAAGTTACCTAACAGTAAAAAATAGAAAAGGAAAATATTGAAAATTATGAACTGAATATTGAAAATAAATTGAATGTAAGAGAATATTGTTAGAAATGTTAATGGGGGCGGAGCATCGTTGGAAGCCAGGGAGGGAGGGGGGACTTTTTTTTTCAGAAAAGGATATGTTAAAAATTGGTTGCCGAATATGTAACATGCTACTATATCCTGTTAATAAATTTTCTTTAAAAAAATAATAAAAAGGTGCCACTGGATCATTTTGGATTGCTAGTTATGGGGGGGGGGGAACGCACAGATCGGGAAGGAAGGAAGGAAGGAAGGAAGGAAGGAAGGAAGGAAGGAAGGAAGGAAGGAAGGAAAGAGAGAGAGAGAGAGAGAGAAAGAAAGAAAGAAAGAAAGAAAGAAAGAAAGAAAGAAAGAAAGAAAGAAAGAAAGAAAGAAAGAAAGAAAGAAAGAAAGATCCACAATGCTATAGCTTAGATTCTTGAATAGTTCCCTGTAGAAAATCCACAAGCGTCTACATCAATGCACACACCACTCTGCCAAATAGGACATTATGCCCACTATTGGTCGGAATGCCCAGTCATTACCAAATTCTGGCAAGAAGTCCTATCACAAATTAAGAATATCACGGGCTATGAAGTGCCGCTAAGACCTGAAATTCTCTTCCTCAACATCTGGCAAAACTTTACAATTCCGCGCATTCAACAAGAACTAATTCTGAGTCTCACTGTAGCAGCAAGAGCATGTATTACAGCAAAATGGGAAGCGCAACAAGCACCCACGATAGAAAGCTGGTTATCTAAAACCTGGGGAATCTTTATACTGGAAAAGATCGCAGAAAATATAAAACATACCGACAGCATTGCTCAGCAATACAGCTCGCTTACGAAATGGGAACCATTTATAGAATACATAACAGCATCCAACATTCAACCACACAATCCGATTTATCTTAATTTACACATAAGCTGCGGTGGCCCTTATCACAGGAGTCCCACCGGTACACCACCCCTGGAAGCTCTTGTCCGAGGAGGTCAGTGTGATCGCGATTCTCCGAGTTAAAAAACACATCGGACCGAGCATTTATGCCACTCCCAACCAATGTTGGGAGCTGTGGTGGCTCAAGTGGTTAAGACGCTGAACTGCAGGCTGTGGAAGGTCAGTAGTTCAGCAGTTCGAGACCCGAGAGTGCCGCAAGACAGAGTGAGCTCCCGTCTCTAGTTCCAGCTCCTGCCAACCTAGCAGTTCGAAAGCAAGAAATTGCAAGTAGATAAGTAGGCACCACTTCGGTGGGAAGGTAACAGCGTTCCATGCGCCTTGGTCATGCCAGCCACATGACCACAGAAACGTCTTCGGACAAGTGCTGGCTCTTCGGCTTTGAAACAGAGATGAGCACTGCAACCCTAGAGTCGGATTCGACTGACTTCCGAGCAAGGGAACCTTTACCTTTACTAATACACAGACACCACATTGTCACAAAATAGTCAAATACAATCAGATATTATATAAGAGATACCGGACACAAATTTAGAATTCACATGGAGACTAACAATAATATATAAACACCCCATGTTGACTCTCTGATATCAGAACTCAAGGTCTTCACAAGATATCAGAGAGTGAACTATAGCAAACTATTTTGCATATCTATCTTTGCTGACTCTTCTTATTTTAATCACAGATGTTTTGTTTGGATTTCCATCTCCTGGAGGTTGGCAACCAAAACGTGGGAAGCCACGTTATCATCAAAGCATGCAACAGGGCAAGAAGATCTCCAGGTACTGCCTGGAGGCTGGCAACCCAAACACTCATGCTGCGCTATTGATTGGGAAGCCACATTATTACTACAGAATACAAGAGAGGACAAGAAGATCTCCAGGTAACGCCTGGAAGCTGGCAGCCCAAGCTCTCGTGCTGCGCCATTGATTGGGAAGCCACGTTATTGCTAAATAATACAAGAGAGGACAAGAAGATCTCCAGACACCGCCTGGAGGCTGGCAGCCCAAGCTCTCGTGCTGTGCCATTGATTGGGAAGCCACGTTATTGCTAAAGAATACAAGAGAGGACAAGAAGATCTCCAGGCACTGCCTGGAGGCTGGCAAACCAAGCTCTCGTGCTGCGCCATTGATTGGGAAGCCACATTATTATTAAAGAATACAAGAGAGGACGAGAAGATCTCCAGGTAACGCCTGGAGGCTGGCAACCCAAACTCTCGTGCTGAACTATTGATTGGGAAGCCACGTTATTACTAAAGCATACAAGAGAGGACAAGAAGATCTCCAGGCACCGCCTGGAGGCTGGCAACCCAAGCTCTCGTGCTGCGCCATTGATTGGGAAGCCACGTTATTATTAAAGCATACAAGAGAGGACAAGAAGATCTCCAGGTAACGCCTGGAGGCTGGCAACCCAAACTCTCGTGCTGAGCTATTGATTGGGAAGCCAAGTTATTATTAAAGAATACAAGAGAGGACGAGAAGATCTGCAGGCACCGCCTGGAGGCTGGCAACCCAAGCTCCCGTGCTGCGCCATTGATGGGAAGCCACGTTATTACTAAAGCATACAAGAGAGGACAAGAAGATCTCCAGGCACCGCCTGGAGGCTGGCAACCCAAACTCTCGTGCTGAACTACTGATTGGGAAGCCACGTTATCATCAAAGCACATAAGAGGTCAAGAAGATCTCCAGGCACCGCCTGCAGGCTGGCAAACTCTCGCGCCTCGCTCTCGCTTGGGAAAGCCACGTTATCATCAAAGCACACAAGGGGACAAGAAGCGGCACGTTCTGTTCCCACGAACTACAACTCCCAGAAGGCCACGCCGGCAAACGCATGCGCAAAACTATCCCCGGAACGGGCCGGGCGTCGTCTCGAAGCCCGCCTCCCTCCCGGGGAAAGGGAAGGAGACGATAGAGTCGCGGCGCCGCGAGAGCGAAGGGCCCGTTTCCGCTTCCGGCCAGCCTCGCTCTGGTCCCTGCGGCTGGCGGCCGAGCCTTGTGCCTCCGCCATATTGTCTGTGTGAGGCCGGTGCGGGAGGGAGGCGGAAGGCAGGCGGGCGGCCGGGACTGCGGCGGCCTCAGGTAAGCGCGCCGGCGGAGGAAAGCCCGGGGCCAAATTCACCTGGGAGGGAGGGAGGGAGGGTGGGGGGAAAGAATGGGGGTGCAGCCCCCCGCCCCCCATAGCGGCGGGCGCCAGCTTGGGGATGGTGGGAGGGCGCCCAGCTTCATCTTTTTTTTGGGGGGGGATCTCCTGACCTCTCTCTTCTGCGGGGGTGGGGGTCCCCTCGGCCCCACTTTCTCCTCCTTCTCCTCCTCCTCCCCCCCCAGCCAGCTGCAGAGCGGGTCCCCTTCTCTTGCCTTGCGGGTGGGGGATGGGGGGTGGGCGGGCTCGGGTGGGGTGGGGTGGGGCCGGGGGGCGGGGCTTGCACGGCCACGCCCAAGATGGTCCACCCCCCACCCGCTGCATCTGGGGCTGGGATCGTGGGACCACTGCGAAGAGGATTTGGGGATGGGGGATTGGTGTGTATGCGTGTCCCGTTATCATGGGTGGGGGAGAGAAATCAGAGAATCAGAGAGTCGGGAGGGACCTCCGGGGGTCATCTAGTCCACCCCCCCCGCACAAGGCAGGGAATTCACAAGTACCCCCCCCCCCCCGTGAAACCTGCTCCATGCCCAGAAGAGGGGAGGGGGACACGACCCTCCAGTTTCCCTGCCCAAACTGGCCTGCAGGAACTGGGCAGTGTCCCAGGAGGAAACCAGATTCTCTGGCTGGTGCCTCCCCCCAGTTGGGTGCGAAAGGACCTGTCCCCAGTGTTCCCTCTAAGCTGAGTTAGTGTGAGTCAGCTCACAGTTTTTGGGCCTCTGGCTCACACACATTTTTGCCTTCGCTCAGGAAGGGGTGACTCCAGAGCAAACTAATTTATGCAGGAGCCAAATGGCTTGCTCCCAACTTTTAATGCCAGTAGCTTACAAAGTAGACAGCAGAAGACAGGAGGGTCTGGCATAATCTGGTCCATGGGGTCGCGAAGAGTCGGACTCGACTGTGCGACTGAACAACAACAACAGCTTACAAAGTAGAATTTTTGCTCGCAAGACTGCGCAGCTTAGATGGAACATTTGTCCCCCCCCAATCTATGGATTTTCTCCACTCTCTCTCTCCCCCCCCCTCAATTTATTGAAGTGGCTTCTTCTCTGCTTGCATTGGGCTTGGCCACAACTGTGCCGTGGTGGAAAGAAGGGGGGTGTTGTTGAAAGAGGGTCTGCGCCTTGGTTCCTTCAGAATTGGGAGCGCTGATTGTGTCCTTGTCGAATGGAAAGTCTTTCTCTTGAGTGGTGAGGGGAGAGAGATCCCAGAAGGTGTTAAGTGGCCCACGTACGCTCTTGGCGAGGGATGTCTCCCCATATTGGAAAAAAGTCTTTTTGCTGTACTTTGGAAGGTAGACTGACATAACTCTTGTGGGCTTTACGCTGTGTGCTGAAGGACCCTTGTGTTACTTCCCCCCCAGCGGTGGTTGGTTGTGCCACGTTTTAGTCTAGAGTTAAATGTGTGTTACTCTTCCACGTTCTCAAAGTGTCACCCGCTTGAACTAGCGTACGTGGGGTGGTTTTTACAGGTCTGCACTGGTTACATTTCCCTTGTTTTGGGAAAGGAGGATTTGTGGGCTTCCTGTAAGAGAACGGTTCTGCTGGGTCAGACCAAAGCAGTGCTCCCTCTAAGCTGACGAGTCTCGTGAGCAAAAATTCTACTTGGTGAGTTACTGCCATTAAAGTGGTGAGCGAGCGGTTTGCCTACTGCGTGAATTAATTGGCTCTGAACATAAGAACATAAGAGAAGCCAATGTTGAATCAGGCCAATGGCCCATCTAGTCCAACACTCTGTCATACACCGGCCAAAATATACCAGGTGCCATCAGGAGGTCCAGCAGTGGGGCCAGGACACTAGAAGCCCTCCCACTGCTGCCCCCTCCAGCGCCAAGAATACAGAACATCACCTGCCCCAGACTGAGAGTTCCCATCTATGCCCTGTGGCTAATAGCCACTGATGGACTTCTGCTCCAGATGTTTATCTAATTCCCTCTTGAAACTGTCCATGCTTGTAGCCGCCACCACCTCCTGCAGCAGTGAATTCCATGTGTGAATCACTCTTTGGGTGAAGAAGGACTTCCTTTTATCTGTTCTAACCCGACTGCTCAGCAATTTCATGGAGTGCCCACGAGTTCTTGTATTGTGAGAAAGGGAGAAAAGGACTTCTTTCTCAACCTGCTCAATCCCATTCATAATCTTATAAACTGGTTCTGGAGCCATCCTTCCTGAGCTACGACAAAAATCGGTGATCTGGAAGGCTAAAAAAACTGTGAGCTAGCTCACACTGACTCAGCTTAGAGGGAACCCTGGACCAAAGACTTGCATTTATTTATTGATTCGCTTCATTTATGCTTCTGCCTTCCTCCCCGATGGGGACCTGAAGAAGCTGGCATCATTCTGCTCGCCTCCGTCTTATCCTCACAACCACCCTGTGAGGTAGGCTAGGCTGGAAGTGTGTGACTGGCCCAAGGTCACCCAGCGCGCTTTCTGTGGCAGTGCAGGGATTAAGGACATAAGAGAAGCCAATGTTGGATCAGGCCAATGGCCCATCCAGTCCAACACTCTGTGTCACACAGCGGCCAAAATATACCAGGTGCCATCAGGAGGTCCACCAGTGGGGCCAGGACACCAGAAGCCCTCCCACTGCTGCCCTCTCCAGCACCAAGAATAGAGTGCATCACCTGCCCCAGACTGAGAGTTCCCACCTATACCCTGTGGCTAATAGCCTCTGATGGACTTCTGCTCCGTATGTTTGTCTAATTCCCTCTTGAAGCTGCCCATGCTTGCAGCTGCCACCACCTCCTGTGGCAGTGAATTCCATATGTTAATCACTCTTTAGGTGAAGAAGGACTTCCTTTTATCTGTTCTAACCCGACTGCTCAGCAATTTCATGGACTGCCCATGAGTTCTTGTCTTGTGAGAAAGGGAGAAAAGGACTTCTTTCTCTCCCTGCTCTATCCCATGCATAATCTTGTAAACCTTGGTCATGTCACCCCTCAGCTGTCGTTTCTCCAAGCTAAAGAGCCCCAAGTGCTTTAAACTTTCTTCATAGGGAAAGTGTTCCAACCCTTTTATCATTCTAGTTGCCTTTTTCTGCTCTTTTTCCAATGCTATAATATCCTTTCTGAGGTGTGGTGTCCAGAACTGTAGACAGTACTCCAAATGAGGTCGCACCAATTTATACAACGATACTGGCTGATTTGTTTTCAGTTCCCTTCCTAATAATCCCCAGCATAGTGTTGGCCTTTTTTATTGCAGTTGCACACTGTCTTGACATTTTCAGTGAGTGACCTACTGTGACTCCAAGATCTCTCTCTTGCATTCGAACCCATGTCTGCCACATCCTAATTCTGACCACCACACCATGCTGACTGTCATTGTTCCCATGCACTGTCTCTGGGTAACTGCAGAGGTGGGACGTGAAGACGACAGCCCTGCCATTTGGGCTCAGGGGTGGGCTTATACACAGGGACTCCACTTCTGTCTTCTCGTTAAGAGCTGTAGGTGGTCCCAAGTTTTTCCATTCCTTGACCAAGAGAGGTTGATTTTCCCCAATCAGTTCCGTAGCGGACTCTCCCGCGGGTCTTCTTAAACATCTCTTTTGGCTTTGTCATACGGACTGAGGGGCCTTGTTGAATTCATCTGAGCTACATTTTGGAGCCTCTCCCGTATTTGGATGCGGAGCCCTATAAAGAGAGGCTGAGGGACGTGGGATTGGTCAGTCTGGAGATGAGGAGATTGGGGAGGGGGGGACGTGGTGGTTCTGAACTCTTTGAAAGGCTGTGACTCAGGAGGGCAGGGAGCTGTCCCTGTCGGTGGCTGAGAAGAGGACTTGCAATAATGGGTTAAGATTACAGGTGGAAAGGAGTGTTCCCTCTAAGCTGAGTGAGTGTGAGCTAGCTCACAGGTATTTTAGCCTCCTGGCTCACACATTCTTGTCTCAGCTGAGGAAGGATGACTCCAGAGCAAACTGATTTAAGCAGTAGCCAAATCGCTCGCTCACAACGTTAGCGCCAGTCGCTCACCAAGTAGAATTTTTGCTCGCAAGACTCCACTGCTAAGAGGGAGCGTTGGTGGAAAGGTAGTGGCTGGATATTAGGATTATTATTTTACTTAGAGTAAGAGTAGTTGAGCAGTGGAATGAGCTGCCTCGGGAGGTGGTGAGCTCTCCCTCACTGGCGGTTTTCATGCAGCGGCTGGACAAACACTTGTCAGGGATGCTTTAGGCCGATCCTGCATTGAGCAGGGGGTTGGACTAGATGGCCTCTGGGGTGCCTTCCAACTCTGTGAGTCTGTGATCTCTTAAGGAGTAGTCTCCTTCCCTGTCTACTGTATTGGTTGATGGTTCTTATGGTCCATCTCTTAGGTCCAGTTGTTTATGAGAATACCCATCGTGGTATTCGGGGACAGTTCTCCTGTATAGCAGAGCTCATATAGTTGTGGTTTGGGGGCGGGAGAGAGAGGCTTAACAGCACATGTAAGACTTGTCAGGGTTGCTTTAGGCCGATCCTGCATTGAGCAGGGGGTTGGACTAGATGGCCTCTGGGGTGCCTTCCAACTCTATGAGTCTGTGATCTCTTAAGGAGTAGTCTCCTTCCCTGTCTACTGTATTGGTTGATGGTTCTTATGGTCCATCTCTTAGGTCCAGTTATTTATGAGAATACCCATCGTGGTATTCGGGGACAGTTCTCCTGTATAGCAGAGCTCATATAGTTGTGGTTTGGGGGTGGGAGAGAGAGGCTTAACAGCACATGTAAGACTTGTCAGGGTTGCTTTAGGCCGATCCTGCATTGAGCAGGGGGTTGGACTAGATGGCCTCTGGGGTGCCTTCCAACTCTGATTCTATGATCTCTCAAGGAGTGGCCTCTTTCCCTTTCTACTGTATTGGTTGATGTTTCTTATGGTCCATCTCTTAGGTCCCGTTGTTTATGAGAATTCCTATCGTGGTATTCGGGGACTGTTCTCCTGTATAGCAGAGCTCATATAGTTGCGGGTTGGAGGCGGGAGAGAGAGGCTTAACAGCATGTGTAAGACTGTTCCCTGGGGTTGGAACAATCCCAGTTGGGGAACTGGACATTATTATTCTTCTCTTCCCCCTGCTCCCCGAGGTGGAATGCTTAAAATGTTGATGTTGGATTCCTGCAAATACTATCCTGATGTTTTGCAAACCGAAATGTTTTTCCCACTCTGTTTCCTCCTTATGCCACAGTTTGTGTGGGCAGAGGCGTCTTTCCCTTATCCTTGGCCCCGCTGCGTAAAAGGATCCGTTTCCTAGTTATTCCTTCTTTGGGAGGGTAAGGCAAGGTAAAGCAGGTGAAGCTGCAGAAACACCAATATCTGGGCACCATAATAAAAACTGTATTGTCATCATCCACGTTTTAGGTACTGGCCTTTCATAGAGGGGCGGAACATGCCAAAATTATTACTCAGCCTCACAGTTTTAGGTAGCAAGAACATGATCTAGGTCATAGTAACATCAGAAGAGCCCTGCTGGATCAGACCAGTGGTCCATCTAGTCCAGCATCCTGTCTCATACAGCAGCCAACCAGTTCCTCTGGAAGGCCAGCCACAGGGTAGAGAGGCCGAAGCCTTCGTAAGAACATCAGAAGAGGCCTGCTGGATCAAAGCAGTGGTCCATCTAGTCCAGCATCCCATCTCACACAGCAGCCAACCGGTTCCTCTAAAGGGCCAACAGTAGGGCATAGAGGCTGAGGCCTTCATAAGAACATCAGAAGAGGCCTGCTGCGTCAAAGCAGTGGCCCATCTAGTCCAGCATCCTGTCTTACACAGTGGTCAACCAGTTCCTCTGGACTCCCAGTGACAGGGCATAGAGGCCCAGGCCTTCCTCTGATGTCGACGCCTGTTTCCATCACTACGTCTTCTGGCGGTGATCTTTTTCTTAATCCCCCTCCCCCCTCCCGGCATTCTCATCTCTATGATAGATTGTTGGGAGTGAAGTACACTCTCTTGTTGCAGAGTTGAGGCCCAGTCTTTGCACGGTGCACAATGAGATAGCAGAAGAGAAGAAGAAGAAGATTGGATTTATACCCGCCCTCCACTACCCAGGGAGTCTCAGGCGGCTGACAAACTCCTCTCCTTCCCTCTGCACAACAGACACCCTGTGAGGTAGAAGAAGAAGAAGATTGGTTTATCCCACCCTTCACTACCCAAGGGAGTCTCAGAGCGGCTGACAAACTCCTTCCCATAACAGACACCCTGTGAGTTAGGTGGGGCTGAGAGAACTTCTGACAGAAACTGTTCTTTCTCAAGAACAGCTGTGCCAGAGCTTGTGACTGACCCAAGGCCACACCAGCAGGTGCAAGTGGAGGAGTAATGGAGTGTACCGCACCTAGCGACTGTGGTTAATAGCTGCCCGCTGACTGATGCATCCTTCAAGAGTTTTTTCCAGTCCTGAATGCATTTCCTCCAGCCGGTTTCATATTGGTGCTGAGGTGCTGTGTTGGGCAGGTTGTGAGGGAGGGGTGATTTTATTTCACATTTTTGCGTCCCCTTTCCACCCAACTCTGGGTCCCCAAGGCACTGGACCTTAAAGCATTTCAAACATTTTATTTATTCATTTTTAAAAGTACAAGAAGGGGGGGGGAAGGCTCAAAATCCAGAAACTAATTCGAAAATTGCAAAACTGATGGGCAGTAGGTTCAGGAGGGACCAAAGGAAATGCCACTTTACAGAGAGAGTGATTAAAATATGGAATTCGCTGCCAGAGGATGTCATGATGGCTACAGGAGTAGACTGCTTTGAAAAGGGATTAGATAGATTCATGGAAGATACGTCTATCAATGGCTACTAGCCATGGGAACTGAGGAGAACCTCCACATCCAGAGGCACTGAGAATCCCAGAGCCAGGAGGCAACATCAGGGGAAGGCCTCTGCCTCTGTGCCCTGTTGTTGGCCCTCCATAGGAACTGGGTGGCCACTGTGTGAGACAGAAGGCTGGACTAGATGGACTATGGTCAGGCCTCGCCTGGAGTCCTGTGTCCAGTTCTGAGCACCACATTTTAGGAAGGATGTTGACAAGCTGGAGCGTGTCCAGAAGAGGGGAACCGGGATGGTGAGAGGGTTGGAATCCAGGTCTTATGAGGAAACGCTGAAAGAGCTGAGTCTGTTTAGCCTGGGAAAGAAAATGCTTAGAGGGGACATGATGGCAGACTTCAAATCTTTGAAGGGCTGTCATGTAGAAGATGGAGCAGATCTATTCTCTCTTGCTCCGGTTTGCAAGACTAGATCTAATGGGTGGAAATTACAAGGGAGTCGTTACCGGCTAGATATCAGGAGAAGCTTCCTGTCAGAGTGGTCGAGCAGTGGAACAGTCTGCCTCGGGAGGTGGTGGATGCTCCTTCACGGGACTTTTTCAAGTGGAGGCTGGACAACCATCTTTTCGGAATATGTTGTAGGGCTATCTTTGGGCTATGCTCCTGCAGAGTGCGGGGGGTTGGACTAGATGACCTGCAGGATCCCTTCCAACGCTAACGTTTTATGATTCTATGCCTATTGACTGATCCAGCAGGGCTCTTCTGATGTTCATAAATAGACAGTAGAAATAAAAATAGGGCAACAGAAGTTAGTACTCGTATCAATTCTGTATTAGAATGTTTGCTGATTTTTGAAGATGCCTTATAGCCCAGGCTAGACTAATCCCGTCAGATCTCAGACACAATGCTCCTTCTAAGCTGTGGAGTCTTGTGAGCAAAACTTGTACTTGGTGAGCTCCTGGCATTAAAGTTGTGGGCGAGCGATTTGGCTGCTGCATAAATCAGTTTGCTCTGGAGCCTTCCTTCCTGAGCTGAGACAAAAAAATGTGTGAGCCGGAGGCTAAAAATCTGTGAGCTAGCTCACACTGACTCAGCTTTGAGGGAGCACTGCTCAGAAGCTAAGCAGGGGTGACATGATCGAGGTTTATAAGATTATGAATGGGATAGAGCAGGTTGAGAAAGAAGTACTTTTCTCCCTTTCTCACAGTACAAGAACTTGTGGGCACTCCATGAAATTGCTGAGCAGTCGGGTTAGAACAGATAAAGGGAAGTCCTTCTTTACCCAAAGAGTGATGAACACATGGAATTCACTGCCGCAGGAGGTGGTGGCAGCTACAAGCATGGACAGTTTCAAGAGGGAATTAGGTAAACAAATGGAGCAGAAGTCCATCAGTGGCTATTAGCCACAGGGTATAGATGGGAACTCTCAGTCTGGGGCAGGTGCTGTACTCTATTCTTGGTGCTGGAGGGGGCAGCAGTGGGAGGGCTTCTAGTGTCCTGGCCCCACTGGTGGACCTGCCTGATGGCACCTGGTATATTTTGGCCGCTGTGTGACAGAGTGTTGGACTGGATGGACCATTGGCCTGATCCAACATTGGCTTCTCTTATGTTCTTATGTTCTTAACTCCGGACATCTCTTGCCTTGGAAACCCCACGGGGTTGCCATAAGTCATAGAATCATAGTCATAGAATGTTAGAGCTGGAAGAGATCTTGCAGGTCATCTAGTCCAACTCCCTGCACTCTGCAGGAGCGTAGCTGAAAAATAGCCCTACAACATACCCGAAAAAATGGTCGTCCAGCCTCCACTTGAAAACGTCCAGTGAAGGAGCATCCACCACCTCCCGAGGCAGTTAGGAAGTTTCTCCTGATAGCTAGCCGGTAACGACTCCCTTGTAATTTCCACCCATTAGATCTAGTCTTGCCATCCGGAGCAAGAGAGAAAAATCTGCTCCATCTTCTACATGACAGCCCTTCAGATTTTTGAAGACTGCCATCATCTCCCCTCTAAGACTTCTCTTTCCCAGGCTAAACAGACCCAACTCTTTCAGCCTTTCCTCGTAAGACTTGGATTCCAACCCTCTCACCATGCTGGTCGCCCTCTTCTGGACACGCTCGAGCTTGTCAACATCCTTCCTACAATGTGGTGCCCAAAACTGGACACAGCTGTGACTTGACGGCAAAAAAAGAAAAAAAATGAGCTAATGTACTTTTAAACTGTCTGCCCGTGTCTCGGAGGCTAACCGGTAGCCAATGAAAATGGACCTTCTGTGCCCTTACTACAGCTAAAAACTTGTATCACAACACTGGACAGAAAAATCCCTTTGTCCTGTCAATCAGTGAATTGTGGCACAGAACAACTTTATCTGTATCTGAACTCATGGCACAGAGAGAACAATTGCATATGGACTTATGTTTAGATGTTTGGAAACCTTTTGTAAAAAAACACTTCAAACATTAAAACAGCGTTTAAAATATGAGTCAGTTTGGTGCAGTGGTTAGGAGCGCGGACTTTTAATCTGGGAGAATCGGGTTTGATTCCCCACTCCTCCACTTGTAGCTGCTGGATGACCTTGGGCAAGCCACAGTTCTGTCAGAGCTGTCCTTGAAAGAGCAGTTCTCGAAACAGCTCTCAGCCCCACCTACCTCACAGGGTGTCTGTTGTGGGGAGGGGGAGGGAAAGAAGATTGTAAGCTGCTCTGAGACTCCTTCGGGCAGTGAAGGGCGGGGTATAGATCCATTCTCTTCTTCTAAAACAACGAAATAAATTGTATAAATGCAAACACGTGTTTCAGAGCTGCCCTATATTAACCACCCACTGTAAGCAGAAAAATAACCCAGCATGCAGAAGGCCGGGGTAGAACCTCTCCCCGCAGTGTGCTATTTAAAATAGAATTTTTAAAATTACAGGGTGTTTTTACATGGGGAAGCATTAAAAAATGCGATACAGCCTGTTTTGCCACTTGAGGATTCTACCACTTACTTTCTGCGGTGCATGTAGAACGGGCATCCTTCAGAACGTGACCTGTTCCTTATTTTTTCTCTCTAGCCTAAGGGAGGGTCCCTGTCTCCCATCCACTGGCGTCCACGGAGAATCCTTCCGTTGTTTTGCCAGTGCCCCCTAAAGAGGAGTAATTTTGCTTCCTGGGGGACACCCGCCCAATGCCCACCTGCAGATTGGGTTAATGCTTCCTCCAAACTGCAGTCCCATACAGAAATGGCCCCCCTCTATGGGTTGCGGTCACTGAGGGGCCTGACTTCTTGGATTGTGTCAGGCTGCAGCTGTTAGCTGTACGCGAAGGTGATGGTAGTGGAAATTGCCATCAAGTCGCGGCTGACTTACGGTGACCCGTGGGGTTTTCAAGGCAAGAATCATGGAATCGTGGAGTTGGAAGGGACCTCCAGGGTCATCTAGTCCAACCCCCTGCACAGTGCAGGAAATTCACAAATACCTCCCTCCCACATCCCTAGTGACCCCTGCTCCATGCCCAGAAGATGACAACAAATCTCCAGGATCTCCAGCCAAAGTGGCCTGGAGAAAAATTGCTTCCTGACCCCAGAGTGGTGAGCAGCATTTCCCTGGGCGTATAAGAAAGAGATATTCAGAGGTGGTTTGCCATTGTCTGCCTCAGCGTCATGACCCTGGTATTCCTTGGAGGCAGGGGTCATTTTGTAGGAAAAAGAGGTGCAGGAGCTCATTAGCATAACTCATTAGCATAACTTATTTGCATATGCCACACCCCCTGACATCACTGGAAGTGTCAGAAGGCAACACCCACCGCTCAGGCTCCACCCCTAGGGACTGTCTTTCCACTCTGGGGGCTGTCATTCCAGTCCCTGAGTAGCCTACCTGGGCCCAGGAGGAACGCTACATGTGCTGCTTCGTGCTCATTTTATATTCTCCATTGGCTGTCTTCCCTATCATTTTTGTAGGAGGTGGACGGATTATATGGGGAGGGGCTTTGGCTCAGTGACAGAGCATCTCTCACGCAGAAGGGTCCAGGTCCAGTCCTCAGCATCTTTGGTTGAAACAAGATGAGGCAGTAAGGGATGTGAAAGAGACCCCGGAGAGCTGCTGCCAGTCTGAGTAGACAACACTGACCTTAACGAACTGACGGTCTAATTAATTACCGTATGTCCTTGTGTGTAGAATAGCCAGGAGATCCTAAGATTGTCCGGCAGGCAAAAGTTCTTGCTTTTTTTTGCGTTACGTACCACTAGGTGGCGAGCGAGACTTGTTTTTAAGGCGAGGGACGTTTCAGAGGCAGTTTGCCATTGCCTGCCTCTGTGTCGCAGCCCTGGTATTCCTTGGTGGTTGCCCTTCCAAATATTAGCCAAGGCTGACCTTCGTTTCCGAGATCTGATGGGATCAGGGTACTTGGGCTATCCGTGCCAAGATACCGATGGTCTGATTCAGTATAAGGCAGCTTCATATGTGTCGTCAGGGGCTGGCTTATTAGTACCATAGAGCCCTGCTGAACCAACTGAAATCTTAGTCGATGAAAAATGAAGTCGGTTCTAAGCAGTGGGGCCGAATTTTAATTTGTAAGTCTGAGAGTTAAGGTCATCCTTGTTTATATGTGCGTCTAGGTTACTTTGCTTCTGTTAAGCTCCTGGAATGGCATTAACAAAAGGAAATAATCTGAGGATGGCTGCTTCTCTAACAGCGAGCAGTACCTTACGTTAATTATTTCCGAAGTATCTGGGGAGTTCTGTTGTGCACAAGCTTACTAAAATTTAATCAGGTGGCCAGCCGCATTGGTCCAAAGCAGCAGAACCAATTTAGAGTCCAGTGGAGCTCCTTTAAGACCAACAAAGTTTCATTCATGGGATGAGCTTCCGTGTGCCTTTCAAATGGCATTTGAAAAAGTGTACTTTGCAGATGAAAGCTGATACCCTGAATAAAACTTTGTTGGTCTTAAAGCTGCTCCACTGGAGTCTAAATTGGTTCTAAAGTTTAATCACGTTGACAGTTTCATGTAGAGCTTGGAGGCTGCTCTGCCGTGCCCGTAAGAAGAAGAGAAGAAGAGATTGGATTTATAGCCTGCCCTTCACTACCCAAAGGAGTCTCAGAGCGGCTCACAAACTCCTTTCCTTTCCCTTCCCCTCCCCACAACAGACACCCTGTGAGGTAGAAGAAGAAGAAGAGATTGGATTTATACCCCGCCCTTCACTACCCAAAGGAGTCTCAGAGCGGCTTACAAACTCCTTTCCCTTCCCCTCCCCACAACAGACACCCTGTGAGGTAGGTGGGGCTCAGAGAGCTCTTTCCAGAACTGTCCTTGAGAGAACAGCTCTGACAGAACTATGGCTTGCCCAAGGTCATCCAGCAGCTGCGAGTGGAGGAGTTGGGGAATCAAACCCAGTTCTCCCAGATTAGAGTCCATGCACTTAGCCAGTACACCAAACTAGCACTTAACCACCATTCCAAACTAGTAACGGGGTCTTTTGCCATTGTATGATGGAAGAGTGCCCCTCCATACGCAGTAGAGATACTCATCTAAGAAGAGGCACCTGTATCACATCACTGCATGGAAATCATCACTGCATGGAAATCTTCTCTTCATTTATTTCATTTATAGCCTGCCTTTCTTGCTGACACTCAAGGCGGATTACAGAACAAGTTCTTAAAAATTGATCAGGCAGCACAATGTGGCTAATAATGTGGCCAGACTAGTATTACAGAATTGGAAAGCAGTGCAAAAAAACAAGAAAGATACCTGTCTAAGACGTCATATAGGGGCTGTGGTGGCTCAAGTGGTTAAGATGCTGAGCTGCAGACTGGAAGATCGGTAGTTCAGCAGTTCGAGACCCGAGTGCTGCATGACGGAGTGAGCGCCCATCTCTGGCCCCAGCTCCTGCCAACCTAGCAGCCTGAAAGCAAGAAATTGCAAGTAGATAAATAGGTACCACTTTGGGTAACAGTGTTCCGTGTGCCTCGGCGTCTAGTCATGCCGGCCACATGACCACGGAAACGTCTTTGGACAGCGCCGGCTCTTTGGCTTGGAAACGGAGATGAGCACTGCATCCCTAGAGTCGAAATCGACTGGCTTTCGAGCAAGGGAAGAAGAAGAAGAGGAGTTTGGATTTATACCCTGCTCTTCACTGCCCAAAGGCGTCTCAGAGTGGCTTACAAACTCCTTTCCCTTCCCCTCCCCACAACAGACACCCTGTGAGGTAGGTGGGGCTGAGAGAACTTCTGACAGAAACTGTCCTTGAGAGAACAGCTGTGCCAGAGCTTGTGACTGACCCAAGGTCACATCAGCAGGTGCAAGTGGAGGAGTGGGGAATCAAACCCGGTTCTCCCAGATTAGAGTCCGTGCACTTAACCACTACACCAAACTGTCTCTTTACCTTTTTACTTATCTTCCGGCTCATACATTTACCTTTACCTTACAACGTGGTATAAAGCAGGCTAGAAAGGTAGAATTTGATGCAGTAAAAGGAAGAGGCGGTCCGTACAATAAACATTGAAGCAGACTGCAATAATATTCCTTTGTAAAAGCAGTTTCCAGAGGAGAACTGGTCACCCACTAGATGTTCTGACGTGAGAAAGCACAAGATGGGGTTATTTTGTCGTTCTGCTCTATACTCTTATCAGATCATCCATCCACCCAGCATAGCATTGTCTGCGTTGGCTAGCAGCCGCTTTTCAGGATCTCAGGCCAAAGCCGGTATTTCTCGTTCGAGCCTGTGACCTTCTGCATGCAAAACAGGTGCCCGGTCACGGAGGTACGGCGATTTGAATGTGGTTTCCAGGGCGGCGATGTGGGATTCCTGGGAGAATTTGAATCGGGACGTTTCCCAGTTGAAATTAAAATCCGCAATTCAAATACTTAAGTAATGTTAGGAAAATCTGGGTAGCGTTAACCGAAGGAAGCGATTACACCATGTACAAGTCTGGGCCGTGTTGTTTATTTATTTGTTTGAAACAGACACAGCTCTTCCTTTTCACCCAGATAACAGTCCCCAAAGTGGCGAGCATCAGGCATGAAAACGATTAAACATTAAAATAAGATTTAAAATGTATGTATAAATATTTAACAGGACAGTAAAGGTAAAGGTAAAGGTTCCCTTGCTCGAAAGCCAGTCGAATCCGACTCTAGGGTTGCGGTGCTCATCTCCGTTTCAAAGCCGAAGAGCCAGCGCTGTCCGAAGACGTTTCCGTGGTCATGTGGCTGGCATGACTCAACACCAAGGTGCACGGAACGCTGTTACCTTCCCACCGAAGTGGTACCTATTTATCTACTTGCAATTTCTTGCTTTCGAACTGCTAGGTTGGCAGGAGCTGGAGCTAGAGACAGGAGCTCACCCCGTCATGCGGCACCCGGGTCTTGAACTGCTGAACTACTGACCTTCCACAGCCTGCAGTTCAGCGTCTTAACCACTTGAGCCACCGCAGCTCGACAGTAAGCAGGACAGTAAGAACATATAAACTTACAAACACAGCCGGTGGGGGTGGGGGGAGAGCCATTAAGAGTACTGGAGATACAGCGAATGAAATGAAGAACTGGAAGAGAGTGAACTAGGCCGACAGATAGACAGATCACCTTGGGCGGGGTATTCCAGCGTTTTGGCAGCACAACCGAGAAGGCGGTTTCTGGAGTTGCCACTGATGTACAAGCCCTGGGGGGGTTATTTTTGCATGCTTCATGTTGGGGGGGGGGGGCTGTGGCTCAGCGGTAGAGCCTCTTCTTGGCACGCAGAAGTTCGTGGGTTCAATCCCCTGCATCTCCCGTTTAAAAAAATCTTGCGAGAGGTGATGTGGAAGGTCACTGCCTGTGACCCTGGAGAGCAGCCGCCAGTTTGAGTAGACAATAGAAGAGAGAAGAAGAGAAGAGATTGGATTTATACCCCGCCCTTCACTACCCAAAGGTGTCTCAGAGCGGCTGACAAACTCCTTTCCCTTCCCCTCCCCACAACAGACACCCTGTGAGGTAGAAGAAGAAGAAGAAGAAGAAGAAGAAGAAGAAGAGATTGGATTTATACCCCACCCTTCACTACTGCTCACTACTGTCCCACTGTTCAGCCACTCTTGTCCAGTGATACTTGTCTGTTTGGTAATGATATTTATTTGTCTGAGAGAAACAAAGAGGTGGAAAGAAAGAATGAAAGAGGTGGAAAGAAAGAGAGAGAGAGAAACAAAGAAAGGAAATAGACGGGAAGGAAGGGAAAGGAAGGAAGGAAGGAAGGAAAAGCACGCCTCCACTTCCAGCGGGAGCCGCACAATGTCTGAAAGAGCTGCATGTGGCTCCCAAGCCCCAGTTTGGCCACCCCCGGACCAAAGGTCTTGATTCAGTATGAGGCAGCTTCATCTGTGTTCATTCGTGTGGTCCTTTAGGTTTTTTCCTCTTTTAAACCCATTAAGTATCATCATGCCCCTGTATAAATCATCGGTGCGACCTCATTTGGAATACTGTGTACAGTTCTGGTCGCCACACCTCAAAAAGGATATTATAGCATTGGAAAAAGTGCAGAGAAGGGCCACTAGAATGATCAAAGGGTTGGAACACCTTCCCTATGAAGAAAGGTTAAAACGCTTGGGGCTCTTCAGCTTGGAGAAACGACGGCTGAGGGGTGACATGATCGAGGTTTATAAGATTGTGAATGGGATTGAGCAGGTTGAGAAAGAAGTACTTTTCTCCCTTTCTCACAACACAAGAACTCCTTGTGGGCACTCCATGAAATTGCTGAGCAGTCGGGTTAGAACAGATAAAAGGAAGTCCTTCTTCACCCAAAGAGTGATGAACAGGTGGAATTCACAGCCACAGGAAGTGGTGGCAGCTACAAGCATGGATAGTTTCAAGAGGGAATTAGATAAACATCTGGAGCAGAAGTCCATCAGTGGCTGTTAGCCACAGGGTATAGACAGGAACTCTCGGTCTGGGGCAGGTGATGCACTCTGTTCTTGGTGCTGGGGGGGCAGCAGTGGGAGGGCTTCTTGTGCCCTGGCCCCACTGCTGGGCCTCCTGATGGCACCTGGTATTTTTGGCCACTGTTTGACAGAGTGTTGGACTGGACGGGCCATTGGCCTGATTCAACATTGGCTTCTCTTATGTTCTTATGTTATGTTCTTCCAAATTTGGGAGGCAGAGTCAAACCTGTTTGTGTGCTGGGGCAGAACGTGCCACGAAGATGTAGCTGAATCAGGGTTTTCAAGACCAGAGAAGAGCAGTGGCGGTTTGCCATCGCCCGCCTCCACATCGCAGCCCTGGAATTCGTTGGTGGTCTCTCGCCCACAGACTAACCAGGGCCAGCGCTTCGTAGCTTCTGAGATCTGATGAGGTTGGCCTTGCCCAGGCAAGCCAAGTCCCGGAAAACATGTCTGTGTTCGGAATTAATCCCAGGATATGAATACCGCCGGTGAAATCCCCTGGGTGTGGCTAGCTGAGTACAGTATCAGCACACCCAGGGCTATTTTGGAGCAGGAACGCACAGGAACGGCGTTCTCCCTCTGAGGTGGAGGACATCTCCAATGGGTTATTCCCACCGTGCCTGTAGGGAGGCAGGAAATAGTTTTTTCCCCTTCCTGTTGGCGCCTCCGGAATAGCCCATCTCCAGTTCTATTCCTGCCTCAGTAGGGAGAAGCAGCAAATCTATTTAGCTTAGCTGTTTTCCTCTGTTATTTCTATAGTATTCCAATTCAGCCTTTTGCCTTGCCCTCTCTCTCTCTTTCTCTCTCTCTTCATACCTTTCTTCTGTACTTTGGCTCCTTTCTTGGAGCGAAGTTAAAAAGGGTTTTTAGAACCCAGGAAAAAAGAGCACCGACGGCCACCATGGCGGCCAAGGAACTTCCCGAGGTTTTTTCCTCGGGCGACAAGGAGACGCGCGCGCTGCAGCCGCGGCGACGCGGGACCTTTCCGGGGCCGATCTGCCTTCGTGGCATGATCGCAGCTCCCCGATGATCGAGGCTGACTCTGCGGCGGTGCCCCGAGCGCCCAAACGCCGCAGACAGCCCGATGAAGGAGGACTCGCCGGCTTTCCCGCGCTCCCGCGATCGGGCGGCGGCGGCCATTTTGAGGGTCCGGCTTCGAGCCTCGGTACCTCTCTTACCACCGTTTCGGGAGCCTTGGGGGCAGAAGGAGGTCGACCTCTCATCCCCCTATTCATTCTGGCGAAGACCAAGATCCTGAGACAGGCTCCAAACGGGGTAAGCTTTCAGATCAAGGAGTTCTGATTCATTCATCAGAACTCATGGCTATTATTAAAAAGACCATTCAGGAGGAAATGGCACAGCTTCACGCTAGACCCGAGGTTCCCTTGCCACAGGGAATTTCTCCTCCAAACCCCCTGCTTCCTCCCCTTGGGTGGCCAACTAAGGCGGCAAAAAGGCTCCCCCCTCCTCCTGGGAGACCCTCAGAGGAATCATGGAGGGAGGAAATAGACTCCAATACCTCTTCCATAGAGGAAAGGGAAGAGGGTGAATTTCTGTCTGATCAGGAAGAGGAAGAATTAAAACTTCCTGAGCAATCCAGTCGGTTTTTCAAACCTGAGGACTATCAGTACCTTCTGGCTAAGGCTATCAAGGCCCTAGAATTACATGATCTTCCACCTTCAGAATACCAGAAGGCGGTCAAAAATAAATTTAAATCCAGGTCCGGGGGCAACCGGGAATTTTTCCCCCTGAGGAGTTTACTGAGAAGGTATTTCCCTTCCCTGAATATTTTGAGCGTCAGCTCAGAGCTGAATGGGATAAACCCATGGTCAATAAGCAATTCCCTGCTTTCGCCAAAAAATTATATGCTTTACCTAATTATGCCAATGAGTTATTGCAGGTGTCCCCGGTGGATGCTCCTGTGGCAGCTATCCAGTCTACAGGTCTGGTTTCTGAGGATGGCCTGGGTACCATCAAAGACCAAACTGATAAGAAGGTGGAGGCAACGCTCAGAAGGATCCACGAGGCTATCGCCATGATGGTAAGAGCGGCTTCTACAACCTCCATCGCTTCCAGAGCGGCAATCGTTTGGTTACGTAAGTTGATGCAAATTGTTCCTGAGAACAATCGGGCTGTGCTGGAGGGAATTTCTCGTGTCCTTAAGGCTAGTTCTTTTTCAGCAGACGCCACCCTGGACATTTTATCCTTTGCTTCTAGGGCCATGGCGTCCACGGCAGTGGCCAGGCGGCTACTCTGGCTCCGCGCCTGGCAAGCTGACTCTCTCTCCAAATCTATTGTAACAGCGTATCCCTTCCAAGGAGATCGTCTTTTTGGAGAGGCCCTAGACAACATCCTGGTGGAAACCAGGGATAAGAAAAAAGCCATGCCCAGATCCCTGCGCCGTTTCGATCGGAGAAACCCGCAGTCCTTTCGTACCCAGCACTCTCTCCCTAGATTTCGACAGGACACCAGGAAGCCCTCGTGGGAAGCTTCCAAGCAGTCTGGCAAACGTGGTTCCTTCTCGCCCAGATTCCACAGGCCTTTCAACAGAGGTGATAGGGGAGACAGAGATGCCAAACCCAAACAGGCATGACTATCCTCCCATTCCGGTGGGTGCCCGCCTTTTACACTTTACAAAAGCTTGGACAGCCGCACGGGCAGATGCCTGGGCAGTAGAAGTGGTGTCACAGGGCTATACGATAGAATTTCTGCACCAGCCTCCAGAGCGGTTTCTCAAATCACCAGCCAGCAGATCACAGAACAAAAGAGCCATCATCAACAGGGCTATACAGCATCTACTGGAGATCCAGGCCATCGAACCTGTTCCCGACAACGAGAGGAAACGGGGTGTTTACTCTATATTGTTCATGGTCCCCAAGAAGAACGGAGACTGGAGGGCGATTCTGGATCTCAAGTTTCTGAACAGATTCATAAAACTGCGACACTTTCGCATGGAAACTCTGAAGGCTGTAGCGGATTCTCTATCCCCCAACGAGTACCTCACTTCCATAGATTTGACGGAAGCATACCTCCATGTGCCCATTCACCCAGCACACAAGCGATTTCTCCGCTTCTGCATTTACAATCAACACTTCCAATACAGAGCACTTCCCTTTGGTCTATCCACGGCTCCACGCCTATTTTCCAAGCTGATCATCAATCCCGTGGTGCATCTCAGATCTCAGGGCATCCATGTGCATCCATATCTGGACGATCTCTTGATCAGGGCCAGCACGCGGGCAGAATCCATCAGCAACACGGAGCGAACACTACAGTGTTTACAGGAACATGGATTCCTGATCAACTTCGAAAAGAGTTCCCTGCTGCCGACACAGCGTATAGAACACTTGGGAGCAGTAATCGACACCAATCAAAATGCTCTCTTTCTTCCCCTGGCCAAGGCTCAGAAGATCAAGGAGACCGCCATGAGGATTTACAACGACAGGTCCTCACTCCTCATGGAGCTTGCCAGACTTCTGGGTCTGATGATCGCCAGCATCGACATGATACAATGGGCACGTCTACACACCAGACCGTTGCAGAGGTTTCTCCGTCCCCATCAATTCTCCATCATGGAGAAGAAGGTCCTCAACCTACAGGTACCGATCGGAGTCAAGAAGAGCCTGAGGTGGTGGACAAACATGGACAATTTGTTGGCAGGCAAGAGTTACTATGTCAGCCACACCAGGGAGCTGTTTACCGATGCCAGTCTCTTGGGCTGGGGAGCAACCTTGAACGACACTCCAGTCCAGGGGACGTGGCAGCCGGCGGAGAAGAAACTACCAATCAACCTCCTGGAACTCAGAGCGATCCGCTTGTCTCTAGCCCATTTTGCCCCTCAGTTGTGTGCTCAACAAGTACTGATAAGGACAGACAACATATCGGCCAAGGCACACCTCAACAAGCAAGGCGGGTCTCGGTCATCTCAGCTCCACAGGGAGGCGATGAAGATTCTCCTTTGGGCAGAAAGACACGTGACCTCGTTGAGGGCGGAACACATAAAAGGGACCGAAAACGTGCAAGCCGATTGGCTCAGCCGAGTGGAAATACAGGAAGGAGAATGGGCCCTCCATCCACGTCTATTCCACATGATAGTGGCTCGATTCGGACGTCCCATGGTGGATCTGTTCGCCTCCCCTACGAACCACACACTTCCGAGATACTTCTCCAGGTTCTTTCATCCAGAAGCAGAAGCGACAGATGCGCTCACGACGCCCTGGCCCCAAGGTCTCCTGTATGCATTTCCGCCGTTCGTCCTGATTTCCAGAACCATCCGCAGAATCCGAGTACTCAGAGCAGAGGTCATCCTAGTGGCTCCGAACTGGGCTCGGCGCCCATGGTTTTCGGCGATACAGGAGCTATCCATACTTCCACCTCTGGTCCTTCCAATAGCTCCCGACATGCTGTTGCAGGGTCCGGTATGGCACCCGGATCCAGCCTGGCTGTGTTTGACCGTGTGGAGATTGAGCGGAGCAACCTATCGAATTTAGGTTATTCTTCCCAGGTTCTAGATACCATTTTGGCATCCAGACGGCAGTCCACGGTCCGTATATACAACACCACTTGGAAGGCGTTTGTGCGCTGGTGTAGACGCAAGAAGGTGCAGCCACTGTCCCCTTCGGTTGCTTCGATTCTGGCTTTCCTACAGGATGGATTGGACTCGGGACTGAAGTCTGCTACTCTTCGGAGACAGTTAGCGGCTCTCTCCACTGTTCTCCCTTCCCTGGGAGGTTGCAAGATTTCCAAACATCCTCACATCCAACTCTTTCTGCAGGGCGCGGTGGCAAAATCTCCGCCTCAGGTCCATCGTTTCCCAACTTGGAGGCTGAATACGGTACTCAATGCTCTCACTAGATCACCTTTCGAGCCTCTCAGAGAGGTGGGGTTGAAATGGTTGAGGATGAAGACACTGTTCCTGGTCTCCATCACGTCTGCAAGAAGAGTGTCAGAACTCGGGGCACTGTCAGTGAAATCGTCACTCTGCGTCTTTCATAAAGACAAGGTTGTGCTTCGCACAGACCCTACCTTTCAGCCAAAGGTGGGCTCTAGATTCCATTGCTCTCAAGAGATCTGCTTACCCACCTTCTGTCCTGCCCCCAAGCACCCCAAGGAACGGACTTGGCACACCTTGGATGTAAAACGGGCCCTCAAGATTTACATAGCCAGGACGGAGGATTGCAGGAAGACTGAGTCCTTATTCGTTAATATATCTCCACCTAGGTCAGGGGAGAAGATGTCTAGATCGGCAATCAGTTCGGTTCTGAAGGCCTGTATCACAGAGGCTTACCGGGCCTCGGGTCAGGAAGTACCCAGTGGTATCACAGCTCACTCTCTGCGGAGCGCAGCAACCAACGCCGCTTTTTCCAATAGAGCTTCTGTAGAAGAGGTCTGTAAGGCGGCTACGTGGTCATCCATTTCCACCTTCATAAGGCACTATCATATCAACACGCTTGCATCTGCAGACGCGGCTTTTGGGAGAAGAATTCTTCAGCACGTCGTCAACATGGAGGAAGATGACGACCCACCCATATGAGGGACACTGCTCGGGGAGGTCCCATTGGAGATGTCCTCCACCTCAGAGGGAGAACGACCATTGGACTTACCGTGAGGGGTCCTTCTCCTCTGAGGTCAGGAGGACATCTCGGCCCTCCCATTTTCATCTTCCTCTTCTAATTCTTCTGTGCTGATTTCTTCTCTTGTATTGCTGTTTATACTCTGCCTTTGTTCATAGTTGCAGAGTTTTTTCTTGTTTAATCAGTTGATATTACTGTTTACAGTTACGTTTTCTAGGGCAAGGCCACTTCTTTTAGGCTGCAGGCACTGCTTTCGGAGTCCCAGAACTGGAGATGGGCTATTCCGGAGGCGCCAACAGGAAGGGGAAAAAACTATTTCCTGCCTCCCTACAGGCACGGTGGGAATAACCCATTGGAGATGTCCTCCTGACCTCAGAGGAGAAGGACCCCTCACGGTAAGTCCAATGGTCGTTCCGGCTGGCTCCTGAGTTGGCCACGCCCAGCAGGAACTCATTAGCATAATAGGCCACACCCAACAGCAGGAACTCATTAGGATTGGCTACATGAGGGCTGTGTGGCCTAACATGCAAAGGAGTTCCTGCTCCAAAAAAAAAGCCCTGGTGTTTAGACAACAAGCATGGTAAACAGAATAAGAAGCAAAAGGTGGGTGTGGCTGGATGACCACACTTCTGGTAACATGGGGGTGTGGCCTAAGGCGGCCAATGAGTTTCTGCTGTCAGGGGTATGGCCTAATATTGTAATGAGTTCCTGCTGGGCTTTTTCTACAAAAAAAGCCCTGAGCACACCCATGCAAAATTCTTCATGCCTGTTGAGCAGTTTTTTCCCCCCTGTCACGTCGGCCCTCGTATCAGACACTTTCCCTTCCAAATTCTGTCTGGACTTCCTTTGCAGCTATTTTTTTACATTGTGGGAGGGGGGGCTTTGGAAACCAGCATGTGAGTTTTTAATGCTTTGCGTAGGTTTGTTCGTGGCGCTCCCCCCCCACCAATGACTAGCAGGAACAGAATTACAATAAGTCAGGAAGAACTTCCTGACAGAGCGGTACCTCAGTGAAACAGGCTTCCTCGGGAGATGGTGGGCTCTCCTTCTGTGGAGGTTTTCCAACAGAGGCTAGACGGCCATCGGACAGCGATGCTGATTCTGTGAACTGAGGCAGATCCTGAGAAGGGAGGGCAGGAAGGGTTGCATCAGTGCTTAGTTCTCGTGTCCCTTTCTTACACACCCAGGGAAATGCTGATCGCTGCTTTGGGATCAAGAAGCCATTTTTCTCCAGGCCAGTTTGGCTGGAGATCCTGGAGGTTTTCTGTCATCTTCTGGGCATGGAGCAGGGGTCACTGGGTGTGTGTATGGGGGAAGTATTTGAGAATTTCCTGCCTTGTGCAGGGGGTTGGACTAGATGACCCTGGAGGTCCCTTCCAACTGTATGATTCTAAGTGAATTCAGATACACTTGTTTTTTGTTTTGCGTGACTTGTTCAGAACCCCAGTTCTTCCTGCCGAACGCATCTGCCTTGGGTTCTTTATCTGCCCCTTCCCTTGTTAGTAAGAGAGTTCAACCGAGCAAAGGGGGAAGAGCTGATTTTTCCGGAACAGTGAACGCTCAGTATCTTAAGCCCTGTCTCCTGCGTAGAGGATTATAGCCCGTGAAGCTCTCCCTTTCCCGCAGCTGATGGAAGCCGGCCGGCCCAGTTCTCGATTAGAATCATTAGTTGCTGCCCGAGTGGAGTTCCACAAAACAATCCCCTCTTTTAAAGTCCTTCTGTGCCGACCAAATCAAGCTTGAGTTTGCACATAAAGCTGTTTCTGTGTGGCAACGGGGGATGGTGCAAACGAGGGAAGATTCTGTCTCCGTTCTCATCCTCCTGTTGGGTTATAGCGGCGGAGGCTCGGCGTGCCAAAAATGGGGACAGCACGGTGGTAGGAAGCAGTGTTCCCTCTGAGTTAGTGTGAGCTCACAGATTTTTTTGTCTTTGCTCAGGAAGGGATGGCTCCAGAGCAAACGGATTGATGCAGTAGCCAAATCCCTTGCTCACAACTTAAATGGCCAGTAGCTCCCAAAGTAGAATTTTTGCTCACAAGGCTCCACAGCTCAGAGGGAGCAGAAGAAGAAGAAGAAGAGATTGGATTTATACCCGCCCTTCACTGCCCAAAGGAGTCTCAGAGCAGCTGACAAACTCTTTCCCCCTCCTCCCCACAACAGACACCCCGTGAGGTAGAAGAAGAAGAAGAAGAAGAAGAAGAAGAAGAGATTGGATTTATACCCTGCCCTTCACTGCCCGAAGGCGTCTCAGATCGGCTGACAATCTCCTGTCCCTTCCCCTCCCCACAACAGACACCCTGTGAGGTAGAAGAAGAAGAAGAAGAAGAAGAGATTGGACTTATACCCCGCCCTTCACTGCCCAAAGGCGTCTCAGAGCGGCTGACAATCTCCTTTCCCTTTCCCTCCCCACAATAGACACCCCGTGAGGTAGAAGAAGAAGAAGAGATTGGATTTGTACCCCACCCTTCACTACTCAAAGGCGTCTCAGAGCGGCTGACAAACTCCTTTCCCTTCCCCTCCCCACAACAGACACCCGGTGAGGTAGGTGGGGCTGAGAGAGCTCTTGACAGAAACTGCTCTTTTTCAAGAACAGCTGTGCCAGAACTATGGCTTGCCCAAGGTCATCCAGCCAGGTGCAAGTGGAGGAGTGGGGAATCAAGCCCGGTTCTCCCAGATAAGAATCCGTGCACTTAACCACTACACCAGACTGGTTCTCTGGAGCACTGGTAGGATGCCAACTGAGATTGTTGAGCGTAAGGGAAACAGGGCAGGGTCTCTTGAGTCTGTTGAGCCAGTGGTCCCTTGAGAACGGTGAGGGCGCCAGCACCAAATCCCTGCCGTGGGGGGGCACAGCAATGCACAAAACAGCTGTTGTGGGTTCTGAAGCCAGTCACAGATCGTTGGAAGGTTCCAAGCTGAGCGTCATCCTATGTCGGAGATGACTCTTTTGTATGCACTCCCGGAAGACACAAATGTGATACCTCCTTGGGTGTTTGGAATGTACCTCCTGTTCCAGTGAGATGGAGGGGAAGCGCGGATTGGCTCTTTTTTTTTTTTTGCTTTGGGGGAGACGCAAGCGGACACTGGGAAATGCATCAGTGGGCGCCAGAGCATGCCCAGGTTTCAGGGATCACTGATAATACGGGATCACTTTTGCAGCCAGGGACTTGCAGGGTTTGAGGGATCACCGAAGTACAGGAAAGATGTTGGAGAGCAACAGGGAGGCTCTGCAGTGAACACACAGGAAGCTGCCTCATACCAAATCACGCCCTTAGAATCATAGAATGACAGAATCATATAAGAGTGGGGAGGGGGCATAGAGGTCATCTAGTCCAGCCCCCTGCTCAATGCAGGATCAGCCTAGAGCATCCCTGACAAGTGTTTGTCCAGCCGCTTCTTATTTATTTAATTTATTTATTTGTTCCATTTCTATCCCGCCCTCCCGTCTAGGCGGCTCAGGGCGGCTTACAACATCATAAAACCAATATACATAAAAACACGAACACTTCGTCTAAAACAGTTTAACTAAAATACTAATACAGTTTAAATAGTAATACAGTTTAACTAAAATACTTCTTAAAGACTGCCACCACCTCCCCAGGCAGCTGATTCCCCTGCTGCACAACTGTTGACTGTAAAAAAGTTCTTCCTAAGATCCTTTGGATACCCTCCCGCCCTTAATTTCAACCCCTTATTGCCAACAGGAACAGCTCCCTACCCTCCTCTAAGTGATAGCCCCTCCAGTACTTAAAACAAGCAATCGAGTTCCCCCTCAACCTCCTCTTCTCTAGACTCAGCATTCCATCATGCCATCTTGGGTCTATCAAGATCGGTATTGTCTACTCAGACTGGCAGCAGCTCTTCAGGGTCTCAGGCCGAGGTCTTTTCCCATTACCTACTTCCTGGTCTTTTCAACTGGAGATGCTGGGGATTGAAGCAGGGGCCCTCCCGCATTCAAGCAGACGCTACGCCATGGAGCCAAGCCCCAGTTCATGGGAGCCCTGGCCTGTCTATCCGCTCTGTCCGTTCAGTTGCCATTCGTACTAATACTAGTTCATAGGCTACGAAATGTGAGACCAGGTTGGCCCCTCTTCGCATCACTTTGGCATAGTGGTTAAGTATGTGGACTCTAATCTGGGAGAACTGGGTTTGATTCCCCACTCCTCCACTTGCAGCTGGCTGGATGACCTTGGGCAAGCCGTAGTTCTGATAAGAGCTGTTCTTGAAAAAGAGTCGTTTCTGTCAAGAGCTCTCTTAGCCCCAGCTACCTCACAGGTTGTCTGTTGTGGGGAGGGGAAGGGAAGGGAGTTTGTCAGCTGCTCTGAGACACCTTCGGGTAGAGAAGGGCGGGGTATGAATCCAATCTCTTCTTCTTCTTCTGCTTCACAGGGTGCCTGTTGTGGGGAGGGGAAGGGGAAGGAGTTTGTAAGCTGCTCTGAGACACCTTTGGGTAGTGAAGGGTGGGGAATAAATCCAATCTCCTCTTCTTCTTCTTCTACCTCACAGGGTTCTGTTGTGGGGAGGGGAAGGGAAAGGAGTTTGTCAGCCGCTCTGAGACTCCTTTGGGTAGTGAAGGGCGGGGTATAAATCCAATCTCCTCTTCTTCTTCTACCTCACAGGGTGTCTGTTGAGTGGAGGGAAGGGAAAGGAGTTTGTCAGCCGCTCTGAGACTCCTTTGGGTAGTGAAGGGCGGGGTATAAATCCAATCTCCTCTTCTTCTTCTACCTCACAGGGTGTCTGTTGAGTGGAGGGAAGGGAAAGGAGTTTGTCAGCCGCTCTGAGATTCCTTTGGGTAGTGAAGGGCGGGGTATAAATCCAATGTCATCCTCCTCCTCCTCCTCCTCTTCTTCCTCCTCTTCCTCTTCCTCCTTCTTTTTCTTCTTCTTCCTCTTCTTTTTCCTTCCACGTGAAGATAGTCAATCTGGCATGTAATTACCAAAATGTGAAGATAGTCGATCTGGCATTTAATTACCAAAATGATGTATGCTGGGCTCTCAGCAGGTCCGCCTAAATCATTTGCCACCGTGGACCATGAAGTGAGAAAATCAGGGTGAGTAAGAAATGCCCCATGGAGATGACTCAAGAGGGTCCATGTCTCTGCTGGGGATTCTGTTTCCGCCGGCCCAGGAGGTGGGGAGATGACGCCGCGTCGTCTCTTCCTCTGCTTATTTGCGTACCAAGTCAGAAAGCTGCTCCTTTAACTTGGATGGTTAAGGCGTGCGCTTTCTAAATGAGAATACATCAGGTTTGGTTGTTTTTTAAAATAGTTGCTTCGTTTCTGTCATCTTCCAATTTATGATTAACATAAGAATGTAAGAGAAACCGTGTTGGAGAAGCCCATCCACTCCAACACTCTGTCACACAGTGGCCAAAAAGACCAGGTGCCATCAGGAGGTCCACCAGTGGGGCCAGGACACCACAGGCCCTCCCACTGTTGTCGTCCCCCCCAAGCACCAAGAATACAGAGCATCACTTGCCCCAGACTTGAGAGTTCCTATCTATACTTCGTGGCTGATAGCCACTGATGGACCTCAGCTACATATAAGAACATGAGAAGCCAATGTTGGATCAGGCCAATGGCCCATCCAGTCCAACACTCCGTGTCACACAGTGGCCAAAAAGACCAGGTGCCATCCGGAGGTCCAGCAGTGGGGCCAGGACACTAGAAGCCCTCCTACTGTTGCCCCCCCATCACCAAGAATACAGAGCATCACTTGCCCCAGACCGAGAGTTCCTATCTATACTTTCTGGCTAATAGCCACTAATGGACCTCAGCTATATATAAGAACATAAGAGAAGCCAATGTTGGATCAGGCCAATGGCCCATCCAGTCCAACACTCTGTCTCCCAGTGGCCAGTTCCTATCTATACCTTGTGAACTGGCAACTATCCCAGATGTCTCTGTACGGAGGGGAAAAAACCAAACCCAAACTGTAGGTAACGGGGGGGAAACTTGTACATATGAGAGGACAAAGGTCACCTTTGAAGAGTTCGTGTTACTATACGACCAGTTTATTGGCTTTGGGAAAATTCCTTGGTACAAGTCAGGGCTTATAAATGTGTGGTGAAAGATGGAGAGAAATTTTGTGGGGTTTGGCTTTCTAAACTTTGGACGCTGGGAATAGTTGAGATTTGTTAGCTTACAGTGCATGTATACCCTGATCTGACTAGCCTGATATTGTCAGACATCAGAAGCTAAGAAGGGGTGGTTCTGGTCACTATTGACTCCCGAGGAATACCAGGGTTGTGACGCAGAGACATGCAATGGCAAATCACCTCCAAATGTCTCTTGCCTTGAAACCCACACAGGGTCACCGTAAGTTGGGGAATGGTGCAGATTTGATTGGTTTGATTCCTAGCCCTTCCTGCCAAATAAAAATCGATATGGAGCAGACGAAGAATGGTTTGCCTGACATCTGCTTAAGCCTACCTGTTAAAAGCCAAGCTAAGCAAGTATGCAGATGAACAGACCATGTACCAAGTGACGACTTTACTAGAGCATGTTTGTAAACACTGGTGAATCTGGTTGTCTGAATTACCTTGCCAAACAGTGAGCAAACTATGTTGTCGAAGGCTTTCACGGCCGGAGTTCATACATTGCTGTATATTTTCCGGGCTGTGTGGCCGTGGTCTTGGCATCGTAGGGCCTGACGTTTCGCCAGTAGCTGTGACTGGCATCCTCAGAGGTATAACACAGAAAGATGGAGGACGCTCTGTGTCAAGGTGAGCAGAAAAATGGTAGGCAGGGGATTTCTATCTCCTCAGGAAGGTGGGGTAGGGCTGAGTCATTATCTTGTAGGAGTTCTCCAGGCTATGAACATGCTAATGGCAGAGCTTTCCTGAGGAGGTTCTTTTGTCTATGGATTGTTTCCTGAGGAGGTTTCCTGTTGACTCAGCCCTACCTCACCTTCCAGGGTAGATATAAATTACCTGCCTACCATTTTTCTTCTCACCTTGACACAGAGAGTACTCCATCTTTCTGTGTTATACCTCTAAGTCACAACTACTGACGGAACGTCAGGTCCTACAGTGCCAAGACCACGGCCACAGAACCTGGAAAATTTACAGCAACTAGTGGGCGAACTCTCGCAGTCCTTATGGTTCTCTGGATTTCGGTTGCGTGCATAGATGTCGTATGATTCTCTTTACTACTCTGTGCCAGTTTACCAGGTAGTTATGTTACCTCTTGGTAAGCGTAAGAGGTGGCAGCGGCCACAAGCATAGAAACCTTCAAAAGGGGACTAGATAAACATAGGGAGCATGTATGTTCAAGCTTCGATTTCAAAGCAGGAATAATTTTTCACCCTGACCTGGATGGCCCAGGCTGTCCCGATCTCATCAGATCTCGGAAGCTAAGCAAGGTGGCCCTGGTTAGTATTTGGATGGGAGAAAACCCCCCCCAGGAAGTCCAGGGTCACTACACAGAGGCAGGCTGTGTGAACCCCTTCTGAACGTCTCTTGCCTGAAAACCATACAGTGCCTCCATTAGTCTAAAAACTAAGGCTGTTCAGTGGAATTAAAGTAAAGAAGATTTTGCTTGCTCGAAAGTCAGTTGAATCTGACTCTAGGGGGCAGTGCACATCTCCGCCTCCAAGCTGAAGAGCCAGCGCTGTCCAGAGACATTTCCGTGGTCACATGGCCGGCATGACTAGACGCCAAGGTACATGGAACACTGTTACCTTCCCACCAAAGCAGTACTTATTTATCTACTTGCAATTTCTTGCTTTCAAGCTACTAGGTTGACAGGAGCTGGGGCCAGAGATGGGAGAATATAAGAGCGTAAGAGAAGCCAATGTTGTATCAGGCCAGTGGCCCATCCAGTCCAACACTCTGTCACACAGTGGCCAAAAAATACCAGGTGCCACCAGGAGGTCCTGCAGTGGGGCCAGGACACTAGAAGCCCTCCCACTGTTGACCCCCCCCCCAAGCACCAAGAAGACAGAGCATAACTTGCCCCAGACCGAGAGTTCCTATCTATACCTTGTGGCTAATAGCCACTGATGGACCTCTGCTCTGTCACACAGTGGCCAAAAATACCAGGTGCCATCAGGAGGTCCAGCAGTGGGACCAGGACACTAGAAGCCCTCCCACTGTTGCCCCCCCCCCCAGGCACCAAGAATACAGAGCATCATTTGCCCCAGACCGAGAATTCCTATCTGTACCTTGTGGCTAATAGCCATTGATGGCTCTCTGCTCCATATGTTCATCTAATTCCCTCTTGAAGCCATCCATGCTTGTAGCTGCCGCCACCTCCTGTGGCAGTGAACTGCATGTGTTAATCACTATTTGGGTGAAGAAGGACTTCCTTTTACCCATTCTAACCCGACTGCTCAGCAATTCCAAGGAGTGCCCACGAGTTCTTGCCTTGTGAGAAAGGAAGAAAAGGACTTCTTTCTCTACCTGCTCTATCCCATGCATAATCTTATAAACCTCGATCAGGTCACCCCTCAGCCGTCGTTCCTCCAAGCGAAAGAGCCCCAAGCGCTTTAACCTTTCTTCATAGGGAAGGTGTTCCAACCCTTTTCTCATTCTAGTTGCCCTCTTCTGCACTTTTCCCAATGCTATAATATCCTTTCTGAGGTGTGGTGACCAGAACTGTACACAGTACTCCAGATGAGCTCGCCCCATCACATGGCACTAGGATCTCGAACTGCTGAACTACCTGCAGTCTTAACCACTGAGCCACCGCGGCCCCTTCAGTGAAATTAGTGAGTCTCAAATCTCAGTGAACGACAGGCGCTCATGCCCCTCCACAAATATGTCTTTATATCCTTGCATTGGGCGTGGGGAAGTGGCTGTTCTTGGGAGGCGGCCATTGCTGGCAGCCCTCGAGAAGGAAGGCTCAGCAAAAAACGTCTCCTTACATCCCATCTGGATGCTCCAGCCTCTTGGCGTGGGGGGAAGACTCCCCACTGCACCCCTCTGCGTCTCTCGGGTGTGTGATTCACCCGCTTCTTTCCCTCGGAACAAAATCACTGCCTTTTGCAGATAAACTGGTCCTGAGCCAGTGCTTTGAACTCCCAAAAATGTACTCGTGCCAACGGTGATTACTAAGGAAGAGATGGCGTCCCGAACCACCTGGAGGAAAAACAACAACGGAGGATTATGGAAAACCCTTTGCCTTTGCAGGAGGTGCTTTAGAGCTGTACGCTGGTGTTTAAATCTTCAGGTGTTGATAGCAAGTCAAACAAGGTTGTGTTTCCCCCTGCCATTTCACGTAAGAAGAGCCCTGCTGGACCAGACCAGTGGTCCATCTAGTCCAGCATCCTGTCTCACAAAGTGGCCAACCAGTTCCTCTTAGAATCATAGAATGTTAGAGTTGGAAGGGACCTTGCAGGTCATCTAGTCCAACTCCCTGCACTCTGCGGGAGCGTAGCCGAAAGATGGTCGTCTAGCTCCGCGAAGGAGCATCCACCACCTCCCAAGGCAGTCTGTTCCACTGCTCAACCACTCTTACAGTTAGGAAGTTTCTCCTGATAGTCATCTGATAACGACTCCCTTGTAATTTCTACCCATTAGATCTAGTCTTGCAATTCAGAGCAAGAGAGAATAGATCCGCTCCGTCTTCTACATGAATAACAGCCCTTCAAATTCTTGAAGACTGCAATCTTGTCCCCTGTAAGCCTTCTCTTTCCCAGGCTAAGCATACCCAACTCTTTCAGCCTTTCCTCATAAGACTTGGATTCCAATCCTCTCACCATCCTGGTCGCCCTCATCTGGACACGCTTGAGCTTGTCGACGTCCTTCCTAAAGTGTGGTGCCCAAAACTGGACACAGGACTCCAGGTGAGGCCTGACCATAGCAGAACAGAGCAGAATGACCACCTCCCGTGATCTGGACACAATGCTCCTGTTAATGCATCCTAAGATTGCATTAGCTGTCTTCGCAGTCACATCACACTGCTGGCTCATGTTGAGCTTGTGATCAACCAGAACACCCAGATCCCTTTCACATGTGCTGCTGTCAAGCCAAGTCCCTCCCATCCTATATCTGTGCCTTTGATTTTTTGTGCCCAGGTGTAGGACTTTGCACTTATCTCTATTGAATTTCATTTGATTTGTCTCAACCCACTGTTCCAGCCTGTCTAGATCGTTCTGAAATCTTGAGGTCCAGTAGCATGGCATAAAGGCCAAAGACCTTCCCCTGATGTTGCCTCCTGGTCCTGCCTCTGGGATTCAGAGGCTTTAGTGTCTCTGAATGTGGAGGTTCCCCTCAGCCACCATGGCTGGTAGCCACTGATAGACTCGTCCTCCGTGAATCTGTCTAATCCCCCTCCAGAGCTGTGTATTCCAGTGGCCGTCACGACATCCTCTGGCAGGGAATCCCTCATTTTAATCACTCTCTGTCTAAACAAGTATTTCCTTTTGTCCGTCCTGAACTTCGTTGGATGCCCTCAAGTTCTAGCCTTTGGGGACGGAGAGAAAATTTCTCTTCGTCCGCTCCCTCCACCCCACGTATGATTTTATAAACCTCGATCTTGTCCCGTCCCCCCCTTAGCCGTCTCTTTTCTGAACTGAAAAGTCCCCGGCTTTCTAGCCTTTTGTCGTAGGGAAGGCGCTCAACCCCCTTAACATCTTGTTTGCCTTTCCCTGTACTTTCCCCAGCTCTGCAATGTCCCCTTTGTCTTGGATATCCCTGAGTAGAAAAACTCGTCATGGATCAGAGTTTATTCCCCACCCATGGTCCCACTGGTTGGACAGATCTAGTGAGGGAACATCTTAGCTTTGAGTTGACAAGGCTACAGGCAGGCCCTCCTGTCAGTCTTGAAACGCGTTCGTATAATAATCCGTTACGTTTTGGAAGGTGAAGCACTGAACAGTGCAGACCAAACAGAGCGGCGTGCTAGAGCGTTTAGAGTGTTAGCCGCTGGGAGACGCAGGTTCGAATCCTCACTCGGCCGTGGAAGCTTGCTGGGTCACCTTGGGCCAGTCTCACACTCTCCGCCTACCTCACAGGGTTGCTGCAAGGATAAATAGAGAAGAGGAGAATGTTGCAAGCTTCTTTGAGACCCCGTTGGGGAGAAATGTGGGTGTTCTGGTTGATCACAAGTTAAACATGAGCCTGCAGTGTGATGTGGCTGCGAAGAAAGCTAATGCAATCTTAGGATGCATTAACAGGAGCATTGTGTCCCAGTCATGGGAGGTGGTAATTTCGCTCTATTCTGCTCTGGTCAGGCCTCGCCTGGAGTCCTGTGTCCAGTTTGGGGCACCACATTTTAGGAAGGATGTTGACAAGCTCGAGCGTGTCCAGAAGAGGGCGACCAGGATGGTGAGAGGGTTGGAATCCAAGTCTTATGAGGAAAGGCTGAGAGTTGGGTACTGTTTAGCCTGGGAAAGAGAAGGCTTCGAGGGGACATGATTGCAGGCTTCAAGTATTGGAAGGGCTGTCATGTAGAAGATGGAGCAGATCTATTCTCTGTTGCTCCGGATTGTGAGACTAGATCTCATGGGTGGAAATTACGAGGGAGTCGAGACCGGCTAAATATCAGGAGAAATTTCTTCACTGTAAAAGTGGTCAAGCAGTGGAGCAGACTGCCTCGGGAGGTGGTAGATGCTCCTTCGCGGGACATTTTCAAGTGGAGGCTGGATGACCATCTTTTTGGAATATGTTGTAGGGCTACCTTTCCGCTATGTTTCGGCAGAGTGCAGGGGGGTTGGACTAGATGATCTGCAAGGTCCCTTCCAACTCTAACATTCTATGATTCTAGGACATAAAATAAATCATTTGCAACCAGTATTTACAGCTCTTCCAAGAATGGGGAAAGGCTTGTGCATCGCACTTCAAGAGCCAGTGGTATCATGGTTGAGAGCGGCAGGACTCTAATCTGGAAAACCGGGTTTGATTCCCCAGTCCTCCTCCACAAGCAGCCCACCGGGTGACCTTGGGTCAGTCTCAGTTCTGTCAGAGCTGTTCTTTCAAGAGCAGTCCTCGAAAGAGCTCCCTCAGCCCCACCTACCTCACAGGGTGACTGTTGTGGGGAGGGGAAGGGAAAGGAGTTTGTCAGCCGCTCTGAGACTCTTCTGGGTAGTGAAGGGCGGGGTATAAATCCAATCTCTTCTTCTTCTACCTCACAGGGTGTCTGTTGTGGGGAGGGGAAGGGAAAGGAGATTATCAGCCGCTCAGAGACTCCTTTGGGTAGTGAAGGGCAGGGTATAAATCCAATCTCTTCTTCTTCTTCTTCTACCTCACAGGGTGTCTGTTGTGGGGAGGGGAAGGGAAAGGAGATTATTAGCCGCTCTGAGACTCCTTTGGGTAGTGAAGGGCGGGGTATAAATCCAATCTCTTCTTCTTCTTCTACCTCACAGGGTGTCTGTTGTGGGGAGGGGAAGGGAAAGGAGATTATCAGCCGCTCTGAGACTCCTTTGGGTAGTGAAGGGCGGGGTATAAATCCAATCTCTTCTTCTTCTTCTTCTACCTCACAGGGTGTCTGTTGTGGGGAGGGGAAAGGAAAGGAGATTATCAGCCACTCTGAGACTCCTTTGGGTAGTGAAGGGCAGGGTATAAATCCAATCTCTTCTTCTTCTTCTACCTCACAGGGTGTCTGTTGTGGGGAGGGGAAGGGAAAGGAGATTGTCAGCCACTCTGAGACTCCTTTGGGTAGTGAAGGGCGGGTATAAATCCAATCTCTTCTGCTTCTTCTACCTCACACGGTGTCTGTTGTGGGGAGGGGAAGGGAAAAAGAGTTTGTCAGCTGATCTGAGACTCCTTCGGGTAGTGAAGGGCAAGGTATAAATCCAATCTCCTCTTCTTCTCTACTGTACTGGCTCTCTCTGTTTGAACAGCTTTGCCTTTAGTGCATGTGAAAGCATGCATATTAAGGTGCAAAATGTCCGCATGCTACTCTTTCGGGCAGCCCCCCGCCAATAAACAAGTAACTCAGACAGTAAATGTGACCAGAGCATGCTATAAAGTTGCAGCTAGCTTATGGCAGGTACAACCTGATCCAGGGTGAGATCAAACTTCCTAGTCAACATTCTTTAGGGCACTGTTCTGGCCGGTTGACTTACTCTCTGTGCTTCGGAGGTCAGGGAACGTTGCCCGTAGCAGAAGTGAGTGCGACATTTAGCCGGAAAGGAGGCTTCTGGAATAAGTTAGCCATCCTCGGGATGGGAGCTAGGTGGTAAAACCCAGCATCCCTCGTTTTAATCAGTGAGATGCTGGTGAATTCAGGAGGTCACAGGTTCAATCCCTGGCGTGCCCTACAAAGGTAAAAGGGCTGGGGAAGAGGTATGGTTGCCAGCCTCCAGTCTGGGGTTCTGTAGGAATTACAGCTGATCTCCAGAGTACAGACGTCAGTTCCCGGTTGGGGGGGGATGGCAGCTTTGGGGAGGGTGTTGGGCTGTAGAGGGGAAAAAAGTTCCATTCTGGTGGGTGGATTTTTACCGTTGTGTCACGTACTCCACCCACCACTTAATTGGTGGCATTTAGAGTCATAGAGTTGGAAGGGGTCATCTAGTCCAACTCCCTGCGCAATGCAGGAAATTCACAACCACCTCCCCCACACCCCCAGGGACCCTTGGCTGTGGGATTGTGGGTATAATATGCATTCTTAGACTGCAGATGATATAAGAACATAAGATATGCCAATGTTGGATCAGGCCAGCGGCCCCTCCAGTCCAACACTCTGTATCACACAGTGGCCAAAAATACCAGGTGCCCTCAGGAGGTCCACCAGCGGGGCCAGGACACTAGAAGACCTCCCACTGTTGCCCCCTCCCAGAGTCCCAAGCACCAAGAATACAGAGTCTCACTTGCCCCAGACATAAGAACATAAGAGAAGCCAATGCTGAATCAGGCCAATGGCCCATCCAGTCCAACACTCTGGCACACAGTGGCCAAAATATACCAGATGCCATCAGGAGGTCCAGCAGTGGGGCCAGGACACCAGAAGCCCTCCCACTGTTGCCTTCCCCCTCCCAAGCACCAAGAATACAGAGCATCCCTTGCCCCAGACCGAGAGTTCCTATCTATACCTTGTGGCTAATAGCCACTGATGGACCTCTGCTCCATATGCTTATCTAACTCCCTCTTGAAGTCGTCCATGCTTGTAGCCACTGCCATCTCCTGTGGCAGTGAATTCCATGTGTTAATATCAGGGCTTTGCTGGTAGCTTTGGGGGGTTCCTGGCCTCCCATGTGGCATTCCGAGCCACAGCTTGGTGGTGAAGCACATGTGACTTATACCAAAGGTTCCTGGTTCGGTCCCATCATCTCTGAGAGTTTGTCTGGGAAGGACTTCTGCCTAATACGCTATGGGCTTCAGCCACGCATGTGTACTAGATTAGACTGATGGGTTCAGTCTGAGGCAGTCTCATATGCTTACATGGGGTGTAGTTTGCTCAGAAGTCAAGAGCAGGCAATGCTCATGTTTATGGAGAAACTCGTGTGCTTTTCTAGGGGAGCGTGCCTCTCTCTGTCTAGGAGAAAACAGGAAAAGCAGTGATTGTACGCAGTGTAACTCATGCAGAAGCCACAAACCAAGTTAGCTTTTGTGAAATGGTCCGGTGAGTAGTGGAAAATGACGTGAAGTCGCAGCCTCCGTATGGTAAGCCCTTGGCATTTTCGAGGCAAGAGACATAACATTGGGGAAAGTGCAGAGAAGGGCAACTAGGATGATAAAAGGGTTGGAAGACAAGAACTCGTGGGCACTCCATGAAATTGCTGAGCAGTCGGGTTAGAACAGGTAAAAGGAAGTCCTTCTTCACCCAAAGAGTGATTAACACATGGAATTCACTGCCACAGGAGGTGGTGGCAGCTACAAGCATGGACAGTTTCAAGAGAGAATTAGATAAACATATGGAGCAGAGGACTATCAGTGGCTATTAGCCACAAGGTATAGATAGGAACTCTCAGTCTGGGACAGGTGATGCACTCTATTCTTGGTGCTGGGGCGGGCAGCAGTGGGAGGGCTTCAAGTGTCCTGGCCCTACTGCTGGACCTCCTGATGGCATCTGTTATTTTTGGCCACTGTGTGACAGAGTGTTGGGCTAGATGGGCCATTGGTCGATTCAACATTAGCTTCTCTTATGTTCTTATTCAGAGATGGTTTGCCGTTGCTCTTCTCTGCGTAGTGACCCTGGACTGCCTCAGTGGTCTCCCATCCTAGTATGAACCAGGGTTGATCCTGCTTAGCTTCCAAGATCCAATTTGATCAAGTTAGCCTTCTCTATCTGCAGTTTTGGAATGCTGGCTTCTGAGAGTATGGGACGTGTTCTGGAACTGGAATGACAGTCCTTGGGACCGGATGAACTGCTCTGGGACTGGAGTGACACCATCCAAAATGGAATCCTGGTCCCTGGAAGTAGCGGAAGCTTTCTGGGCTTGGAGTGGCAGGCCACAGAGTGGAATGACGGCCCCTGGAACCAGATAAACTGCTGTGGGACTGGAGTGGATTAGTTTATCTGGTTCCAGGGGCCGTCATTCCACACTGAGGTCTGTCATCCCAGCTTCTGAGCCAGTTTGGTGTAATGGTTAGGAGTGCGGACTCTCATTTGGGAGAACCGGGGTTTGATTCCCCACTTCTCTACTTGCAGCTGCTGGATGATCTTGGGCAAGCCATAGTTCTGTCTGGATGATCTTGGGCAAGCTGTTCTCTCAAGGACACTTCTGGAAAGAGCTCTCTCAGCCCCACCTACCTCACAGGGTGTCTGTTGTGGGGAAGGGAAAGGAGTTTGTAAGCCGCGCTGAGACTCTGAGTGAAGGGCAGGATATAAATCCAATCTCCCCCCCCCCGGGCCAACATTCCATTCTGGGGTTGGTGGTGTCATTCTAGTCTGAGAGTCCTGATTCCAGTCCCAGGGGCTCTCACTCCAGTTCCAGAACACTTTTGCGAGGCCCAGGGGAAGTCATTCCATTCTGGGTGCTGTTATTCCATTTCCAGAATACTTTTGTTACTACCAGGGCCCATCTTTCCACTCTGGGGGCTGTCGTTCCAATCCCCGAGCACTGATTCAAGTCCCAGGGGGCTTTCATTCCACTCCGGGGGCTGTCATTCCAGTCCCTGAGCAGTGTGTTTGGGCCCAGAGACAGTCGTTCAAAATCCATTGCACGTTTTTCTTGCAACTACTGTGTGCTGTGATTCCCTAGTGTTGAACCAGGGAATCTAAGGCAAACCAACTTGTTGCAAGACCGAGCACAGAATCCAAGCCAAATCAACCTGGCAGGCCCACACTAAGCCATGGAAAGAAGAGTCCAACACAGACCAACAGTAGAATTAAAGAATAACAGTCCCGGGAGCTTTAAAACATTGCCTCCCTCATATTCCCGGTTATTCCTAAATATTTCCGTAATTTTTCAAGGTCTGTTTACTGGTATCCTGGGAAATCCCGCACACCATCTGGACGCCCGAATATATCTGGGAAATGCAAATAAGGCATTTTTCGGATAATTATTCGGACCAGAAATATGTGAATGCACTTCCCTGCTTGGAAGTTCTGGTATCAGGAGGCATTTGGACTGAATTTGCTTCTGGGAAAGTGCTTTGCTACCGTCTATTTTGTTGTGTATTGAAACATTTCTACATTAAACAAATAGTATTCCAATCATGTTTGTTTGTTTCCTCCATTGTCTTTTTAGTACAGAGGGCTGACTCCTTGATTGGCTCAAGGTTCGTCTTTTAACGTCCCCCGTGTTTGGGTTTTTTTCACAGCTGGAAGATTCCGAGTTCTCGCCGAGGCCTGCCCACCCCACCTCCCTTCTTTTGCACTGACGTTGAAAGCGACGCCGAAGTCGGATCCTTAAGCTAGCTCGGCCTGCCAATCTGTCCGACATGTCAGGACCGGTGCCAAGCAGGGCCAGAGTTTACACAGACGTAAATACACACAGACCCCGCGAATACTGGGATTATGAATCGCACGTGGTCGAATGGGGGTAAGTGTCCGTGTTAGCGTCGTGGCCAAGTCGGAGCGTCTTTGGATTTTGAGTGAGTCCTATCGCCTCCCACTGGTGGCTTGTAAGATTTCAGAGTCCTGTTTAACAGTGTTACAAATGAAAGCTGTCGTATATCATATCAGATCATTGGTCCACCAGTGTCTGTATTGTCTACTCAGACTGGCAGCTGGCTCTCCGGGGTCTCAGGCAGATGTCTTTCACATCACCTACTGCCTGGTCTTTTTAACAAGGGATGCCGGGGATTGAACCAGGGACCTTCTGCATGGCAAGCAGATGCTCTACCACTGAGCCTCAGTCCCTTCTCTGTGTTCTGGTTCCTCTGGTGTTTGTGATACTTTTCAGAGTGTAGTTCCTCTTCTGGCTTGTCTGACGTCTTCCCTAACTGCGTTTTAGACATCAGAGCAAAATATTTTGACCTAGGCTTTTAACCAAAGGGTTCCATCCATTAAAACTCTGTTTCGTGGTCTGCTTCTCTAGGCCAAGAACTATTTTATTATCACTTCTGGGCTTGTTTTATGCCCTGGTTTTTTAAATGGCTTGTTTTTACTTACTGTTGATTGTTTTAATGTCGTTTTGATTATTTTATTGCATTTTATGTTGGCTGCCATTGTCGTTTCTTGATAGGTAGCATATATATTTTTCTCAATAATAACCCCACGTGTGTCTAGCATTGTCCATCCCACTGTCTGCCATAAGGTGGGTTCTTGGGAGATGCACCTCTCCAATTCAGCTGAGGGGGGAGTGTCTTGGCAGCTATGGGGCTGCTGGGTCAGGTGCAGTGTTCCCTCTAAGCTGAGTTAGTGCGAGGTAGCTCGCAGGTTTTTTAGCCTCTGGCTCACACATGTTTGTCTTAGCTCAGGAAGGAGGGCTCCAGAGCAAACTAATTGATGCAGGAGCCAACTTTAATTAAAGACAACTTTAATGCCAGTAGCTCACCAAGTAGAATTTTTGCTCACGAGACTCCACAGCTTAGAGGAAGCATTGGCTCAGGTGCCTTGGAAACGTTTGAAAGGAGGGACCGTAGCTGAATGGTAAGGCACACATTGGTCATAGGGGAAGTTCAAGGCACACTCCACGGTATCGCAAATAGTTCAGGATCATGTTTTGAGACACCTCGAAGAGCTGCTGCCAGTCAGGTTCTCATGACCACATGAATACCGAATCATCCCGAATCAAACCATTGGTTCATCAGGGTCGGTATCGTCTACCCAGACTGGGAGTGGCTCTCTCGGGTCGCCAGCAAAGGTCTTTCACATCATTTGCTGCCGCATCCTTTTAGCTGTAGATGCCGGGGACGTGATTGGTCAAATGTGCATAATAAAGAACGAACGATACCGGGGATTGAACCTGGGACCTTCTGCATGCCAAGCAGATGCTCAGCCACAGCCCCCTCCCTTAAGATTGGGGTAAATGGTTTTCAGCCTTTCCAGACTTGGGACTGACTTAGTTGCAAGAAAGAAGACGCAGGCCTGGCCCCAGAGTCATGTGACGGGAAGAGTTATGACCTCACTAGTGTCCAGTCTAGGTCCTAGAGCAGGGATGTCGAGCTCATTTGTTACGAGGGCCAGATCTGACATAAATGAGACCTTGTTGGGCCGGGCCGTGTGTGTCATAAAATGTAACGCCAGGTAGCGGAGAGATAAACTTAATAAAGGACACAAACACAAAGTGTGGGGTTTTTTTTACTTAAAATAGAAACATGCTTAAAACATCAGCACTCTCTGCAATATTTTGTTTATTTAACAGTGTTAAATAACTAACAGGAGCTGTGGTGGCTCAAGTGGTTAAGACGCTAAACTGCAGGCTGTGGAAGGTCAGTAGTTCAGCAGTTCGAGACCAGAGAGTGCCGCATGACGGGGTGAGCTCCCGTCTCTAGTTCCAGCTCCTGCCAACCTAGCGGTTCGAAAGCAAGAAATTGCAAGTAGATAAATAGGTACCACTTTGGTGGGAAGGTGACAGCGTTCCGTGCGCCTTGGTGTTTAGTCATGCCGGCCACATGACCACGGAAACGTCTTTGGACAGCGCTGGCTCTTCGGCTTTGAAACGGAGATGAGCACCGCAACCCTAGAGTCGGATTCGACTGGCTTTCGAGCAAGGGAACCTTTACCTTTACCTTTAATAACTAACACCTCTCGCTTTGAATGATTGCATCAAAACGTCTGTGGGTGTTGCAGTCCTGAGTGTGCCGTTCAGGTGTGTATCTGTAAGGTGCAAACCTACGATGACGCAGCAGCAGCAGAACTGGAAGAAGAAGCAGAAGAGAGCCAGTTTCACTGCGGTCCTGATAGAAGCCCTCCGGGGGCCTGATCCAGCCCCCGGGCCACATGTTTGACACCCCTGTCCTAGAGAGTCAGGACTGGGAAGCGTAAACTGAGCACCAAAGGGTGTACTGTAGTGAGGGGCAAAAGAGAGCCATGGGTGCAGCCTTTTCGCCATTTGGGCGTCTTTGTCTCTCCTGCTGCTCCTACTCTCTGCACGCGTACTAAGAGAGGGAGAAGGTGTGGTGCCCGTCCTCTCTCTGCCTGCATTTCTAGCTGTGGGTCCTTTCAAATGGCAGGAAAAAAAATTAGGGGCTTTCAACCTTGGAGGTGGGGTTCCATGGCCATCCTGGTAGTCCCACCTAATGAACTTGAGGACGACTAGTCTGAACAGTGCAGTGATCTGACTAGGTTTAAAGTTAACATCAAATGTGTGGTGACTTTAAATAACAAAATCCATGTCTCGCCGCCTCCCCCAAGGAATTTACAGACTAAATTTTGATGGCAAGGAAATGGCCCTCCTGGTGGCCCTCCTGATGGCACCTGGGTTTTGGCCACTGTGTGACACAGAGTGTTGAGCTGGAAGGGGCCATTGGCCTGATCCAACATGGCTTCTCTTATGTTCTCATGGTGGGGCAGTGATGCTCTCTCTTCTTGATTTTGGGGGTAGCAGTGGGAGGGAATCTGGTGTTCTAGCCCTGCTGGTGGACCTCCTGATGGCACCTGGGTTTTGGCCACTGTATGACACAAAATGGTGGACTATGGAGGGGCCATTGGCCGGATCCAATATGGCTTCTCTTACGTTCTCATGTTTGAGGCAGTGATGCTCTGTCTTTTTGGTGTTTGCGGGGCAGCAGTGGGAGGGTTTCTGATGTTCCAGCCCTGCTGTTGGATCTCCTGATAGCCCCTGGGTTTTGGCCACAGTGTGACACAGAATGTTGGACTGGAAGGGGCCATTGGCCTGATCCAACATGGCTTCTCTTATGTTCTTATTTGGAGCAGAGGTCCATGAGTGGCTATTAGCCACAAGGTACAGATAGGAACTCTCGGTCTGGGGCAAGTGATGATCTGTATTCTTGGTGCTTGGGGGGGGTCAACAGTGGGAGGGCTTCTGGTGTCCTGGCCCCACGGCTGGACCTCCTGATGGCCCCTGGTATTTTTTGGCCACTGTGTGAGACAGAGTGCTGGACTGGATGGGCCATTGGCCTGATGGCGTCGCTTATGTTTGTAACTTGTGGGGAACTGTTATTTTTTTAGAGTGAATTTCTAGTTGTGTCTGAGGCATATGCAGAACCACACAGGCTGTGTCTGTCCAAAAACCTCCCGTGGTAGAACGTCTGTGGCCTGTCAGTTCACAGCCCCGTTCCCTTCCCATTCAGCCATCGTTTGCAAGCAGATGTAGCCGTCCCACGCAGTGAAATCCAGTTGCAAATTGGACTGAAAGTGCGTTACTCAGTGTGTGTGAAAGCGAGCCGGCTGCATTTTATAACCCTCTCCCTTTCCAGATGCAAACAAGTCGGTTCGTACCAGAGCTTGCCTCGAAGGCGTTTTTAAATTGCTTTTTAATTTGCCGAAATGTACAAACACGCTTCTTACAATACTATACAAAACGTGAATGCTAACGAGCACCAATCAGTGTCAATAAATGCAGGTACAAAATATCACCTTGCGTAAGTTATTGTATTATGCATAAGTTATTAATTTGCATAGCTGACGCAGAGTGCGAAGTCTGGGCAGGTTGACGGGCGGGGAGGCGCAGATCCGTTCCACTAACGGTGGCGCTTTCTTCCCCCTCGACTGATCCAAGAGGCTCTTGTTCTAGTAGAAGAGTCCTAATCAAGAAGATTAGGGGGTTGAAGCACCTTCCCCTGTCAGGAAAGGCTTGAAGCGTCTGGGACTTCTCAGTCAATAAAAAAGGTGGCTGAGGGGAGAGATGAGAAAGGTTTCTAAAGTTATGCACGGGGCAGAGAGATGTTGACAAAGAGAACTTTTTCTTCCTCTCCCGAAAGACTAGAACTCGAGGGCATCCAGTGAATCCGATGGGCGGTAGATTCAGGACAAATGAAAGGAAGTATTCTTTTGCCCAGCTTGTGATTAAAAAAATCGGAATTTGCTGCCAGAGGACGTCGTGATAGCCACGGGAGTAAATTGGCTTTAAAAGAGGATTAGATGGATTCACGGAGGAGAGGTCTGTTAGTGGCTACTAGCCATGGGGACTGAGGGGAACCTCCACATTCAGGGGCACTAAACCTCTGAATCCCAGAGCCAGGAGGCAGCATCAGGGGAAGGCCTTGGCCTCTGTGCCCTGTTGTTGGCCCTCTAGAGGAACTGGTTGGCCACTACGTGAGACAGCATGCTGGACTAGATGGACCCTCACTGGTCTGACCCAGCAGGGCTCTTCTGATGTTCTTATGAAGGCCTCGGCCTCTCTGCCCTGTTGTTGGCCCTTTAGAGGAACTGGTTGGCTGCTGTGTGAGACAGGATGCTGGACTAGATGGACCCTCACTGGTCTGACCCAGCAGGGCTCTTCTGATGTTCTTATGAAGGCCTCGGCCTCTCTGCCCTGTTGTTGGCCCTTTAGAGGAACTGGTTGGCTGCTGTGTGAGACAGGATGCTGGACTAGATGGACCCTCACTGGTCTGACCCAGCAGGGCTCTTCTGATGTTCTTATGAAGGCCTCGGCCTCTCTGCCCTGTTGTTGGCCCTTTAGAGGAACTGGTTGGCTGCTGTGTGAGACAGGATGCTGGACTAGATGGACCCTCACTGGTCTGATCCAGCAGGGCTCTTCTGATGTTCTTATGAAGGCCTCGGCCTCTGTGCACTGTTGCTGGACCTCCAGAGGAACTGGTTGGCCACTCTGTGAGACAGGATGCTGGACTAGATGGACCACTGGTCTGATCCAGCAGGGATCTTCTGATGTTCTTATGAAGGCCTCGGCCTCTCTGCCCTGTTGCTGGCCCTCCAGAGGAACTGATTGTCCACCTTGTGAGACAGGAGGTTGGACAGGATGGACCACTACTGTGATCCAGCAGGGCTCTTCCTATGTTCTTATAAAGGCCTCAGCCTCTGTGCTCTGTTGTTGGACCTCCAGAGGAACTGGTTGTCCACTGTGTGAGACAGGAGGCTGGACTAGATGGACCACTGGTCTGTTCCATTAAGGCTCTTATTAAAAGCCTCTTCCATTGTCTGCGGAAAAGTACTGCTATAAGCTGAGCAGATACACAGCGTTCCCTCCGATCCGTCTAATAGTTTGTGAAACCATTTTTTATATCAGCACAGTACACTTCTCCCCCTCAGTTGTGTTGTGGGGTTGGGGCAACCTGTGCGAAAGGGAGACACCGCTCTCAGTGGAAAAGATCGATGGGATCCGTTCCAAAAACTCTAAATTTTGGTGACTCGTTTAGGCTTTCTTGGTATATAACTCTGGTGTGCGTGTGTTTTTTGCCCAGCGTAACGCCCTCTCTTGTCTTGGCCTTTGCAGAAATCAAGACGATTACCAACTAGTCCGGAAACTGGGCCGAGGCAAATACAGCGAAGTCTTCGAAGCCATCAACATCACGAATAACGAAAAAGTAGTGGTTAAAATCTTGAAGGTGAGCCTACAGTTTCCTGGCGCATGGAAAGAGTGCGTGAACCACCCTCTGTCCTCGACCTTGGAGAAAGGAGGTCAGCAAGGCCCCCCCCCCTTCAGTTAAACTTTTAAAAAGCAGCAGAACGAATGGGCGGGGTTGTTACTGTCTTCAGACACCATCTGGAGAAGCGCCGGCCAGTTTCATCACCAGCACACCCTAACAGAATTAGGTGGGGTGGTCGTACGCCAGTGTCTGGGGAGTGTAGATTGCAGAGAGCTCGTCGCAATGGATGAGTGGGGCTCAGTGCGGGGGTATCAGCTTCCGGTCCTACCCATAGGAAGGCAGATGGAGTAGCAGGAGGTTTATTTTGATATCCCCCAGATACAACAGCTGCCAGCAGTCCATGGCCTCAGTGTACATTTGGAACACCTTCTCTATGAAGAAAGGTTAAAACGCTTGGGGCTCTTCAGCTTGGAGAAACGACGGCTGAGGGGTGACATGATTGAGGTTTATAAGATTATGAATGGGATTGAGCAGGTTGAGAAAGAAGTACTTTTCTCCCTTTCTCACAAGACAAGAACTCGTGGGCACTCCAGGAAATTGCTGAGCAGTCGGGTTAGAACAGATAAAAGGAAATACTTCTTCACCCAAAGAGTGATTAACATACGGAATTCACTGCCACAGGAGGTGGTGGCAGCTACGAGCATGGACAGTTTCAAGAGAGAATTAGATAAACATATGGAGCAGAAGTCCATCAGTGGCTATTAGCCACAGGGTATAGATGGGAACTCTCAGTCTGGGCCAGGTGATGCACTCTCTTCTTGGTGCTGGAGGGGGCAGAAGTGGGAGGGCTTCTCGTGTCCTGGCCCCACTGCTGGACCTCCTGATGGCACCTTATATATTTTGGCCGCTGTGTGACAGAGTGTTGGACTAGATGGGCCATTGGCCTGATTCAACATTGGCTTCTCTTCCGATGTTCTTTTGAAGGCCTCGGCCTCTGTGCCCTGTGGTTGGGCCTCCAGAGGAACTGGCTGGCCACTGTGTGAGACAGGATGCTGGACTGGATGGACCACTGGTCTGATCCAGCAGGGCTCTTCTGATGTCCTTATGAAGGCCTCGGCCTCTCTGCCCTGTGGTTGGGCCTCCAGAGGAATTGGGTGGCCACTGTGTGAGATAGGATGGTGGACTGGACGGACCACTGGCAAGAGCAAGGCTCTTCTTACGTAGAAGGGCAAGTAAAATCGAGGGATGGATGGTTACGAAGGAGGCTTTGAAGTCTTTGGGCTTCTGTAGTTGAAGAAGGGGCACGCCTTTCATAGTTCAGACAGGTCCAAAGAGCCCCTTGAGGCCCACTCACTGGGATTTTCGCCTCACTTTCTTGGAACGGCAAACTCCCCCTCTTCCCCCCATGGAATCCCAAACGGTTGTTGGATCTCAGCTCAGTTTTGCTGTGGAGGGTGGCGCTGCTGTTCAAGAAACCCAAATCACTTGTTTATGCGGTACTGTTTCTGAGGTTCTCTGAATCGCAGCTAGTTATTAGTCAGCATGCAGATGATTGGAGGCTGTCGGTCCGTTTCCCTAACCCCTGTATTTTCCCCCGGTGAACCGTGAGGATACGTGAGGAACCAACAACGATCAACAGTATAAATACACACAATTTACAGTTGTTAAGTTCGACTTCTGCTTATTAGTAAACAATACACATTTATATATCTTAGGCCCTGGTCACACGGGCGGGATACTCTGCAGGGGACAGGAGGCTTTTAGCAGCGGAGCAAAAAAGTGCAGGAGCAGGATCTCACGTCCCCCTGTGGCTCCGTCTGCAGGTCTACAGCAGCCGATCAGACCAGCGAGACAACGCAGCAGGACTAGCGGGGCAACGCAGCAGGACTGTGTTTGTGCGCATGCGCCCGATGCCGACGGCTGGTGGAAGCGACGGTCTACCAGCACGTCTCCAATTAGATGCCCGCCAGTGCCGCACATTTAACGGAAGATAGTATTAGTTAGCAGTTAGAGGTAGTTTTTAACTCCGCTTTTTCCGCGGGAAGTCATGGGCTGACCATGGGAGTGCTACGCCTCCCAGATGTGCCGGTGTGATCGCACCCGGAAACTCTGCAGGGCTACTGTGCCTTCGGCAGGGCAAATGCTCCATGTGACCAGGGCCTTAATACAAATCACTTTACAATGAGTAACAACAGTCTCTGTTCGAATTGTACCAACAATGAAACAAGGGAGAGGGGGGGAAAATGTCCAGTGAAACTTTCCAAATCCGTACAGATCGATCGCGAGCTCCCGGATGTATAACTTCCCCTGTTGCGTACTAAAAGACCTCGTCAGAACAGTAAAATACAGTACGGTGACCAGTGTTCCCTCTAAGCTGAGTTGGTGTGAGCTAGCTCACAGTTTTGTAGCCTCCAGCTCATACATATTTGTCTTGGCTCAGGAAGGAGGGCTCCAGGGCAAACTACTGTATGCAGTAGCCAGATAGATTGCTCACACCTTCAATGGCAATAGCTCACAAAGCAGAGTTTTGGCTCACAAGACTCCACAGCTTAGAGGGAACAGTGGCTGTGACACAACGGGGGCCGTTAGACATCCGGGACCTTGTGATCTCGCTGTAGAGATTCGGAAAGTTTCACTGGACATATTTCTTCCTCTCCCTTGTTTCACTGTTCGTACCGTTCCAACAGAGATTGTTATTATTTATTGTAAAGAGATTTGTACCAAGATATATAAATGGGTGTGACTTATACTGAATCAGACCATCGGCTTAACGGGGTCTGTATTGCCTACTCACTTTAGCAGCGGCTCTCCGGGGTCTCGGGCGGAGGTCTTTCACATCACCTAGTCCTAGCTCCTTTGAACCGAAGATGCCCATGGGGTTGACCCTGGGACCTCCTGCGTGCCAAACAGGCGCTCCCACGCTGAGCCGCAGCCCTTCCCCAAAATGAATACATGGAGCCGCCTTTTATTGATCCAGAGCACTGGTTCATCCAGGTCAATACTGTCCACTCAGACCGGTAGCGGCTCTCCAGGGTCTCAGGCAGAGGTCTTTTTACATCACTTACTGCCTGGTCCTTTGTAACTGGAGATTCTGGGGATTGAACCTGGGACCCTGTGCATGCCAAGCAGAGGCTCTTCCTTTGAGCCGCAGCCCCTTCCCAGTATGGCTTTTGAATCCACTTGAAGCTGCTTTATACTGAATCAGACCAGGGCTTTTTTTGTAGACGAAGACCAGCAGGAACTCATTAGCATAATAGGCCACACCCAACAGCAGAAACCTATTAGCGTATTAGGCCACACCCCTGATGGCACAGCTCATTAGCCTATTAGGCCACACCCCCATGTTACCAAAAGGGTGGTCATCCAGCCACATCCACCTTTTGCTTCTTATTCTGTCTTTGCTGTCAAAACCCCAGGGCTTTTTTTGGTAGCAGGAACTCCTTTGCGTGTTAGGGCACACACCCCTAATGTAGCCAGTCCTAATGAGTTTCTGCTGTTGGGTGTGACCTGTTATGCTAATAAGTTCCTGCTGGACGTGGCCAACTTGGGAGCCAGCCGGAACGCCGTTCCTGTGCGTTCCTGCCCCGAAATAGCCCTGAATCAGACCATTGGTTCACCAATGTCAGTATTGTCTGCTCAGACTGGCAGCTGCTTCTCCAGGGTCTTACACAGAGTTCTTTCACATCACCTGCTACCTGGTCCCGTTTAACTGGAGATGCAGGGGATTGAACCGGGAACCTTCTGCATGTCAAGCACAGGCTCTGCCACTGAGCCACTGACCCTCGTGGTACAAAGAGCTTTTCCCCCAAAGTGCACATATGTGAGAGTCAAGTTAGGTTTTGCAGGCTGCTAGACCACAGTGGTTTTAAAAGGAGTTGGATGACTACTAGTCCCGATTGCCAGAAATGTGCCTTCCAGAAAGAGGAAAATCTGGATACTGGTTTCCGAGGTGGCGCTGGATACTGGATTTTGAAGTGGGGATCGGCGGGAAGGTAGATAAAGCATGACCAAGCATCGCACTTCTTCGTATTTTTTGCTCATCCTTGAGCCGCAAAACAGGCTCCCCTAGCAAAACTTTAAAATTTAAAAAATGGCACAGGTGTGCCCATAACAATCAATAAAACAAGTCAGTAACAACCAGTCGCGGCTGATGTTGCAAGCTACAGCATTCCCCGTCGGTTTCCCCTCAAGCTTGGGACGCCGCTGTCGCTAACCTCCCCTTTTCCCTTTGCAAGCCTGTGAAAAAGAAGAAAATCAAGCGTGAAATCAAAATCTTGGAGAACTTGCGAGGCGGTCCGAACATCATCACCCTGGCCGATATAGTGAAAGACCCGGTGGTGAGTGGGGGGGAGGAACTGATCTGGGGAAGGGGCGGGAGGCGGAGAGATGTCCTGTCCAGCTCCGAAGAATTACATGTGTTTCATAGAACTGTGATCGGTCAGTGGCCATGAGCTGTGATGGGGAAATGGAGCCTCCTTGTCCAGAGGCAGTTTACCCAGCCCCCTAGACCAGTGTTTTTCAACCACTGTGCCGTGGCACACTAGTGTGCTGTGAGATATTGTCTGGTGTGCCGTGGGAAAAATTCCAATTTCATCTGTAACATATGAATAATGATAAAATAAAGTATTATTATTTCATAATAAAGTAATTATAAAATAATTTCTTTGTGTTTATTTGATTCCTATTCAAGAGAATTACTTTATATATAGTCAATATAGGCACAGAGTTAATTTTTTTTAACATTTTCTAATGGTGGTGTGCCTCGTGATTTTTTTCATGAAAAAAGTGTGCCTTTGCACAAAAAGGTTGAAAAACACTGCCCTAGACAGATGGGGTTGATGGGACATGGGGAAATTTTGTGGGGCCGGGAGGGAAAGGGGTGGCCGCCCACCTTCCCTGAACTCCCAAGTGGCGATTTCGCTGGACAGCCCCCACTAGAAAAAACAGCATTTCAAGGGAACCCTGTGGTGGGGCGTGCCTCACATCTGAGGGGGCAGAGCCCCAAAATGCCCCCCACCATAGTTATGGGCCTGAGTCTACCTTTTGAGTAGTAGATGCAGGGGTGAGTGGGGTTGGGGGGTCCGCAGCGGCCTTGCCTTGCTTCTGATCTTTCCAAGGCCATTGGGCTTCCTGCTGTTGGAGACACAATATTAGAGCAAACAGGTCTTAGTCTGGTTTGCCAAGGCAATCCTTGCGTCCCTATCAGATGCTGAGAAAGGTTTCTGGCCCCGGTTGTTCCGTCTGAAGAGTTCAGAGCAGCGTGTTCAGAGTTCAGCCTCCCTTCTTCTCCTTTGTTCTCTAAGGAATTGCTTAGAGTAGGCTTTTTCATCAGCTTAGCATCGCTCGGAGGAACTTCTCACCTCCCTTTCCCAGGTCCCAAAGTGGTGGGGTGGAAAGCGCCGTCAAGTCTCAGCTGACTTATGGGGCCCCCGTACGGTTTTCCGGGCAAGAGACTAACAGAGGTGGTTTGCCCTTGCCTGCCTCTGCCTAGCAACCCTGGACTTCCTTGGTGGTCTCCCCTCCAAGTACTAACAACAGCCAGCCTTCCTTAGCTTCTGAGATCATAGGATCAGAGAATCACAGAGTTGGAAGGGGCCCTGCAGGCCATCTAGTCCACCCCCCTGCTCAGTGCAGGATCAGCCAAGAGCATCCCTGAGAAGTGTCTGTCCAGCCGTTGCTTAAAGGTCTGATGAGATCACACACACTAGCCTGGGCCATCCGGGCCAGGGCAGGCAAAAAGAGGTGGGTTTGCCATTGCCTGCGTCCCTGGACTTCCTTGGTGGTCTCCCATCCAAGTACTAACAACAGCCAGCCTTCCTTAGGTCTGACGAGATCACATTAGTCTGAGCCATCCAGGGCAAGGCAGGTGAGCAGAGGTGGTTTGTCGTTGCCTGCTTCCGTGTAGCCGAAGAAACTTGAGCTGCCGTGTTGGAAGAGTCCGGCCACACATAAATATATGCTGCAAAAACCTTTTAACAAACAAATGTGTTCTATTTATAGTCATTGTTTAGTAAAGTGCACAGTATATCATTATTTCATCCTGGTCAGGTATAAATATTCGTTGTATTCCTTAAGCAGTAACATTCAGTACATATAGATTTCTAACTACCAGACAGTTTAGCTTCAGTGTTTTAAAAAGTCAAGCCCCTACGGGAATTCCTAGAATAATAACCCGCTTCTCCTTGCAATGAAGTCTTCAAAAAAGGGGGACTGCCTTCTCAGTCGTTGTATGGATGCTTTTTTGCCAGTCCTACAAAAGACACATAGTGCAGCTACTATTCATGAACGGGGTACTCCTGTCATTTTCAAAGCTGCATAGTCCGTGTAGCAACCCTGGGCTTCCTTGGCGGTCTCCCATCCGAGTACTAACCAGGGCCAACCCTGCTTAGCTTCCGAGATCTGATGCGATCGAGGCTAGCCTGGGCCATCCAGCTCCTAGACTTTGCAGAATTTCACGCCATTCTGTCCAACAGCTAGATGAGTGTGGGAGCTACCAACTTCCTCAGGGGAGGATCATAAATAAGGAGGGGTGGTAGACATAGGTCCACAGTGGGTCTGTAAACAGTGTATTAAAGACTGCAGCAGGGAACTGACGCGAGAACTTTTTTCCCCTTCCTTTTCCTAGTCTCGGACTCCGGCCTTGGTTTTTGAACACGTAAACAACACAGACTTCAAGGTACAGTTTCTGACCCATCGGGGAAGGCTGTGAAGTTTCTGCTGCTTGTATGAATTGGGGGGGGGGTGAGGCAGGTGGGGGGGGAGTGAGCACAGAGTAGCAGTGAATCGGGAGTAGGGGTGTGCAAAAAAAAAAAATTCGTTAAAATTCGGATTTGGGCATATTGGACCTAAATTTTTTCGGTATTCCCGAAAAAACCCGAATACCTATACCGGTAAAGCATTGAAATCCGAAAAGTTTTGGGATTCCCGAAAAATTCGGGTCCATTATATCCAATGGGGCCATTGACTTCAATGGCAAAATTTTCTGGAAAGTTTGCAGGGGGCTGGAGAGGGGGGTTTGAGGTAGAGACTCCAAATTTGGACTGTAGCTGCTGGAGCCTCTCCCCAAAAGACCCCCAAGTTTTGAAAAGATTGGACCAGGGGGTCCAATTCTAGGGGCATCCAAAGAGGGTGCCCCCAGTTCTCCATTGTTTCCTATGGGAATGGATCAGGCAAGCAGATTCTCCCTGTAAAAAAACCCTGAGAGGTGTGAGGGGGCATGTTTGCCAAGCCAGCAGCAGACCATGTGCAATCACCACCCCACCAACCCCAGGTCTCTCCCAAACCAACCCTAAGGAAGAATAAAATAAAGAGAAAAGAAATTAAATTTAAAAGTGCCCTAATAAATCAAATCAGTCTGAAGTCTTCTGAGGTATTGATCCGAGGTCCATGAAGAGCAGGGAGGAAAGCAGGGCAGACTCAGGAGCAGGGGCAGCAGAAGCCAGCCAGCCACAATCTCCAACAGCCAAGCCATGCAGCTCTCTCTCACCAGCCAGCAGGATCCAGGAACACAGCAATGAGAGTCAGCCCAGAGACTGGCTCCTTTTATGCTCTCTGAGCATACACAGAAGGATTTCAAAAAGGAAAAACCTTCTGTGATTGGCCAGAGAGCAGATGCCAGAACCCTATTGGCCACCACAGTGTTCCTTCCCTGGGAAAGGAGCAAACTGGTGGTTGGGCTGCAGGCAGCAACAACAGCCTTGCAAGCTTGCAAACTGCAATGCATTTGCAAATGCATTGCAGTGATTGGCTGTCTGGAGCCTCCTTCCCCCCCCTCCTGGAAACAGGAGGAAAAGGCGGGAAAGAGGGGGAAATGGTGGGAAAAGGAATTCCCGGGCCCTTCAACAGTTTAATGCCCCCCACAACGCCGTTTTTCGGCAATGCCGAAAAATGCTGAAAAAATCCCGAATTTTCCGGGATTTTTTTTTTGGAATTCGAAGATTACAGTGAATAGCCTGTCCGGAATCCCGAAAGCTGAAAAAAACCCGAAAATGCTTTTTTTGGGTTTATTTCCGTTTTGGGATTCCCGAATGCACACCCCTAATCGGGAGTGGTGGAAGCAGGGAGATGTCCACATGTGTTAGCTGCCCTGGGTTCAATGACGTTGGGAAGTGGAATTTTTCTTTCTAGCTTCCCTGCAGCATCGGGGTACATTTGTGCACATCCCAGGGTTTCTTTGAAGTTTGTATTCTGTTTCCCTTAAATTGTAAAGCATAGATGTGCCAAATGACTGCGCACATGGCATTGCACCAGGACACGGATAAAGGAGCCATGCTTGGCGGCAGTGTCCCATGGTGCCCACTGGGGGGTGACATTGCCTCCCCCAGCCCCATAATCTGTTGATTGGGAACCGACAGTACTTCTGTGATCTTTCTTGGTGCTGTAGGGGCGACTGCGGGAGGACTTCTGGTGTTCTGGCCCTGCTGGTGGATCTCCTGATGGCACCTGGGTTTTGGCCTCTGTGTGACACAAAGTGTTGGACTGGAAGGGCCATTGGCCTGATTCAACATGGCTTCTCTTATGTCTGGGGCAGTGATGCTCTGTATTCTTGGTGCTTTGGAAGGGCCACAGTGGGAGGGCTTCCGGATTTCTGGCCCTCCTGGTGGACCTCCAGATGGCCCCAGGGTTTTGGCCACTGTGTGACACAGAGTGTTGGACTGGATGGGCCATTGGCCTGATCCCAACATGGCTTCTCTTACATTCTTACCCTGACTATGTTGTGTTTCCTCCCCACAGCAATTGTACCAAACGTTAACAGACTACGACATTCGGTTCTACATGTATGAAATTTTGAAGGTGAGTCTGCATTTGCCGCTCGGGTCGCGTGTTTTATTTATTTAATTTATCCGTATGTCACTTTTCTCCCCGATGGGCACCCAGCACAGTTTCCAACATGTTACGTAGGTTAGGCTGAGAGCGTGTGAATGGCCCAGGGTCACCCAGCAAGCTTCCATGGCATGAGCGGGGATTCGAACCTGGGTCTCCTAGACACCAGTCCGACACTCCTAACCACTACATTATACTGTGTGTGTGTGTGTGTGTAAGTTAAAAGGATGAATGGGAGATGGGATCCCTGCTACCAGCCCTGGGAAGCGGGAGGATTTTTCCATTGTAGGAACTTTTATGTAAAAGTTGAATGTTGGGCTGGTTCTTCACCTGGAGAACTATTCCTTCTTCACCCAAGGAGTAATTAAGACATGGAATTCCCTGCCACAAGAACTGGTGGTGGCTACAAGCATAGAAAGCTTCGAGAAAGGATTGGTGAAATGTGGAGCAGAGGTCCATCAGTGACTATTAGTCACAAGGTGTAGAGGGAACACTCCGTCTGGGGCAGTGATGCTCTGTCTTCTCGGTGCTTGGGGGGCAACACTGGGAGGGCTTCTGGAGTTCTGTCCCTGCTGGTGGACCTCTTGATGGCACCTGGGTGTTGGCCCCTGTGTGACACAGAGTGTTGGACTGGATGGACCATTGGCCCGATCCAACATGGCTTCCCTCATGTTCTTATGACTCTGCCACATCCCCGGCTTGCCCCTGGAGTTGATGGAGTTGATAGAGATGGAAAGTAGGTGGCAGGCTCCTTAGTCAGGTCGCACAACGCAGGGCTTCAGTAGAAGAATCTGTTTATTTGTGAATCATAACTAAAGACATGTGTACAGCTTGTGTCAGGAATTCCCGGGAACAGCAGGGCTCCCTAAATTATAGTGGAATCAAACACCTCCCTAAATGAGCTGAAGCCAATGAGTATAATTCTCGCGCACGGGCAAAGTAAGCGGGCAAAGTGTGCAAAACAATCTAAAAGCCGTTGATTCCCAGCACAGGAGTTCTGCAGCTGGAGACACTACAAGGTCAGGAAGATGACAACATACAGACAGTAGAATAGTAATGGTCAGAGGCTGGTAGACTGAGAGTGCTCCCCTTGCATTCCAACTCCATGACCAGGGGTACCTAACAGTAGGACCCTGCATCCTTTCCCCCCTTGTTATAGCTACCTGGAAGGTGGGGATGCCAATGTGAGTCTTCTCCCCCACTTCAGTAAAGGGGCGAGAATACTTAGTGATCTCAGGGTCGTCTTTGTGGCAGGAAGTGTTGTCAAGTCGCAACTGACTTACGGCAGCCCTGTAGGGTTTTCAAGACAAGATGTCCAGGGGTGGTCACCTTTGCCTGCCTCCATGTAGCAAGCCTGGATTTCTTGGTGGCTTCCCATCCAAGTACTGCCAACTAGTAACCAGCCCTGCTTAGCTTCTGTGGTCTGATGAGACGGAAGTAGCCTGGGCCGTGTGGCTTTACTTGCAGTGAACTTCCTGTGCGGCACCAGAAGATGTGATACTAGTAGTGAGAAGCCGGTAGCCGTGGGCAGAAGCACAGATAGGGACACAAAGACCAGATGCAGGCAGCTGGAGAGGCTTGGTGGGCCTTTGAACTTCAGAGGGAATTTTGCCACATCCAGCGTTTTATCTGTGATCCCTTTAGAATCTGACACTGTAAGTTGTACTGACGCTTGTTGTACTGGCAGTCTGAGATTTTTTCAGTAGGGAGGAATATTTATTTATTTATTTACTTATTTATTATTTCAGTTTATACCCCGCCCTCCACGCAAGCAGGCTCGGGGCGGCTTACACTAGTTGGTACCCTGTACCATAAAAACCACGTACAAAATTTAAAACAACTTACATACATTGACATGACACATTAAAAACAATCCAACAATTAACAGTTAAAGTGCTAGCGATGGTCATCTTTGATGGTCATCTTTGAATGGTTCGGATGGCGTACTAACAAATTTCACCAGCTTGGTGATCTTCAGCTTGGTGCGGTAGTATTGCACAATCCCTCCCCAGATCAGAGCCAACCCAGAACCACAGATGTTGTTGTTAGTGGTGTGACGGCTCCTGATTGAAAGCCTGACGGAAGGGCTCCGTCTTGCAGGCCCTGCGGAACTGGAAAAGGTCCCGCAGGGCCCTGATCTCTTCCAGGAACTCATTCCACCAGTGTGGAGCCACCACTGAGAAGGCCCTGGCCCTGGTGGCAGCGAGCCTGGCGTCCTTAGGTCCAGGAACGGTCAGTCGATGTTGTGTTCCTGACCGTAGTGCTCTCTGGGGTATGTATGGGGAAAGGCGGTCCCGCAGGTATGTCGGACCCTGGCCATATAGGGCTTTAAAGGTCAGTACCAGCACCTTGAAGTGAATTCGGTATGCTATTGGCAGCCAGTGCAGTGCCTTCAGCACAGGCTGGATGTGCTCCCATTTAGGGAGACCCATCACAAGCCTGGCCGCGGCGTTCTGCAGAATGCAAAATGGTGACGTCTCTTCTCTGACAAATGCCCTCTGGTTTCTGTATGTTCTCTCCTCCAGGCCCTGGACTATTGTCACAGTATGGGGATCATGCATAGAGACGTCAAACCCCACAACGTCATGATCGACCACGAGCACAGAAAGGTAAGAGGTGAAGGGCCTCGGAAACGTCCTCTTCCTCCTGGCGGCTTCCTGTTTGGGTGTGGAATTAACAGAACTCCCCCTTTTGCTCTGTGTTTACACCTATCTGTGGCGTCAGGTACATTTTAAAAAATTTAATTGGATAACTTCTGCGCCACCTCTGCAGAAAACTTCTGAGGGGAGCTTAAAGATTTCAGAGTAAAACAAAGCCGTGAAAATTAATTGCCTTTTTCTTCTTCCAAAAAAGCCGTGCAATAAAAAACCAGCAGGAGAAGCCAGACTGAAACACGTTCTTGCTGAAACAGATTAATAAGTAGGCTTTTTTAGCTTCTTGAGAAGCTTCTTAGCTGGCTGTTTTGAAAGCTGGGAGTTCTCGGTCTCTCATTGGAAGGGTAGACTAAATAAAGAAGAGATTGTCCTTCACTTTTGAGTCTCGGAGTGGCTGACAATCTCCTTTCCCTTCCCCTCCCCACAACAGATACCCTGTGAGGTAGAAGAAGAAGAAGAGATTGGATTTATACCCCACCCTTCACTACCCAAAGGAGTCTCAGAGCGGCTTACAAACTACTTTCCCTTCCCCTCCCCACAACAGACACCCTGTGAGGTAGGTGGGGATGAGAGAGCTCTCCAGAGAACTGCCCTTGAGAGAACAGCTCTGAGAGAACTTGTGACTGACTCAAAGTCACCCAGCTGGCTTTATGTAGAGAAGTGGGGAATCAGACCCGGTTCTCCCAGATTAGAGTCTGTGCACTTAACCACTACTCCTCTTTTCGCCATCTCCTAACCACTTCTTTCCATCACCTAAGAGGGCAACCAAGATGATTTGGGGGTTGGAGCATGTTACCTTAGAGAAAAGGCTGAAGAGTCTGGGACTTTTTTGCTGAGACTAAGGGGGAAATAATTTATAAAATCATGCATTGGGTGGAGAGAGTTGCCAAAGAGAAATTTTTCTCCCTTTCCCAAAAGACTAGAACTCAAGGACATCCAATGGAGCTGATGGGCCGTAGGTTCAGGACGGACAAAAGGAAATACTATCTCAGCCCCACCTACCTCACAGGGTGTCTGTTGTGGGGAGGGGAAGGGAAAGGAGTTTGTGAGTCGCTCTAAGACTCCTTTGGGTAGTGAAAGGTGGGGTATAAATCCAATATCTTCTTCTCCTTCTACCTCACAGGGGTGTCTGTTGTGGGGAGGGGAAGGGAAAGGAGTTTGTGAGCCGCTCTGAGACTCCTTTGGGTAGTGAAGGGCAGGGTATAAATCCAATCTCTTCTCCTTCTACCTCACAGGGGTGTCTGTTGTGGGGAGGGGAAGGGAAAGGAGTTTGTGAGTCGCTCTGAGACTCCTTTGGGTAGTGAAGGGCAGGGTATAAATCCAATCTCTTCTTCTTCTCCTACCTCACAGGGGTGTCTGTTGTGGGGAGGGGAAGGGAAAGGAGTTTGTGAGCCGCTCTGCGACTCCTTTGGGTAGTGAAGGGCAGGGTATAAATCCAATCTCTTCTTCTTCTTCTACCTCACAGGGGTGTCTGTTGTGGGGAGGGGAAGGGAAAGGAGTTTGTGAGCCGCTCTGAGACTCCTTTGGGTAGTGAAGGGCAGGGTATAAATCCAATCTCTTCTTCTTCTTCTACCTCACAGGGTGTCTGTGGTGGGGAGGGGAAGGGAAAGGAGTTTGTAAGCCCCTCTGAGACTCCGAGTGAAGGATAGGGTATAAATCCAATTTCCACTTCTTCTTCTTTACACAGAGTAGTGATGGCCACAGGAATAAACAGTTTTAAAAGGGGATAGGCACATACGAGGAAAATGCGGTTCATTTTGGTTCTCGACGTGGCCAGTTCATGAGCTGCGAACTGTCACAAACTTGTAGGCTCCAAAAAATTTGGTGAGGTTTGTAACATGGTAGAACGAACACACAGACAGCTTGCTAGAGACACCACACTCACAGGGGATCTCTGGCTGACTCTCCTCTACTTGCCCTCCAAGTTTGGTGAGGATTAGATTTACAGGATCCGAGTTAAGGCACCCCAAAGAAGGTGCTCCTGGGAAAATGCTTTCTAGGGAAATGACAGGTGGTCATTTTGACAGGCGCAGGTTCAGGAGTGGATAGAATGGACCCTATGCAAGTTAGAAACATCAGACTCATAGAGGACCTCCCCCCAATGCTCCTCTACATGTCCTCCAAGTTATGTACAGATTGGACCTAGGGGACCCGAGCTATGGCCCTCCAAAGAAGATGCTCCCAGGAAAGTGCTTATGGGGGAAATTTCAAACTCAGGTTCATCCGTGCAGCCTACGCACATCAAATGCACACCAAAACCCTGCCGCCTGCTCCTCTACAATCTCTCCCTGTTGCTTTGAAGTTTGGCAAACATATTGATTGAGCCCAGTCTGTTTGGAAACGTTTCCATTCGTGAACCACCACAAACTGCTTGAAAGTTCGTGGGAAGTTCATGCCAGTTGACCTGCCGCAAATATCAATTCGCGAAGCAGCCAAACTTCGTTACGAACTTTAGTTTGTGACCCAGTTCGTGCCCATCCCTATTTGTGGAGGGTGGGTTTATCAGTGGCTACTAGCCACGGTGACTGAGGGGAACCTCTACATTCTGAGGCACTAATCCTTTGAATCCCCAGAGCGAGGAGGCAACATCTGGGAAAGGTTTCGGCCTCTATGCTCTGTTGTTGGCCCTCCAGAGAAACGGGTTGGCCGTTGTGTGAGATGGGATGCTGGACTAGATGGACCCTCACTGGTCTGATCCAGCAGGGCTCTTCCTATTTTCTTATGTTCTCTCTTCTGTTTTTTAGCTGCGGCTAATAGACTGGGGCTTGGCGGAATTCTACCATCCTGGCCAAGAGTACAACGTCCGCGTCGCTTCCCGATACTTCAAAGGCCCTGAGCTTCTTGTAGATTATCAAGTAAGTGCGGCCCAGTCTCGGCGTTGTGAGGAAGCAGAAAGCCGAGAACCAGCAGATGCCTCGACTTGAACGCCAGCGGTTCTCAGTCTGTGAATCAGGACCCCGGAATGGGTCACAACGCTCCTGCAGGGCTCAGGGCGAGGGATGGGGTGAACTGGGAGAAGCAGTCACAACACAGCAACAAACCTTTATTGGCAATCTACACTAAGGAGAATACAAGAAGGACTCGATACAGTTAACACAAATCTCGCTTCTTAGAAGGCAGATATAAGAAAGTTGCCACTGTTTCGACAGTTACAGCATTTTTTGAGGAAAGAAGGAAAAAGGACTTGTAACGATCAGACTGGCCTATTAAATCCGTTAACAACCGGTCTAAATACTTAGCACGAATGTCAGCATAATAATCACAGTATAGAAGGATATGCTCAGTATGCCAGTTTGGTGTAGGGGTTAAGTGCGCGGACTCTAATCTGTGAGAACCAGGTTTGAGTCCCCACTCCTCCACATGCAGCTGCTGGTGTGACCTTGGGTCAGTCACAAGCTCTGGCACAGCTGTTTTTGAGAAAGAGCAGTTTCTGTCAGAAGTTCTCTCAGCCCCACCAACCTCACAGGGTGTCTGTTGTGGGGAGGGGAAGGGAAAGGAGTTCACAAGCCGCTCTGAGATGCCTTTGGGCAGTGAAAGGCGGGGTATAAATCCAATTTCTTCTTCCTCTTTCTACTTCCTTTCTTCTACAATCACATAGCCTCTGTGCGTAAGGAGTTTTGGAAAATCTCCCTGGAAGTACTGCAGAGGGCAACACATTAAAACGTGCTAACATATCAGCTCTGCGAGTACCTGGATCATTGAGGGAGAAAAAATACGTTGCTATCGTCCCCACGGGAGGAATCTCTAATCACAGGGGAGATCATCCACCAGAGGCACAGTTGTGGGAGGCTAAAATTTGGGGTCACCTCTGTATAAGTCTCCGTGAAACACAGCCTGTTGCTGAGGAACGCTGTATACTGGCAAACACTAAACGTGAAAAGCAAAATATGAATGTAGTTCAGGGTTAGCCGATGGGCTGTCCCTTTATTTTATGTTGGGAACGGGGGAAAGTGGCATGGAGTTATTTTGCAAGTGGGTTCTGGAAAGGACAGTTTTTGAGGGTAGCCGTATCGGTCTGCGGTGGAACGGCTAGATTTGAGTCCGGTAGCACTTTAGAGACCAGCACAATTTGCGGGGTGGGAGCTTTTCGAGAGTCAAATCTTGGTTATCTGATCACGGAATCACGGAGTTGGAAGGGACCCTAGAGGCCATCTAGTCGAGCCCCCTGCTCAATGCAGGATCAGCCCAGAGCAACCCTGACAAGGGTTTGTCCAGCCACTGCTTGGAGACTGCCAGGAAAGGGGAGGGAGAATCCCAGCAGCCGATTCTACTGCAGAACAACTCTGTTCGACATCTGTAACTTCGGCCTGCCCAGGCCAGCTTAATCTCCACACAGCTCGGAAGCAAAGCAGGGTCGGCTCTGGTTGGTGGTTGGACGGGAGGCCAACCAAGGAAGTCCAGGGTTGCCGTGCCGAGGCCGGCAGTGGGAAACCATCTCTGTTTGTCTGCCCCCGCCTGCTTGGATCTCGGAAGCTAAGCAGGGTCGGCCGTTGTTAGTCCTCGGATGGGAGACAACCGAGGAAGGCCAGGGTCGCTGTGCAGAGAGGCAGGCAATGGCAAGCCACCTCCAAACATCTCTTGCATTGACCGGGATGCCCCAGGCTAACCCAGGCTCATCAGGTCTCGGAAGCTAAGCAGGGTCACCCCGGGTTAGTACTTGGACGGGAGGCTGACCAAAGAAGTCCAGGGCTCCTACGCAGAGGCAGGCAAGGGCAAACCCACCTCTGTTCGTCTCTGGCCTTGAAAGCCCTACAGGGTCAGCATAAGTTGGTTGTGACTCAGTAGCTGTTACTTTATGCCTTGACCCGGATGCCCCAGGCTAACCTGAGCTCATCCGATCTCGGAAGCTAAGCAGGGTCGACGCTGTTAGTGCTCGGGTGGGAAGTCCAGGGTCGCTACGCAGAGGCAGGCAAGGGTGAATGAGCTCCGTATATCTCTGGCCTTGGAAATCCTACAGGGTTTGCCATAAGTCGGCTGCAGCTTGACGGCACTCTCTGCGGCGCCCCCCCCAATCTTCAAGTTCTTCCAGGTGTCACTGTCATCTGGATCTCTGCCAACCTGGCCCTCAGTTTGGGTATGGAATTGTGGGATGAATCAGACATGAGGTTTTTGTACCCAGAAGCCCAAATCGCATGTGGCAATATTTGGGGTGTGGTAATGACCGCTGCCTCCCGCCAACCTAGCAGTTCGGAAGTAAGAATTGAAATTGCAGGTAGAATAAAGGCTGCGGTGGCTCAAGTGGTCAAGACACTGAATTGCAGACCGGAAGGTCGGTAGTTCGGCAGTTCGAGATCTGAGTGCCGCATGACGGAGTGAGCGCCCGTCTCTGGCCCCAGCTCCTGCCAACCTAGCAGCTCGAAAGCAAGATATTGCAAGTAGATAAATAGGTACCGCTGCGGTGGGAAGGGAACAGCGTTTTGTGTGCCTCGGCGTCTAGTCATGCCGGCCACATGACCACAGGGAAGTCTTCGGACAGCGCTGGCTCTTCGGCTTGGAAACGGAGATGAGCACCGCCCCCTAGAGTCGAATTCGGCTGGCTTTCGAGCAAGGGAAACCTTTACCTTTTACCTTTCATGACCTCTGCTGTCATGTCTCAGGTGATGTGGAAAGCCGCTTCCCGACGTTGGACTGAGTTTCCTGGCACCGCCGTAGAAATCCTCCCGTTGAGCACACAATTACCGCAGTGTTATCTCGTGGGAGTAAAAATCTGCGCAGCTGCAGAAAATTCTCACTCTGGGGTGCCTTTCCCTTGTGTAAAGCGCTCCTGCCTGTTTTCCTTGGGGAAATGTCTCTCCCAGGCGGCAAGCGTGCGTCTGTGACAAAAGCGAGCCCTTTTCCTTCTCCCGAGCCTGCGCTGTACTGTACTGACGCGCCTCCTCTGCTTCCCCATAGATGTACGATTACAGTCTGGACATGTGGAGCTTGGGGTGCATGCTAGCCAGCATGATCTTCCGGAAGGAGCCCTTTTTCCACGGCCACGACAATTACGACCAGGTGAGCTCTCACGGCAGGGCCCCGCGCCGTCTTCCCACCGCCGTTTGCAAGGGATGAGGACGAAAAGAATTTGTGCAAAGGGTCGGTGCAACCAGGCGCGTCTTCCGCTTGGTCCGCTGCAGTGGGGGCTCGCACGTCGCGGATGCGTCAGCGTGCATCAAATGCCACGTGCAGACTAGCTCCTAAACAATGCGCCCTTTAAGCTGTGGGGTCTCGCGAGCAGAAATTCCACTTTGTGAGCCACCAGCGTTAACGCTGTGAGCGAGCGATTTGGCTCCTGCATGAATGAGTTTGCTCTGGAGCCCTCCTTCCTGAGCGGAGACAGAAATGTGTGAGCCGGAGGCTAAAAAACTGTGAGCTGGCTCACACCAACTCAGCTTAGAGGGAACACTGCTCCTAAAGTGTGGCATTTCCCAATGAAGTCCCGTTTGCTTTGGCTGCGTAAGCCATATTGGAGGTAATGCTTCTTATCTGACAGAAGGAGCTTTGAGTCTTGAAAGCTCGTACCCATAAATCTTGTCGGTCTCTATGTTGCTGCCGGGTTCGAATCCAGCAATGCTTCTTAAGTATGAACCGGCATTGCATCATGAGGAGGGGCTGTGGCTTGGTGGCAGAGGCTCTGTTTTGCATGCAGAAGGTCCCAGGTTCAATCCCCGCCATCTCCAGTTAAAAGGACCAGGCAGTAGGTGATGTGAAAGGCCTCGCCCTGAGATCCTGAAGAGCAACTGACAGTCTGAGTAGACAATACTGACCAGGGATGACCAAGGGTCTGATTCAGTATAAGGCAGCTTCTTGTGTGTTCATCTAAAGCTAGCTTCTTCCTTAGAATCATAGAGTTGGAAGGGACCTCCGGGGTCATCTAGTCCAACCCCCTGCACAATGCAGGAAATTCACAAATACCTCCTCCCAACAGACGCACCCAGCGACCCCTGCTCCATGCCCAGAAGATGGCAAAAACAAACAAACAAACAACCCTCCAGGATCTCCAGCCAAACTGGCCTGGATAAAAACGGCTTCCCGACCCCAAAGTGGCGATCAGCATTTCCCTGGGCGTGTAAGAAAGGGCCACGAGAACTAAGCACTGAGGCAGCCCTTCCTTCTCATGATCTGCCCCAGTCCACAGAATCAGCATCGCTGTCAGATGGTCGTCTAACCTCTGCTTGAAAACCTCCAAAGAAGGAGAGCCCACCACCTCCCTAGGAAGCCCGTCCCACTGAGGAACTGCTCTTGTTAGAAAGTTCCTCCTAATGTTTAGCTGAAAACTTGCTGACTGATCTCTTGGTTTTCTCTAAACTAAATGGTCACTCGTAAATACTGGCAGTGCTTATCCAGGAGTCTTGTTCTGATAAGTTGAACTGCCCAAAGAAGTCCCTTGTTTACTAAAGGGGGGGGGGGCTAATCTTGCAGTGCCCAGAGTGTCTGGTCCCTGTCATTGTCCTGCTGGAGCTGGTTGCCTGTCGAAACCTGGTTTCCCCCAAACCGGGAGCTTCCAGTGAAACTCTGGCTGGGGAGACCCAAATCCAACTCTGCCCCCCACAGACTCTGCCTTGAAACTCGTTGCTTGGCTAAGGTACTTTCTCTCAGCGTAGCCTACCTTGAAGGGATGGCGTTGAGGGTACAACAAAAGGTGGAATCCTGCATCCCTTTCCTGGTTGTTGTGGAAGACGAGCACAAAAAGAAATCCCAATCAGCGATAAGCAAGGACTTTGGGGAGTGCATCTCGATTGTCGTCTTTCCCTGCCCTGAAAGCCGCCATAGCCTCTCCCTTTTCATCCTGTCTTTCCCACCCCTTGGTCTTCAGTTTCCCCTCCTTCCCTCCGGTTGGTAGTTGGGAAACTTTGGGCTGATTGGCGTGTTACTGACTTCACACGTTGTCTGTTCGCAGTTGGTGAGAATAGCGAAGGTGCTGGGGACGGAAGACCTGTACGACTACATCGACAAATACAACATAGAACTTGACCCCCGTTTCAACGATATCTTGGGCAGGTGAGCTGGGGGTCGGACGGGAGCGTCGGACTTTAAAATCGTTTGGGGCTTCTTAGGATCAGCTGAGTCGGTGTGCCGTAGTGGGTGGGGGAAGGTTGGGCGCTGCCGATCCGCCATGTACCCTGGGATGTCTGTAAGCTGCATTGCGGCTTTCCTTTCGTCCCGGCGGCTGCCGCGTTGCAAAATTGGTTGTCGGCGGACGAAGCTGGAGAGCTGGCGAGTTGTACTGGATAGTTCAGGCTTTGGAGAGGGTAGGACTGGATTGAAATCCTTGCCCGGCCAGAAAGCTTAATGGGCAACCTCGGACAGGTTGCTGGGACTCAGCCTAACTTACCTTGCAAGGGGGTTGTGAAGATATAGTGTGGGGAGCAGGGAGTCATGCGCCGTCCCCTGAAGGCTATGTGGGATGACGCGGCAGTCAAGAAATTGCATTGCAAGAATGGTTTTAGGCAGTGTCCTGGGCAGCAGTTCTGGTCAAAGCCACCTCCTTGTCCTCAAGCGGCAGCATATGTTTCCTTGTTGGGCTCTGGCAAAGATGTTGTGACACCCTCACCGAGCCTGTTTGGTGCGGTGGTTAAGAGCGCGGATTCTAATCTGGGAGAACTGGGTTTGATTCCCCACTCCTCCACGTGCAGCTGCTGGATGACCTTGGGCAAGCCACAGTTCTGTCAGACCTGTTCTCTCAAGGGCAGTTCTCGAGAGAGCTCTCACAGTCCCATTTACCTCACAGGGGGAAGGGAAAGGAGTTTGTCAGCCGCTCTGAGACTCCTTTGGGTAGTGAAGGGCAGGGTACAAATCCAATCTCCTCTTCTTCTTTTCCCCCAGCACTACCACCCAACTCAACCTCTCTTAGCTTCAGCGGCACAGATAGGCTAGGCAGTCACAGTTTCAGCACCCATCTTGTCTCTTAACTATTTTAACGAGAGCCCTGAACCTTTTACACACCAAGTCCCCCATTCCTTCCCAAAGACAAAAACAGACAGGGTAGCCCAGGCCCCCTTTCAGACACCAGTCATCCAAATATTTCCATGAGCTACTGTGGTACAGATCAAAACACTGCTTCCCATTTTATGCTGGCACCATTTATTTATTAAAATGTTTATACCCTGCCCTTTTCTCAAGGCAGGTTACACCATATGGATATATACAGGTCTGAAGTCAGACTGGGTTTTGTGCATGGCGTTTCTTTCCCTGAGACAGTTGACTTTCAGTCAGCGGGGCTGAACAAAAGATTAACTTTTACTTAAAACTTTCAACAACACTGGAGTTGTCGGAGGCTTTCGCGGCCAGAGTTCATTAGCTGCTGTAGATTTTCCGGGTTGTTGTGTGGCCGTGGTCTTGGCATTGTAGGACCTGACGCTGTGACTGGCATCTTCACGTTCATAACCTGGAGAACTACTACAAGAGAATGACTCAGCCCTACCCCACCTTCCAGGGTAGATATAAATTACCTGCCTACCATTTTTCTGCTCACCTTGACACAGAGAGTCCTCCATCTTTCTGTGTTATACCTCTGAGGATGCCAGTCACAGCTACTGGCGAAACGTCAGGTCCCACAATGCCAAGACCACGGCCATACAACCCAGAAGATCTACAGCAACTAACACCGGAGTATTTGAGGTGCACTGATACATTTCTCAGTGCTTGAACTCTTCATCCCTAACTCTCCTCATCCTTCCAGTCTTCTCAGCGACAAACTGTCTTTTCCCCAGCCAGCTTCTGTCTCATGCTCCTTGGCTCAGTGGCTCAAAACACCTCTCTGCTCTCCCTGTTCTATCTGTCAAGGGTCCCAACCGGTGCTCCCTCTGAGCTGTGAAGTCTCGTGAGCAAAAATTCTACTTTGTGAGCTACTGGCATTAAAGTTGTGAGCGAGCAATTTGGCTGCTGCATCAATTAGTTTGCTCTGGAGCCCTCCTTCCTGAGCTAAGGCAAAAGTGTGTGAGCCAGAGGCTAAAAAACAGTGAGCTAGCTCACACTAACTCAGCTTAGAGGGAACACTGGTCCCAACGTTCCATTCGCTCCGGTTAGTTGCACTTTTGAGAGAGGCGGAACTGGACCCGTCTGTCACCGGTACCGCTTTTTTCGCACAACGGGTTTGCCATCCGTACAGCCAACGTTATAATGCCTCTGTGTAGATCTGTGGTGTAACCCCATTTGGAAGATGGCGTGCAGTTCTGGTCACCGGACCTCTTTCTCCCCTCCAAAAATAGTCCTGTGTAGAATACAGGCAAATGTGCATCTTGCATTTTGCAAGACTGCTCTGGGAGGTGGTGGATGCTCCTTCGCTGGGCATTTTCAAGCGGCCATCTTTCGGATATGTTGTAGGGCTCTCTTTCAGCTGTGCTCCTGCAGAGTGCAGGGGGGTTGGACTAGATGACCTGCAAGGTCCCTTCCAACTCTTAACATTCTATGATTCTATATAGAAACAACGGGCAGCGTTTCTTTGAGTTAGACTCAAAGACTTCCTTCCTTCCTTCCTTCCTGGGCTTTGCTTTAAGGTACTTAAGGATGACTTACAGAAGTGTTCCCGTTTGCTCAGTATCCCTTTCTCCCTCCCACAGGCACTCCCGCAAGCGATGGGAACGCTTCGTTCACAGCGAGAATCAGCACTTGGTCAGCCCGGAGGCCCTGGACTTCCTAGACAAATTGCTGCGATACGATCACCAGTCCCGGCTCACGGCAAGAGAAGCAATGGAGCACCCTTACTTTTGTGAGTCTGCCTCTCCGTGGGCCCAGTTTTCTGTTATTTCACGGGACGGGGGGGCACTGAGAGAGCAATGAGATGCTAAGGGCCACACAAGCATAGGACATAGAAAAGGGCCCCCAAAGTGTCCTTCATTTCATTTAGGAAAGAAATGAGAACATAAGAAGAGCCCTGCTGGATAAGACCAGTGAGGGTCCATCTAGTCCAGCCTCTTGTCTCACACACTGGCCAACCAGTTCCTCTGAAGGGCCAACAACAGGACACAGAGGCCGAGGCCTTCATAAGAACATCAGAAGAGCCCTGCTGGATCAGACCAGTGAGGGTCCATCTAGTCCAGCCTCCTGTCTCACACACTGACCAACCAGTTCCTCTGGAGGGCCAACAACAGGGCATACAACCTGAGGCCTTCATAAGAACATTAGAAGAGCCCTGCTGAATCAGACCAGTGAGGGTCCATCTAGTCCAGCATCCTGTCTCACACACTGGCCAACCAGTTCCTCTGGAGGGCCAACAACAGGGCAGAGAGGCCGAGGCCTTCATAAGGACATCAGGAGAATATCGCTTTTGTGTTTTGGAGCAATCATGCGGCTGCTGTAACCCGTGGGGGGGGGTTTTCCATCTTTTGCAGACCCCATCGTGAAGGACCAGGCTCGGATGAGCTCGGCCAGCATGCCAGGGAGCAGCACCCCCGTCAGCAGCGCCAGCATGTTGTCAGGTGAGTCGGTGGCTGGTTGCGCTCTCCCTCGGGGCCGTGGCTCCGTGTTAGAGCCGCCTGTTTTGCTCACGGAAGGACCCAAGTTCAATCCCCGGCATCTCCTTTTAAAAAGGACAAGGTAGAAGGTGACGCGAAAGGCCTCCGCCGGAGACGCTGGAGAGCCACACATACGCAGTCTGAGTAGATAAGTACCGACTTTGATGAACCAAGGGCTTGATTCCGTAGGAGGCCGCTTCAGGTGTAAAAAGGCAACAGCGATTGCCAAAGGGTTGGTTCACAGATGCTCGTTCTGAGCGATAAAACTTCGTAGCGATGCACCCGTGGTTTGGGGATGTGCGTGAACGCTTTGTCGCCAGTCAGCTCAATGCCTTCACTGGAGTCGGTTCACATGTTCAGCCACCGTCTTTCGCATTTGCCAAAGTCAAGTGGCTCGGTGGAAGAGCCTCTGTTTGGTGTGCAGAAGGTCCCAGGTTCAAACCCCGGCGTCTCTAGTTAAAAGGAATGGGAAGTAGGTTTTGTGAAAGACCTCTGCCTGAGACCCTGGAGAGCCACTGCACGATAGATCAGAGATCTGTATTCGGCTACCGGTATACCCGCTATCAGTATAGTTATAGCCGAACCGAAAAAGTACCGGAAAAATACCTTGTTGGTATTTTCGGGTATCACATAAGCCGAATACAGATCAGAGGTCCGTATTCGGCTACAGATATAGCTGAACACAAAAAGCCGTAATTATCAGGCTTTTTTTCAGGTTCGTTTTGCTATACTAAAAAACCTGACAGATGCCTGAGCCGCCAGCCAGCTGTTGGGTTTAAATGTCTTTCTTTCCCTCCCCGATTTTGGGGAGGGAAAGAAAGGCATTTTAAACATGCCTAGGTTCCCTGCCCGCCCTTCTCCAGCTACGATCTCTCAGCTAGAGAAGAGAAGGCAGAGAGAGCCCAGGCTTTCCATAGTCAGTTTCACTCCCCTGCTAACTAGCGGGGAGTGAAATTGACAGGGAAATCTATATGGGCTACCAGAGGGAAAGAAGGCATTTTAGCATGCCTTCTTTACCTCTGGTGGTGTAAATCAGACCTGAATATATTCGGGAGTACCAAATATAGCAATCCGAATATATACCAAATATACCAATCTGAATACCTTACCGGTATTTTACTGGGAAAATATGGCATTTACAGATATTTTGGGGGTCTGATTTACCCGAAGCCAAGAAATACTGATTTGGGGGTTTTTTTGCACACACCTAACTGTGACCAAGATAATGAATTGTTATTTAAATTGTTGTACAAATAAATTTCCAGTCAAGAAATGGAGTCAAAAACGAGGAGGAAGATCTTAGTGTTTTAATTGCAATCAAAACATCCGAAAACAGTTAGGCTAAGACAGCTTGTTCAAAATTCACTGCTTTCTGAGCACAACCAGGAAACACATGAAATTTTATACTTCAAATGTCATCATCACATCATCATCATGAAAATAATATTCAAAATGCAGAATTGCTTACAAAAAATTAAACATCTAAATAAAAATTCCCTTATTGGTCGAATGTAAAGAAAGGCCGTGTCTATGCAACAGCGTCAATTGCTTACGTAATCTAACCTAAACACTATCGAGCAAGATTTCTATGCACCCAACAAAGGTGTTTTTCTCTGATATGGAGCTAAAAATCCTTTTTTTTTTTTTTTGTGGTAAAACTCTCCTAAAGAGGAGAGAATTTTATTCTTTTTATAAGAAAAGGGTAAGGTAGACAGCTGGAGAAAGAAAAAAAAGGATGGAGTGAAAACTTTCTGTTAATAAGGGTTAGTTTTGGTTAGTACTATTTTTAGCATCCATCACGGTTAGAAGATCTTCTTTTTAACAGTCCAAAGTCCAAAATAACTCTGTTAATACAGTTAGTAAAGTCCATTGGGGTTATTTATTAACCAGCTCCTTCCAGATGTTACACGAACAACCACTGTTCTAGGTGTCTTCTTGAGTCTCTTCAACTAAAGGTTGGGTCCTTTTAATCTTGATGGCTCCCGTTCCGTCACCTCTTTCCCCTGGGTCGCTGTCTTCTTCGCTGCTTGTATTAATCCCAGTTTTGAGTGCTGCTTCCACCTTGCTGGCGTGTCTCTTCAGAAGTTTTGTTGCTTTAAGGATGGAATCCATCTTCTCTCGTTTCTTTCTTTTCTTATATTTCCGACCATCAATTTTTACGGGCTCCATATTCACTACAGATGAAATTAGATCTCTGATGTATTTCTTGCTCAGCTCGGCATCCCCTTCTTCTGGCAGAGTATTTTCCTTTATAAAAGTGGAATAGGCTTTTGGAGCCATATCCACCTCTTCTTTTAATTCATTCGCTTCACTGCCAGTTAGGGGTGCCAAGTCATTCGCCAAGGTAAAGCTGAGATCTTCTTCCTCTTCTTCTTTCTCACCCAAAAGGATTAACGTCAGATTTGCCTTTCTTGTCGTTTCCGAGATTTGCTTTTGCCAACTGATGAGAACACTTTCCACTTTAATCAGAGTTTCATTAATTCTCTGCATTTGCTCCAGCAGGGGCCGCAGTAACTCCTTTTCTTGTTGAGTGACAGCAGACTCAGGGGGGGGGTTACCCGGGCCGGAAGTCCCTCCCCTCTTCTCTTCCGGTTTGTACAGGACAGTTTTCAGCGTCGACATTTTCCTTTTTGTTTACTTTTTCAAAGTTCGTGCCGCATCCTCCAAGAGGCTAATATTGTCGCAATCGCCTGCCAAACCCCAACGGTACCTTCACCAACACTTTTTCCTCTTTGCCCCCCTCCTTGCATTCCCTTTATAGATCTCGCTTCTCAAAAGGGGGTGGGGACTCCTCCCTCCTCCCTACGTTTGCGGGGGTTTTATCTCGCTTCAAATTAGATCTTCAACTCACGATTCGATGCAATTCTTCTTTTTATTTTAACTCATGCTGCTTTCTTCACTCCTGGTGGAATTCAGGGGCGCTGCTAAGTCCCATTACGGGCACGACGCAGCGGGGCCGATTGGGGCGGGGAGAAAGCCTCAACTTCCCGGCTGTCTGCCGGCAAAGAGGCTACTCCCCAAAGCGCCCCGGTTCGGAGCCTTAACCTAAGGCTCACTAGGGTCTTTTGCACATGCGAAGACCCCCCTGACTGCGCGTGGGCTAACCACCTCCGGGAGCGTCCCGAAAGGTGGCCGCCATTCGCAACGCCGAAACCGAAACCCACCGAAACCGCTAAAAATCCTTTTTGACCCAGACACTGCGAAATTGTGACCTAAACAATTACAACCCATGAACTTTATATCTAGCTGTCTTGTCTGCTAGCATCAGCTAGAAAAATTAATCCAACCTCGAAGAGAAAGGCCTACGACTTAATAGACCTATATTACATCCTAAGAAAATCTTGCTTATGAAGGAAACCCTATAAAACCAGAAGAATATAAATAATCAAAAGGAAATAAATGTTATAATCAAATCTGTACTAGAAAAGCCACAATAAATTACTTATAAGGCCTTCTGCAGTTGTTTTGAGAATTATTTGATACATTTCAGATGACGTTTTTGAAGCGGCTCCCAACTGTGATAAAGGGTGCGCACCAAAACAGATTCAAGCCAGCCGCCTATCCGTGGGATTTTGTGAGCAGAGTCGGTTAAGTGGCATTCTGCAAATGGAATCAGTCGAACCTTCCAAAGTTCGAGAAACACATACGAGGACATTGTGGTTTCATAACACCAGGAAACTTGTTGCTTCTCGTTGCTCCTTGGAGAAGATTTTATGTCATATGAATACAAGTTATACACATTTTTTGTGATTTCAATGAATAACGGGCATTTATGTTTACTCTGTAAGTAATTTATTGTGGATTTAAGTTCAATTCATGATCTTGGTCCGGGTCCTTGTTGTGTTTTATATCCGACTATTACCGTGATTGTCTTTTCCGTTTCTCTTGCTGAGACAGGACAAGCCGTTCCCATAAGAACATAAGAGAAGCCAATGTTGAATCAGGCCAGTGGCCCATCTCGTCCAACAGTCTGTCACACAGTGGCCAAAAATACCAGGTGCCATCAGGAGGTCTAGCAGTGGGGCCAGGACACTAGAAGCCCTCCCACTGCTGCCCCCCCCAGCACCAAGAATAGAGGGCATCACCTGCCCCAGACTGAGAATTCCCATCTATACCCTGTGGCTAATAGCCACTGATGGACTTCTGCTCCATATGTTTATCTAATTCCCTCTTGAAACTGTCCATGCTTGTAGCTGCCACCACCTCCCCCTCCCTAACTCTTTTACTCCCCTCTTTTTTTTTTCCCTTCCCGCAGGGATTTCTTCAGTGCCAACGTCTTCACCTCTCGGGCCTCTGGCGGGCTCGCCTGTGATCTCTGCTGCCAACGCCCTGGGGATGCCAGTTCCAGCAGCCGCGGGAGCTCAGCAGTAGATGACCGCCACCCGTCTCCCGGACGCCCGACCAGGACCGGGTCGGGCCGGAGGACCCCGCTCCACCCCTTCCCCCGGACAGGAGCCGCTCACGCCCAGTGCTGGGGGGGAGGGGGGGAAGGGTTGGGGATACGGAATGCTTTGGAGGAACGACGTCTGAACAGTTGCTTGTGGATTTATAGTAGTTCAGTCATAAAAAAAAGATTATAGGCCGTTTTTTTTTCCCTCTTTTTTTTTTTTTTTAAACTTGAACTTTTCGAAACTCAGGGGAGTCCCTGAGAGAGCCCACAGAGAGGGAGTGCTTTGTGGACGATTCTTCCTTATTCTGCTCACCACGTCCTGTTTCACCTGAGATGAAGCAGCAGGGGCCTCTCCCCCCCAATCTCCAGGCTCTCCTCTTGCCGACTCGGGGCCGGCTCTTGCCCACTGGGGAGGGGAGGGGAAGGGGAAGGGGAAGGAGAAGTCGTCGTACTCCTTTTCCTCTGTTGGGGGCTGCCAGATATAGGCAGCCAGGGTTGGAAGGTTAGAATTCTATGATTCTATAAGGGGAGTTGGAGTCCTTGAGTACTCACCAGTTTTAATGCCTTTACATTCTGCATTGTAATGTAGCCAATGGGTGCACTGGGAGGGAATGCCACTCGCAGTGGGGGTTTCCCTGGGAAGAGAGCAGACAATTCCCGCCCGTTGGGGACAATTCCCGCCTCGTTGAGAAAATTGGATCTCTTCCCGCGGGCCACTTGGCGCGCCGATTAATTCTCTTCTTCCCCCCTGCATGCGGTGTAAATCCAAAGTCTCCAGGTTCGTAATGCATTTAGAGGGAAGGCCAACGACTACCTCCACGGAAGGTGTTCCGGCGTTAGGGGAAGGCTATAGTTTCCAATAAGTGGCTCCCAGCCCCCTCCCGTCGAGAGGCCTCTGATTTCCCTTGGCTAGGGATTCTGGAAAGGAATGCGTCACTAAAAAGAAATTTAAGCGCCTGGCTATTTGTCTCCACCCAAACCGGACCACTCAAACCGATCTGGGGGCTCTGGCCGCCCGCCCACCTCCACGTGCCATGTGACCAGAGACGCCCTCATGTGCTAGATCTTGGGTTTTTTTTAAAAAAAGCACGATTCACCGTCTTGTAAATAGACATGGAAGAAAAGAAGTGGGCAGCCTGTGACTCTTTTGTGGGGGGGGCGGGGACCGTAGAGCTGCCAGAGAGACTTAACTGTAGAGAACATCTGCTTGACCCCACGTGTATATAGTCAATCTTGTCCTTCCTCCGCCGAACGATCCAATGTTGGAATTCCTTGCTGTGTAAATAAACCGTTTCCTTTTTTTTTTTAATTTATGAAGGGGGTTAGGTTTAAGTTGATTGTGCCAAGGGTCTCGCCGAGCCGGCGTCGCATTCCGTTCCCCCGCTTTGCAAGCGTTCGAACCGCAGTCGAAGATTCAGTGCGCTCAGGCTGCGGTCTCTTCGCAGCGCACCTTGTGCAGGCGGGTTGTAGTCCATAATGGGGGTGAAGAAGCCGTTCCTTCCAGGGAGGAGCTCACGAGAGAAGCAAAGAAAAAAAGGCGCACCCCCACCCCCCTGGTTCCTTGTGCCGGGCCGTTCAGGGAGTTCAAGCCACTGGCAGGGAGACGGGAAGCCCCCCGTCGTCCCCCGTCCCCTTCACTTCAAGACGTCTGCCTCATTTGACAACCGCTGCGAGAGGCAGATCTCTCTCCAGGAACCCAGTCTTACGAATAATCACCACTTTAATCTATATGCAACTTGGGCTTTTCTTTTTAAGTCGGGGCTCGGTAACCCCATATACTCCTTATTGTTTTGCTTTGTTCAGGACACTTGGAGGGTATCGGGAACAAATCACAAAAACGAGGAGGCCGGAATCCCGAAAGGTCCTTGTGGCTTCCTCCCGCCCCCCCCCCCGGAAAATAATATTGCAAACCCGTGAATTCATGCAGTCACGGATCTGCTCCTTGCTCACCGGTGGAGACCCCTGGTGGTTGGGTGGTCACACTGCGTTCTTGCTTGGACGACCACAGGACTCTTTAAGGAGGTGACCAGTTTCCCCTTCGTTTCCCCCACACCCCTTCCTTTTAATTTGGTGAGCAGGGCACACGTGCTAAGGCCCCGCCCCCCAAAGCCTCACAGCAGTAGGGGAAGCCTAATAGGGAGAAACCTTCAAAGAGCGTGTGTCCCCAGCGATCATTAAACCTCAAAGCGCGGGGATGAGCGTGGGAAGGTTTCTGGCCCAGGGAGTGAACGCCACTTCTGCCGCCCTAGCGGGCAACCCGCGCTGAAAACGAGGGAATTGCAGATCGTTTAACGACGTCTGCATTGTAAATTACCTCATCTGTATACCTTGTATCAGAAGAACACTTCTTTTTTTTTTTAAAGTTCTCAGCACTTCCTGGTTCCCCCCCCCCGCATTGTGTTAGATGGTGGGTGGGTGGGGGAGACAAATGCCAATATAATAGACCCGTTGGCAACTTTAAAAAGGGTTGTTTTTAAAAAAATAAAAAGTTTTTTTTTTTTTTTTTTAAAGGTTTGAAGTGATTTTTTGGGAGGTTGAAATTTTAGCGTTTTGGTTCTTTTCCTTTTTGGAATTTATCGGTTGTAATTGTATTGTAATTGTTAAAACAGAAGCAAACTAACCCTTAACTGTGCTGAGAAGAAGTTGTGCCATGGAGGTCTTTAATTTTTTTAAATAAAATCATTGAAACAAACGCGGCGGTCCATTCCCTGGTCGGTCAGTAGCATGCCAAAGGAGGTCAAGTTGCAGTGCGCGGTTGACAGAAGTATCGAAGGCTGGCTTGCCCCCTGGTCCGGTGCAAACGTCTGTCACAGCTCTACAGCCCTGACCTTGGCAGAATTGCTTAATATTACTTTGAGGTGGGTCGATGTGTTGGTCTGAGGCAGCAGAATAAGGTTTGAGTCCCCTGGCACCTTTGAGACCAACAAAGTTTTATTCTTCAACTAAGCTTTCGTGTGCTCGAGAAAAAAGTTTTGAGTCCCGTGGCACCTTTGAGATCAACAAAGTTTTGTTTTGTTTGTTTGTTTATGTTTATTTTATATCCTATCCTATATTATATATATAAAAGGCAAGCCGTGCTGGCGACGACTCACCTATTCTCCCATTGGCCACTGGGGAAGCTGCCTTGGTGTCTTATTGGCCCGTCCCATCAGCTTCTCCGTTCTTATACCCCCCAGTTTTGACGCGTTGCACCTTGGGAGTTGTAGGTCTCAGCTCTCCTTACTGCAACCATAGCAAAGGGAATTCTAGTGTCCCGGCCCCACTGCTGGACCTCCTGATGGCACCTGGTATTTTTGGCCACTGTGTGACAACAGAGTGTTGGACTGGATGGGCCATTGGCCTGATCCAACATTGGCTTCTTTTATGTTCTCATGTTAACTACAACTCCCAAGTTGGGAGTCCCAAGAGACTGTGGGGCATTAGCAGGGAGTCAGTTAAACTTCATCAGTTCAAGTGTTAAATGCAGCTTTGGAATTGAAAGGGGTTTGGGGGCAATGCTCCCTCTAAGCTGTGGAGTCTCGTGAGCAAAAGTTCTACTTGTTGAGCTGCTGGCATTAAAGTGGTGAGACAGCGATTTGGCTGCCACATCAGTTAGTTTGCTCTGGTGCCTCCTTCCTGAGCCAAGACGAAAATGTGCAAGCCAGAGGCTAAAAGAACTGTGAGCTAGCTCACACCGACTCAGCTTAGAGGGAACATTGGTTCGGGGAAAGGAAAGGCCTGGATATCTCCCTGAATTACTATTGATCGATATCCAGACAACAGATCAGTCCCCGTGGAAACACCTTCCCTATGAAGAAAGGTTAAAACGCTTGGGGCTCTTCAGCTTGGAGAAACGACGGCTGAGGGGTGACATGATCGTGGTTTATAAGATTATGAATGGGATTGAGCAGGTTGAGAAAGAAGTACTTTTCTCCCTTTCTCACAATACAAGAACTCGTGGGCACTCCATGAAATTGCTGAGCAGTCGGGTAGAACAGATAAAAGGAAATACTTCTTCACCCAAAGAGTGATTAACATATGGAATTCACTGCCACAGGAGGTGGTGGCATCTACAAGCATCGACAGTTTCATGAGGGAATTAGATAAACATATGGAGCAGAAGTCCATCAGTGGCTATTAGCCACAGGGTATAGATGGGAACTCTCAGTCTGGGGCAGGTGATGCACTCTCTTCTTGTTGCTGGAGGGGGCAGCAGTGGGAGGGCTTCTCGTGTCCTGGCCCCACTGCTGGATCTCCTGAGGGCACCTGGCATATTTTGGCCGCTGTGTGACAGAGTGTTGTACTGGATGGGCCATTGGCCTGATTCAACATTGGCTTCTCTTATGTTCTTATGAAAAAATGGTTGCTTTGGAAGGGTGAGCTCTACCGCATTATACCTCACTGAAGTCCTTCAACAAACTGGGCCCTCCCCTTAGTATTGCCGGCCTCCTGGAGAAGTCTGGGCAGTCTATGGCATTATACGCTGCTGAGGTCCCTCCCCGCTCCAAACACTGCCTTCCCAAGGCTCTAGAAGAGAAGAAGAAGAAGAGGAGGAGATTGGATTTATACCCCACCCTTCACTACCCAAAGGAGTCTCAGAGCGGCTGACAAGCTCCTTTCCCTCCCCACAACAGACACCTTGTGGGGTAGGCGGGGCTGAGAGAACTCTGATAGAAACTGCTCTTTTTCAAGGACAGCTCTTGTCAGAACTACGGCTTGCCCAAGGTCATCTATTCTCTCTTGCTCCAGATTGCAAGACTAGATCTAAGGAGTGGAAATGACAAGGGAGTCATTACTGGCTAGATATCAGGAGAAACTTCCTCACTGTCAGAGTGCTTGAGCAGTGGAACAGTCTGCCTCGGGAGGTGGTGGATGCTCCTTTGCTGGACATTTTCAAGCGGAGGCTGGACGACCATCTTTCGGGTATGTTGTAGGGCTATCTTTCGGCTACGCTCCTGCAGAGTGCGGGGGGTTGGACTAGATGACCTGCAAGGTCCCTTCCAGCTCTAACAATGACAAAAAAAATCCAGCAGGTGCAAGTGGAGGAGTGGGGAATCAAAGCTGGTTCTCCCAGATTAGAGTCCGCGCTCTTAACCACTACACCAAACTGGCTCTATTCCTCAGATCTACAGGTGTTTCCCACCCCAGAGGTGAAAACCCTGTAATTGGCTATGGAAGCGCTTTCCAGACACCTTGGAACCCAGAAAACGTGGCATAGGAAGAGGAGGTGATTTTCTACCTTAGCTGCCACTGCATGGCCCCAAATCAACATAAGTCAAGGGTGGAGGGAACCATACCTGTTGCCACGTGGCTCTCCTCCCATACTACCCACTTGGGGCAGCAAAATGAGACAGCCCTGCTTTTGTTGATGCATGGGGATTTCAAGGCAGGGAGGTGGTTGGGCTTTCCTTCTTGGGAGGTTTTCAAACAGAAGCCAGATGGCCATCTGACAGCCCTGCGGATTCTGTGAACTGAGGCAGATCATGCGAGGGAGGGCAGGAAGGGTTGCATCAGCGCTTAATTCTCGTGGCCCTTTCTTACAGGCCCAGGGAAATGCTGGTCGCCACTTGGGGGTCAGGAAGCCATTTTTCTCAAGGCCAGTTTGGCCGGAGATCCTGGAGGTTTTTTGTCATCTTCTGGGCATGGAGCAGGGGTCACTGGGTGTGTCTGTGTGTGTGTGTGTGTGGGGGGAGGTAATTGTGAATTCCCTGCACTGTGCAGGGGGTTGGACTAGATGACCTCAGAGGTCCCCTTCCAACTCTCTGGTTCTAAGAGATGTTCAGAGGTGGTTTGCCATGACCTGCCTCCAAGTCACGACCAATGCTCTGGAGCCTTGTGAGCAAAAAAAATCTACTTTGTGAGCAATGTTCCCGCTAAGCTGTGGAGTCCTGTGAGCAAAAATTCTACTTTGTGAGCTACTGGCATTAAAATTGTGAGCGAGCAATTTGGCTACTGCATACATTAGTTTGCTCTGGAGCCCTCCTTCCCTGAACTAAGGCAAAAATGTGTGAGCCAGAGGCTAAAAAACTGTGAGCTAGCTCACACTAACTCAGCTTAGAGGGAACACTGTGAGCGACTGGCATTAAAGTTGTGAGCGAGCGATTTGTCTGCTGCATCAATTAGTTTGCTATGGAGCCCTCCTTCCTGAGCGAAGACAAAAATATGTGCGCCGGAGGCTAAAAAACTATGAGCTAGCTCACACTCATTCAGCTTAGAGGGAACACTGGTCACGACCCTGGTGTTCTTTGGCGGCCTCCCATCCAAATACTGACCAGGGCTGACCCTACTTAGCTCCCGAGATCTGATAAGATCAGGTTAGCCTGGGCTACCCAGGTTGAGATCAGTTTCAAATAACTCTCAAGATTTCTTCCCTCACATTTTCATCGGGCTGAATTCCATTCCAGGCAAACACCGAGCGGCTGCCAAATTGTAACAGATCCTTGTACTTCCTGGTGTCCATCCCATAGTTTTAAAGATTGCTGTTACCTTGTTTATTAGCAGTGTGAACCATGCTGTATGAATCCAGACATTTTAATCTGGAAGCTTTTATGCCGCCCTTCCCTGTTTTGTGCCGGAGTTAATCAAGTAGCAACTACCGAGTTTCTCATCAATTTATGTCTGGTTTCCAGTTTTATTTTATTAAAACATGGACATCCCCCCCCCTTTCCCTCTTGGTTCAAGGGGAACATGTCTAGAAAAGCACATTTGGTGTTAATATGTATCTATAAATACATATTAATGCAGTCCAGACTGGCAGAGACTGACCAAGAGAGAGATCTTGGAGTCATAGCAGATAACTCGCTGAAGATGTCGAGTCAGTGTGTGACTGCAATAAAAAAAGGCAAATGCTATCCCGGGGATTATTAGGAAGGGAATTGAAAACAAATCAGCCAGTTATCATCATGCCCCTGAACAAATCACTGTCGCGGCCTCATTTGGAGTATTGTGTGCAGTTCTGGTCGCCGTACTGCAGCAGCTAGAACGGTTCTCTAATGGCTGCCACCTCTCTGGTATGGGTCTCCTCTGGAGGGCGCAGAGCACCCACCCTACCCCGTTATACACTCCTTTTCCAGGAGGTTTCCCTTACTGGAGAGCCAGTTTGGTGTAGTGGTTATGAGCGCGGACTCTAATCTGGGAGAACCGGGTTTGATCCCCCACTCCTCCACGTGCAGCTGATGGCGTGACCTTGGGTCGATCACAAGTTCTTTCGGAGCTGTTCTCTCAATGGCAAGTCCTCGAAAGAGCTCTCTCAGCCCCACCTCCCTCACAAGGTGTCTGTAGTGGGGAGGGGAAGGGAAGTGAGTTTGTAAGCCGCTCTGAGGCTCCTTCGGGTAGTGAAGGGTGGGGTATAAATCCAATCTCTTCTTCTTCTACCTCACAAGGTGCCTGTTATGGGGAGGGGAAGGGAAAGGTGTTTGTAAGCCACTCTGAGACTCCTTTGGGTAGTGAAGGGCGAGGTATGAACCCAATCTCTTCTTCTTCGACCTCACAGGGTGTCTGTTGTGGGGAGGGGAAGGGAAAGGAGTCTGTAAGCCGCTCTGAGACTCCTTTGGGTAGTGAAGAGCGGGGTATGAACCCAATCTCCTCTTCTTCTACCTCCCAGGGTGTCTGTTGTGGGGAGGGGAAGGGAAAGGAGTTTGTCAGCCGCTCTGAGACTTTTTCGGGTAGTGAAGGGCGGGGTATAAATCCAATCTCCTCTTCTTATAAGTGATCAAGTGAGGTGTGAGGACCCAGACAGAGTAACAAACTGTTAAAGAGATTTAACAACTGTGATTCAAGAATATGTAGGGGAAGTGAGCACAGTAAAGGTAGGTAAAGCAGCCAGTTTGGCGTAGTGGTTAAGTGCGCAGACTCTAATCTGGGAAAATTGGGTTTGATTCCCCCTCTCTTCCACTTGCAGCTGCTGGATGACCTTGGGCAAGTCATAGTTCTGACAAGAGCAGTTCTTGAAAAAGAGTGGTTTCTGTCAGAGCTCTCTCAGCCCCAGCTACCTCACAGGGTGTCTGTTGTGGGGAGGGGAAGGGAAGTGAGTCTGTTAGCCGCTCTGAGACTCCAAGTGAAGGGCGGAGTATAAATCCTCTAAGGCGCCTGACTATACTGTGCCTAGCCTTCCCTAGGTCTTTGGCCTCGAGCCGACTCACCCCTTTTGGACGACGGATCCCTCCATCTGCAGCAGCTGTACACCAACTCTGCTTCCTAAGAGTGAACTGCCTCCCGCTTTGGGCAAGGCCTTTTATTCCTCCTTCCCGGGCACCGCCCCTCTACTCCTCTACTGGTGTAAGTTTTCCCTCCAAATCCCCTGTTAGCCAATCACAGCGCCCAAAGGGTGACCTGGGAAACACAGGCCCTGATAGCTACTCTAGTACAGGCTCCCCTGCAGCTACTAGGCCTCCCTAGGGCCTGTAGGCTGCACTGCTAGTTCTGCAGGGCCCGTGAAATGGAGCTGTTCCGCTGGGCCTTCAGTTGAGGCGGCGGGCATTCGATTTATTCTGGCCCCACTGTCCTGCCCACCAGTGGCAGATTAAGCGTTAAGCAGACGGAGCACGTGCCTTAGGGCACCAGGGCCAAAGGGGAAAGGGCGAAAAGGGAAAAAAAACCTGAATGGAGATTTTTTTTAAAAAAAAATGATAAAACTAAGACAAAATGTGTGAGCTGGAGGCTAAACTAGTGCAAAACTAGTGCAAATTGATCATGATGCACCCTAGGCTTATCCTCTATTTTTTTGTTGGCGAGGTGCAGTGTCATATGTGTTTATCATAAAAAGGTAAAGGCAAAGGTTTCCCTTGCTCAAAAGCCAGTCGAATCCGACTCTAGGGTTGCAGCGCTCATCTCCGTTTCCAAGCCGAAGAGCCAGCGCTGTCCGAAGACGTTTCCGTGGTCATGTGGCCGGCATGACTGAACACTAAGGCGCACGGAATGCTGTTTTTATCATATGAATACATTTTTGTATTGCTGCAACCTGCATGGTATATCTGGTCAGACAGGTCAACCACTAAAATGGACGGGGTCAGTGTGGGAGAGGAGGGGGGCATCAAGGTGGGTCAGTGCTGCTTAGGGCATCAGTGCGCCTTAATTCGCCCCTGCTATCCACAGCACTGCTTTTGAACCACCACCACCACCACCCGCCCAGTGCCCTACTTTCCCTGGACACTGGAGTTTCCAAGGGTAATATGATATAATGCCTGGGTTTGATGGATCTGCTATTGCTATTTATTGCTTTTATTGTTTGCTGATTTTATGTTGTGAGCCGCCCTGAGCCCATCTTTTTAGGTTAGGGCAGGGGTATAAATTTAATACATAACTAATACTATAAATTATACATAAATAATACTCATGACAGAACCTGAAACAAGACCTTGTAGCGTTGGAAAAAGTACAGAAAAGGGCAGCCAAAATGCTTAAGGGGTGGAACACTTTCCCTATGAAGGAAGGATAAAGAGGTTTGGGCTCTTTAGCTTGTAGAAACGAGGACTGAGGGGGGTTGTGATGTGATAGAGCAGGGATGTCAAACGTGCGGCCCGGGGGTTGGATCGGGCACCCGGAGGGCTTCTCTCAGGCCCGCAGTGGAACAGGCTGCCTTCTGCTGCTTTTTCCAGTTCTGCTGCTGCTGCTGCGTCATCGTAGGTTTGCCGCTTACAGATACACACCTGAACAGCAGACTCAAGATGGCAACATCCACAGACATTTTGACGCCCTCATTCAGAGCAAGATGTGTCAGTTACCAGACACGGTTAACTGAACAAAATATTGCAAGAGGGCTGATGTTTAAAGCATGTTTTTATTTCAAGTTTAAAAAACATACCCTTTAGGTTTGTGTCCTTTATAAAGTTTATATCTCCACTACCCGGCATTACATTTTACGACAGACGCGGCCTGGCCCAACAAGGTCTCATCTGGCCCTCGTAACACCCCTGTGATAGAGGTTTACAAAATTATGCCTGGGATAGAGCAGGTAGGGGAAAAGGTCCTTTTCTCCCTTTCTCACAAGACAAGATCTCCTCGTGGGCACTCCATGAAATTGCTGAGCGGTCGGGTTAGAACAGATAAAAGGAAGTCCTTCTTCACCCAAAGAGTGATTAACACATGGAATTCACTGCCACAGGAGGTGGTGGCAGCTACAAGCAAGGACAGCTTCAAGAGGGGGCCGGAGAAACATGGCGCAGGGCTCCATCAGTGATAGCCACAAGATATATCTGGAACACTCTGTCTGGGGCAGTGATGGCCTGTGTTCTTGGTGCTTGGGGGGCAACAGTGGGAGGGCTTCTGGAGTTCTGCCCCACAGGTGGACCCCCCTGGTGGCATCTGGTGGTTGTTTTTTTTCGGGGGGGGGGCACTGTGTGTCACAGAGTGTTGGACTGGAGGGGCCATTGGCCTGATCCAACATGGCTTCTCTTGTGTTCTTATGAACCAGATGGCCAAACGCCCAGTCTCTCTGGTTCCAGCTGGATGAATGTTACTGTCTTTCCGGTTTGTGCTTCGATGCCCCACTTGAATGCGCCATCATTGACAAGTCTGGTTCAGTCTGTCGTGGGACCCGACTCGCACTGCTGCCGTCGGCCATTTTCCTGGGAGTCGTGAGCCAGCTGTTCCCTCCTTAGCCATGATATTACCCCCTTCTCCGTGTGCTCGTAGGATCACCAGTTTGGTGTCGTGGTTAAGTGCGCAGACTCTAATCTGGGAGAACCGGGTTTGATCCCCCACTCCTCCACTTGCACCTGCTGGATGACCTTGGGTAAGCCATAGTTCTGATAAGAGCTGTCGTTGAAAAAGAGCAGTTTCTGTCAGAGCTCTCTCAGCCCCACCTACCTTACAGGGTTTCTGTTGTGGGGACGGGAAGGGAAAGGAGTTTGTCAGTCGCTCTGAGACTCCTTTGGGGAGTGAAGGGCAGGGTATGAATCCAATCTCTTCTTCTTCTACCTCACAAGGGTGTCTGTTGTGGGGAGGGGAAGGGAAAGGAGTTTGTAAGTCGCTCTGAGACTCCTTTGGGTAGTGAAGGGCAGGGTATAAATCCAATCTGCTCTTCTTCTTCTACCTCACAGGGTGTCTGTTGTGGGGAGGGGGAGGGAAGGGAGTTTGTCAGCCGCTCTGAGATTCCTTTGGGTAGTGAAGGGCAGGGTATAAATCCAATCTGCTCTTCTTCTTCTACCTCACAGGGTGTCTGTTGTGGGGAGGGGAAGGGAAAGGAGTTTGTCAGCCGCTCTGAGACTCCTTTGGGGAGTGAAGGGCAGGGTATAAATCCAATCTCTTCTCTCTTCTCTTATATATAGTAGACTATACACAGCAGTATAGATCTCAGTCCCTAATCATTTATCCAAGCAAGTTCATGTACTAGGGTTCCAGACAACCCGGTCTGGTGGGGTTTACCTGCCCCCAAGCCTGAACACCCACAGTCACCCCTCTCCCTTCTCTCTTGAGAGAGGCCGGGGAGAGGGTCGGCTGCTGGCTGCCTGCCTGAATTCCAAGTGGCATTGCCACTTGAACATAAACATAAGAACAAAAGAGAAGCCAATGTTGAATCAATTCCCTTCCTAATAATCCCCAGCATAGTGTTGGCCTTCTTTATTGCAGCTACACACTGTCTAGACATTTTCATTGAGTTATCCACTACGACTCCAAGATCTCTCTCTTGGTCCGTCTCTGCCAGTTCAGGGGATTTTTGGCTCCAATGTGCATCACTTTGCACTTGGCCACATTGAACCCCATTTGCCACGTTGACGCCCACTCACCCATCCACTCACTCGACAGATCCCTTTGGAGTGCCTCACACTCCTCCCTGGTTTTCACCACCCAGAGCCCGCCGGCTGCAAGGTCTTAAAGGGACCCCTTTAAGTGCTCACAGCCGGTGGGAACGGGGCCCGGGCCGCACGCATCCGATCTTCCCAAGTGGGGGCTGTCGGCTCCTGCCTTGTGAGAAGCAAGGGGGAATGCGTGGATGTGATGATGTCATGCAAATAGTGATGTCATCATGCTGGGGTGGCCACGCCCCCTCCTGGAACGCCCCCCTAATCCTCCCAACTGGGCAATCCAGTCGGTGTACCATTTTGTACAGTGCAACCCCAGTTTCCTGTGCATAAAAATCCTGTTGAATAATTCTATTTTGCACAGTTTGCCAGAAGCCAGAAGTGTGGGAGACTTCCTGACCTCCTTGGCTGGCTGTTCCGTAAGGTGGAAGCCACAGCGGAGACTTTGCCCCTTTGCAGGTTGGCCTCCACAGACGCCCCTGTGGACACGAGTGAAGCTGTCGTGGTGGAGCACAGTGGGAGAGGCGATGGGACAAGGCCATGAAGGGCTTGGTACGTAGGCAGGACCTTAAATAGAACCTGGGAACAAACCGGGAGCCAGCGGAGCATCTGCAGAATGGAAGTAATGTGCAAGCTCTGTCTAGCTCCCGATAATAGCCGAGCTGTGACATTCTGTGCCAGCTGGAGTTTCCGAACTGATTTGGAGGGGGGACCCAGGGACAGCACATTGCAGTAGTCCAGTCTCGACGTTTCTGCGGCATGGATCCCGGTGGCCAGATCAGCCATATCGAGGTAAGGGGATGTCTGTCGGGCTAGGCTGAGATGGCAGAAAGTGCTTTCTGCAGCTGCGTTAACTTGCTTCTCCAGGAATAAGGCTGGATCCGGTGTAACCCCGAGACTCCTAAATGAGTCAGCAACAGTGTTCCCTCTAAGCTGAGTTAATGTGAGCCAGCTCACCATTTTCTAGCCTCTGGCTCACCCATTTTTGTCTCAGCTCAGGAAGGATGGCTCCAGAGCAGACTAATTGACGCAGTAGCCAAATTTCCCGCTCACAATTTTAAAGCTAGCAGCTCACACAGTAGAAGTTTTGCTCACAAGGCTCCACAGCTTAGAGGGACCACTGGTCAGCAAGAATCTGTTGAACTCCATCAAAAGTGGAGAGTCCTTTGAGAGTGTTGCTGTCCCAGCCAGCATTTCCTCTGTCTTTCCAGGGTTTAATTCCAATTTGTGCCAGTTTACCCACTTGCTGGAGCCCATGGTACTGATATATCAGGAGGAAGAGGAGGAGGAGGCTGGATTTATGCCTCACGCTTCACTCAGCATCTCAGAGCAGTTTACACTCCCCTTTCCCTTCCTCTCCCCACAACAGACACCCTGTGAGGTAGGTGGGGTTGAGAGAGCTCTTTCAAGGACTGCTCTTGAGAGAACAGCTCTGAGAGAACTTGTGACTGACCCAAGGTCGCACCAGCAGCTGCATGTGGAGGAGTGGGGAATCAAACCTGGTTCTCCCAGATTAGAGTCCTTCTCTCTGAACCACTACACCAAACCGCACAAGCAGGTACAAAAAATAAAGGGGGGGGGGTGCTGTGGAGTCACCCGTGGTGACACCGACGATCCCAGCGTCTTCCCTTGAAAACCCTCATTGTGGAAGACCACCTGCAAAGGAAAATTGACTGATTTCACAACTGTGAAAATGCAGAGGGAGCACAGATGTGCATCAGAAATGTGCCCGATATTGATTCCAGTTCTTGTGTAGATTGACTGCCAGGGAAATCAGGAGTAAATTAAGCATGCGGAAAAGCCCCGTGGTTTGCACAGTGTGAAACCACACCGTCCAGGCCAGAGCACGGCGGGACTGTTTCTGCACGCAACACAGAAAAAGAGTTACCTCGTGTTAAATGCCGCTGTCTGCTTGACGTGTGCCAGAGTGGTCAGCAGAGGGCGCTGGAGCTCTGCCTTTCTCTTTCTTAGATCAGAATTTTTAACCACCCGGCCCAAAAGTCACCTCCCAGCCTTGGAGCCTGGCGCCCGCTGACGTTTGTGTCTTCTGTTCTAGGCAGGCACTGGAAGCTGGGATTGCCTTTCTCCTTTTTTCCTGTTCCTGTGGATGCGCTTAACTGTCTGGGGATCGGTACAGGGGATTGCACCTTACGTGATTATTAGAGCATCCTAGATCTCCAGGAGGGCATGCATGTCTTGGTCCAACCTCCAGACATCCACCAACGGCCGTTATTCCCCATCTCTGGGGCATGCTTGTGAGCTGGACACAGCCATGTTCCCTACTGGACACATCAGGATGACGCATTCCTTGTTTTTGAGCAGGGACTCAAAATGGCTTTTTTTAAAAAAGTCGTGTTTTCCTCCTCTGTTCTCCCAACAGCCCTGTGAAGTAGGCCAGGCTGAGAGTTTGTGATAGGCCTGAGGCCCCCAGCAAGCTTCCACGGTAGAGGTGGGGACTCAAGCTCCGGCCACCCAAGATGCTCGTCCGTCACTCTGCCCATGACACCATCCTGGCTCTCACATGCCCTCAATTTGGATTGCCAGCCTCCACGTTGTGGCCTGAAGATGTACCGGACTCATGACTGATTTCCAGGGGGGCAGAGACCAGGTCCTCTGGAGAAAAGGTTAGTTTTGGAGGGGGAGCTCTATGGCGTTCTACCCCCGCGGAGGTCCATCCCCTCCCCAGCCCCTGACCTCTCCAGTCTCCGCCCCCACACCGCCACTTAATCCCCAACATGAAGTTGGCAACCGTATACCTCAGCCATTGGCCCATCAGCCGCCACTCAAGAGTACTCGCGTGCCATTGGCCGGGTGCTGGGCCTGCTCCTCTTCCCCACCCACTCCCCCTTTTGCATGTCAGATTTACTGGCAGACAGCTCTCTCTCCTGAGGAAGACAGTTCTCTTGACTCCTGTGAGGGACTGTCCCCTCAGTGGCTGTCGGTAGGCAACCAAGCTTGGTTCTGTGAGTGAAAAAACAAAGGACTTTCAGCATAACCCCCCTCCCCCGCCCATAACCCCCTCCCCAGCGGCCACTTTCCTGTCAGAATAAATGGAAAAAGGCTCTTTCTCCTGCTTAGCTTAGCTAATGAGGTGAGCCAGCGACCATCAGACCATTTTCTTCAACTCCCCGCTGTGCGGCTGACTTTCCCCTAGGGCTGCCAATCTCCAGGTGGGACCTGGAGATCTCCCACTGTTACAATTGACCTCCAGATGACAGAGATCAGTTCCCCAGGAGAAAATGGTTGCTTTGGAGGGTAGACTCTATGGCATTATACCCTGCTGAGTCCTTCCGCACACACCCCAAATGCTGCCCTCCACAGGATCCACCCCCCAAAATCTCCAGGTATTTCCCTAATCAGAGTTGGCACCTGTACTTTCTCCTCTGTCAATAAAAGGCCCTTTCCACACCTATGTTGGCCTTTGGGAGAAAACTCATTGGGCCCAGTCCTGATCAGGTTGCCAACTCCAGGTGGGCAATTCATGGAGATTTGAGGGATGGAGCCTGGAGAGGGTGAGGTTTGAGGAGGGGTGGCACCTCAGACAGGTACGATGCCATAGACTCCACCCTCCAATCCAGCCATTCCCTGATGAGGAACCATTGTTGCCAATCTCCAGGTGGGGGCTGGAGATCACTCAAAATTACAACTGCTCTCTAGGAGGGAGGGGGAGGAGATGGAAAACTAAAGGTAGGTTGATGGTTGGCTGGGAGGGAGATAGGGTTGTCAACTCCAGGTTGGGAAATTCCTGGAGATTTGAGGGGTCGAACCTGGAGAAGGTGAGTGTTGAGGAGGGGTGGGACCTCAGACAGGTACAATGCCATAGACTCCACCCTCCAAACCAGCCACTCCCTCCTGGGGAACCACTGTTACCAATCTTGGGGGTGGGCTGGAGTTCACTCAAAATGACTACTGCTCTTCAGGTAGCAAAGATCAGTTCCTCTGGAGAAAATGGTGGACTCTGTCATTATACCCTGCTGAGATTGCCACAGCAAATCGTCACTGAGTGCCCAAAGCCGGGGCACTCTCCCAGAGCCTCTTTCTAGAGCCCGTTGTATTTATTTCCACAACGGGCCTTATTCCTAGTTTAAATATATATATATAATAGAATGCAGTTGACATTGATGGGGGATGACCATTAACACCTTCTGCTGAGGTCTCAGAGGAAGTTCCGTTGAAATGAAGTTGCTTCAAGGAACAGATTGACGGCCAAGCAGGAACGGTCGGTCGGATTTTCCAAACAGAAGGCAAATTGAAAGCTGTAGAAAATAGGTCATTGTGAAAGGTACAGAAGAAATTGATGGGGGGGGGGGAGAGAGAAGCCAGAGACGTCTGCTTCAGAACATACAGTGTATGTTGAGGACTTGGCTAACGAGGCTAGAATCCTTTAATGTTAAATAAAGACTCTTTTCATCTCCCCTCTAGGTATTCAGGATCTGACAAAAGGATGGCTCGATATTCAATTAACCTTTAAGTGGTTCTGCCAAATACACGTGCGGCAGAATCCGGACTAGTCAAACCTTTCTTTAAATGTCTTAAAAGAACGATTAAATTTTAATTACATCGACTGCACGTATTTTAGATAAACAGCTGGCAAACTGGGTTGACCTGTAGGAAGAGACTGCAATATCGTCGCTCATTCGTCGAAGGTACCTGTAATTGTCGATATTTTATGCAGGCTTGTTTTGTCAAAATGCCTTGCTGATGATATTTGATCTGTTTTTGCAATGATCGTTTCAGATAGCGCGTTAAAATCTTTTAAGAATTAACACGGTGTAATCTAGAAAGAAGCAGGACAAATGTTACGGCAAGGTTAAAGGTCTAATATTTGAAGATTATAGAATTATCAGTTTTAATGTAATATAGACTTTTCAGTAAACAAAGGTATGGGATATGGAGACAGCATTGAATATTTTGTGACTTCGTCTTATCTCCCTCTCTCCCTATTTATGATATAACTACTATTATAAAGTTTGCAATAAGGTTTGAGAAAGGCAATGTGTTTGAATAGGTTTATATTTGAGGTATATATTCTATATAGTACATTATACATACCCTCAAAAGTCCTGGATAACTGTAAATCTTCTTAAATTTATAATTCCCCATTCCCTCCCTCCCTCCCCCTTCCTTCCTTCCTTTCTCATTCCTTTCTCTCTCTCTCTTTTTCCTTCCTTTCTTCTTTTCTTCCTTCCTCTCTTTCTTTCTCTTCCTTCTTCCCTCCCTTCTTTCTTCCCTCCTTCCCATCTTCCCTTCTTCCTTCCTTCCTTCCTTCCCTCCCTCCCTCCTTCCTTCCTTCCTCTCTCTCTTTCTCTCTCTCTCTTTTCCTTCCTTCCTTCCTTCCTTTGGAAAAAAAGGAAAATATATATCTTTTTAAAATGGTGGCAAGTCTACAGATAAGCATCTATAAAAGGGTTCCAAATATCAAAAATTTATGTTCATGTGCAATTGCTGTCTATATGCTATAGGTTCAAATGCTGATCAAGTTGTAGGGTTCCCCCTAGCCACCAGCAGGGGGTGCCAGATGTTGTTACTTCTGGCAGATGCCGGCCAGAAACATAGCCTCCTTCCTGCTCCTTGTAAGTCTCACTGCTGGCCAGATGTTTGGTAGGGGCGGGGCCTGATGGCCGGGGTGGTGGTGAATAGGCATCTCTAGCTACGACTAGCAAAAACTGGAAGAGATAAAAGCACTCAGTGGGTCTTTCATCAGTTTCTGGTTTGTGGCGAAGCAGCTCGAACCTTAGGCAGAAAGAACTCCTCACACGGTCACTTAGCCAAGCCTGTTTCCTTAGGCGTCGATTCTGCCTTTCTACTTAAGAGATACAAGAGAAAGAGAGCTGTCACAATCTTGCCCAAGATCAATCCAATCCAGAGGCCAGGGTTGGAGTGCAGAAATGGACCTGTAACAAGAAGAGAAGGTAAAGGTAAAGGTTCCCTTGCTCGAAAGCCAGTCGGATCCGACTCTAGGATTGTGGTGCTCATCTCCGTTTCCAAGCCGAAGAGCCAGCACTGTCCGAAGACATTTCCGTGGTCATGTGGCCGGCATGACTAAACGCCAAGGCGCACGGAACGCTGTTACCTTCCCACCAAAGCGGTACCTTGCAATTTCTTGCTTTCGAACTGCTAGTTTGGCAGGAGCTGGAACTAGAGACGGGAGCTCACTCCGTCTTGCGGCACTCTCGGGTCTCGAACTGCTGAAGTACTGACCTTCCACAGCCTGCAGTTCAGCGTCTTAACCACTGGAGCCACCGCAGCTTCTCGACAAGAAGAGAACAGATCAGCAAATCTTATGGGGACATAAGATTCTTGGAGGATCGCTCTATCAATGGCTACTAGCCACAGTGACTGAAGGGAACTTCCACATTTAGAGACACTAATCCTCTGAATCCCAGCACCAGGACCAATGTTCCCTTTAAGCTGTGGAGTCTTGTGAGGAAAAATTCTACTTTGTGAGCGACTGGCATTAAAGTTGTGAGCAAGCAATTTGGCTGCTGCATCAATTAGTTTTCTCTGGAGCCCTCCTTCCTGAGCTGAGACAAAAACGTGCGAGCCGGAGGCTAAAAAACTATGAGCTAACTCGCACTAACTCAGCTTAGAGGGAACACTGGCCAGGAGGCAACATCAGGGGAAGGCCTCGGCCTCTATGCCATGTTGCTGGCCCTCCAGAGGAACTGGTTGGCCACTGTGTGAGACTGGAGGCTGGACTGGATGGACGGTTGGCCTGATCCAGCAGGGCTCTTCTTATGTTCTTCTAAAGACCTTGGCCTCTGTGCCCTGATGCTGGCCATCCAAAGGAACTGGTTGGCTACTGCAGGAGAAGGGATGCTGGACTAGATGGACCTCTGGTTTGATCCTGCAGGGCTCTTCTGATGTTCTTGTGAAGTCCTCGACCTCTATGTCCCGTTGTTGGCCCTCCAGAGGAAATATTAGACACCAGCAATCCATACTTTACTGTCATTTCAGAGCAGGAGTAGAAAAGAGTCCAGTCTCACCTTAAAGACTAACAGAGTTTGTGGTAGGGTGTGACTTTTCACGAGTCACTGCTCGCTTCTCCGGATACTGCAGAATTACTCTTACTAGGGAAAAATTCCCCTAATATCCAGCCAGGACCTTCCCATCTGCTATTCAGTAGGAGATTAACCGTTAAGCGGAGTGAGTACGTGCCTTAGGGCACCAGGGCCAAAGGGGGCACCACAAAGTTGGGGAAAGGGTGAGAAAAATGTAGAAAAAAGGCCTTTCAGGTCACGAATATTTGGAACTTTGATACATTTAACTTGTGAAATATTAAAATAGATGTCGTATTGCATTTTGGTAGGACTTTACGTCGCCAAAGCATGGCTTAGCTTGTACAGTATATTGTGTTACCCTATGGATAAATTTTTGTATTGCTGCAACCTGCGTTGTCTATCTGGTCAGACGGGTCAACAGCTAAAATGGACTCTGGGTCCGTGTGGAAAGGAGGGGGGTGTCAGTAATGGTTTGTTTAATGTTTCACACTGTGTCCATTGTTCTGTGCTCCCTATCTTGTCCCTGCTTCTGCGCTTGCGTAGGTATGCTAGCTGTAACGTGGGAGCTTCTTCTCTGCTGCTCGGTGTTATCACAGTGGCCTTGAATGCAGGCTTTGGGCTATTCTTAAGTCTATGAGAATTTTCCGTTCCTGTGAAGCCGAGGGGTGGAGGGAGTCGTCTCCCACCTATTAAGTAACTCTCCCGCCGGGAGTTTCCCGCGCGCGTGCTTGCAATTCATTCGCTAGTCGCTATTTTGCATCACACTATAACTATGCTTGAGCAGCTTGCCCCGCCATTCCTGACAATAACCTTTTCACTGTGGGTTTTAGCACTGTATTCCAATAAAGCCGTTCTTGGTCCTAAGAATGCTTGGATCTACTTGCTTTTGAACCTGACAGGGGGCACCGAGATGGGTCAGTGCTGCTTAGGGTACCAGGGAGCCTTAATCTGCCCGTGGCCCCGCGTGCTCGATCTCCAAGCAACTTGCAGACAGTGGGGACCAGGACAGCGCACCTGATCTTCCAGAATGTGAGTGTTTGATTATTGTTTGTATGCTCGAGAATATTTAGTAAAGAAATCATTATTTCAGCTACCCAGTCTCTGTGTCTGTTCTGGGGTTCTTGGGAATGCTAACTCCGAAATGCACAGGTCTGATCCTATATTTAATGCCTGTTGCCATTTAATATTCATATTCCCCACATTTATTGATAAATTAAGGTCATTTGGCTCACAGCACCCCTTTACTGCCTAGATTCAGCTGCTGTCGAACTGGGGGAAAGACCTCCTGCTGTCACAGAGGTTCTATGAGACCAGGGCTTCCTCTAAGCTGAGTTAAAGTGAGCCAGCTCACAGTTTTTTAGCCTCCAGCTCACAGATTTTTGTCTTCGCTTAGGAAGGAGGTGGCTCCAGAGCAAACTGATTTATGCAGCGGCCAAATTGCTCGCTCACAGCTTTAATGCCAGAAGCTCACAAATTAGGATTTTTGCTCACAAGACTCCACAGCTTAGAGGGAGCATTGTATGAGACCCTGCTTCGGATGCTATCCTAGGTATCCTGCTAGTCCCATCTTGTGTCTAGGAGAGGTGGCTCAGAGGTTAAGACGCTGAGCGGCAGACTGGAAGATGGTAGTTCAGCAGTTCGAGACCCGAGAGTGCCGCATGACGGAGTGAGCTCCCATCTCTGGCCCCAGCTCCTGCCAACCTAGCAGTTCAAAATGGAGAAACTGCGATAAAATAGGTACCGCTTCAGTGGGAAAGTAACAACATTCTCTGCGCCTCAGTTTTTAGTCATGCCAGCCACATGGCCACAGGAGAAGTCTTCGGACAGCGCTGGCTCTTCGGCTTGGAAATGGAAATGAGCACTGCCCCCTAGAGTTGGATTCAACCAGCTTCCGAGCAAGGGGAACCTTTACCTTTTTACTGGTACTTACCTAACTCGATGAAGCAGAGACTTCTGTCTTCTTCGGGCCGCACCCCAAATTTCAAAGTTCTCGTTACATAAACTGGACTTTGAGCATTGTGAATCACTTTGCAGGTGTAATCAGCCTTGCTCTTGCTACTTCTCCATATATTTAAGGGCTGGCGGAGAGAAAACGTCCCATCTGGATTTGGGTGTCCGCCATCAGTATCTTGCGAATAGCTACGACCGTCACCCCTCCACCAGGTCACATTGATGTCATTGGGGTAAAACGTATCCACTTTGCAGGTGAGCTTCACAGAGGTGTTCAACGGGATGGGAGAAGACAGGCTGGTTTCCACAGACACCTGGGGTGCAACTGAGCAAACAAAGCCAAAACGATTCATTATCAGTGTGGCGCACTTTTTAATGTGAAACCATTTAAAGGGGAAACAGAGAGAGGCACTGCCCGCCAGCTTGCGTCCACACAGATGTGGTAAGTCCCTCCCTCCCCATCTTTCCCTTTCTGCTGATGGAGAGTCATTTTCTGCTTGATCATGCAGCAGAGGAAGACGGATGTGCGTGCGAGTCATTCCCCCAGATTCTTCTTCTGTCTTGGTCTGAAGCAACAAAATGAAGTTTGAATCCAGTGGTACTTTTTAAGACCAACAAAGTTTAATTCTGGGTATACGATTATGTGCGCACGCACACTTCTTGAGATACTTGGAGAAATCTGCGTGCGTGTGAAAGCTTACGCCCAGCCTCAAACTTTGTTCTGTTGTCATAGAATCATAGAGTTGGATGGGACCTTGCAGGTCATCGAGTCCAAACCCCTGCACTCTGCGTGAGCATAGCCGAAAGAAAGCCCTACATACCTGCAACATACCCGCGCACCTGTTCTTCCAGAATGTGAGTGTTTGATTATTGTTTGTATGCTTGAGAATATTTAGTAAAGATATCATTATTTTAGCTACCTAGTCGCTGTGTCTGTTCCTGGGTTCTTGGGAACGCTAACTTCCAGCCTCTGCTTGGAAACGTCCAGGGAAGGAGCATCCACCACCTCCCGAGGCAGACTGTTCCACTGCTCAACCACTCTGACAGTTAGGAAGTTTCTCCTGAAATCTAGCCAGTAACGACTCCCTTCTAATTTCCACCCATTGGATCTAGTCTTGCAATCCGGAGCAAGAGAGAATAGATCTGCTCCGTCTTCTACATGACAGCCCTTCAAATACTTGAAGACTGCAATCATGTCCCCTCTAAGCCTTCTCTTTCCCAGGCTAAACAGACCCAACTCTTTCAGACTTTCCTCATAAGACTTGGATTCCAACCCTCTCACCATCCTGGTCACCCTCTTCTGGACACACTCGAGCTTGTCAACATCCTTCCTAAAATGTGGTGCCCAAAACTGGACACAGGACTCCAGGTGAGGCCTGACCATAGCAGAATAGAGCGGAACTACCACCTCCCATAATCTGGACACTATGCTTCATTGACACTATGTTGTCGATGTCTCGTGGCACTTCTGAGGGAAGAAGAAGGCAGGGAAAGATACAACTGATAGGGCTGAATCCAGCACCATGAGAACATAAGAAGAGCCCTGCTGGATCAGACCAGTGGTCCATACCTGGCCCTCTGTGTGTTGGCCTGGAGGGGCCATTGGCCTGGTCCAACACGGATTCTCTTATGTTCTTATGTGTAAGTTCCTTAACTTGTACTTGGTGTCCCATCTAAAATCCTCATTTTCAGACTCTGTTCTGTCACTCCGGTCCTACTGAGTAAAAGGGCGGAGGGAAGCCCACGGAGTCATGCCATGAAACTGAAACAGTCCTGCCCAGGGCTTTTTTTGTAGAAAAAGCCCAGCAGGAACTCATTAGCATAATAGGCCACACCCAACAGCAGAAACTCATTAGCATATTAGGCCACACCCCCACGTTACCAGAAGTGTGGTCATCCAGCCACACCCACTTTTTGCTTCTTATTCTGTTTACCTTGTTTGTTGTCAAAACCCAGGGCTTTTTTTTGTAGCAGGAACTCCTTTGCATGTTAAGCCACACAGCCCTAATGTAGCCAATTCTAATGAGTTTCTGCTGTTGGGAGTGGCCTATTATGCTAATGAGTTCCTGCTGGGCGTGGCCAACTCGGGAGCCAGCCGGAACTCCGTTCCTGTGCGTTCCTGCCCCAAAATAGCCCTGGTCCTGCCACCTCTTGGCCTCTTAACGCCAACTTCCCCCAAACCCAAGCTTGGCCCATCAATCATTCTTTAGAGCAGACGAGTTATCTGATTGGATCCGGCCAATTCCATCAATCCGGCAGCCAATCAGATTCTCCAAATATATCCCCAGCGTCTGGCATCCCGTGCACACAGCCTGTACCCTTCCCCGTAGCTCCCCCTCCTTTCCAAGACTCGTCGCTCGGTCACGCGCCGTACCTCGTAGGACATCTTTGAGATAGAAACTCTGCACCAGGGGTCTTTCTAAGGAGCTGTAGTGAATGTGGCAAGTGAGTGTGGAGTGGATATCTTCCTTTGCGAGCGGCACGTCCACGGCGCTCGTGATACGGTAGGCGTTCGGTGCTTCTTCTGAAACGATGGGTGGCGGCGCTTGCAACTGGTTCCAGTTCTTGGTCCAGGAGACTGTGATGTCTTCAGAAGGGAATCCACGTGCCTGGCAGTTGAAAGTTGCCAGGGACCCTGAATCCACTCTGCCTGAAGGGCCGCGGATAATTGGCTGGGATGACTGGAATGGTCGGGCTGGAGGACGAAGGATGGAGATGTCAGTAGGCAAACCCTTCTGGAGAGAACCCATCGCCACAGGTATGGGAACTGTTGGAGTGAGTGACTCAGCATGCCTGGACATTGTAGGGTGCTGTATCACTCTAAGGTGTTTTCTCCTTGAATGGGATGCCTCTCTTGGTCTTAACCCGGGAGTGGCCCTCTGACCCCTCCTCTCTCTCCCTTTGTCCTCTCCCTCTCTTTACGTGGCCTTCCATGGAGACACACATCTCTCTGTAGGCCTCTCCTGTAGACACAATGCCCTCATACTCCCACACACATGATGCCAGACAAGCTGGCCCTTTGTCACAGGGAAAGTCCTCTTTAGAGTAGACTTATAGAATCATAGAATGTTAGAGTTGGAAGGGACCTTGCAGGTCATCTAGTCCAACCCTCTGCACTCTGCAGGAGCACAGCCGAAAGAGAGCCCTACATACCTACAACATACCCGCAAGATGGTCGTCCAGCCTCCGCTTGAAAACGTCCAGCGAAGGAGCATCCACCACCTCCCGAGGCAGACTGTCCCACTCCTCAACCACTCTTACAGTTAGGAAGTTTCTCCTGATATCTAGCCGGTAACGACTCCCTTGTAATTTCCACCCATTAGATCTAGTCTTGCAATCCAGAGCAAGAGAGAATAGATCAGCTCCATCTTCTACACGACAGCCCTTCAAATACTTGAAGTCTGCAATTGTGTCTCCTCTAATTAGCCTTCTCTTTCCCAGGCTAAACAGACCCAGCTCTTTCAGCCTTTCCTCGTAAGACTTAGATTCCAACCTTCTCCCCATCCTGATCGCCCTCTTCTGGACACGCTCTCGAGCTTCTCTCTCTCCTTTCAACTGCAGCCTGAATGTGAACTGGATCTCCTTGAATAAACGTAAGTTTATCTTTTTTTTTTTGCAAAATATTTCTTGGGAGATTTTTTTATTTTTATTTTATTTTTTACGATGAGATTTATACCCCACCCTCCCCGCGAAGCTTTACTGCACTCAGGAACACACTCCTATGACTGGGCAAAACCCTGCTATGTTAGGAGCGTCATTCTAAAAGATCTTAGGGTGATCTTTGTACAAACTTGAATTTGGAAGCCTGGTTTGCTCCCAGTGTGGAATATTTGGAAGGTTTAAATGGGAGCCCCCATATTAATAAGGGCACTCCCAGTGAATTTGAGTCCATTGCGATGGTGATAGTTTGCTGTCTGCTTAGATAAATCAACAGAGAATCTTAGAACCATAGAGTTGGAAGGGACCTCCAGGGTCATCTAGTCCAACCCCCTGTGGGAGATTAACCCTTAAGTGGACTGAGCATGTGCCTTAGGGCCCCAGGGCCAAAGGGGGCACCACAAAGTTGGGGAAAGGGTGAAAAAAAAATGTAGAAAAACGCCTTTCAGGTCATGAATATTGGAACTTGGATACATTTAGCTTGTGAAATAATGAAACAGATGTTGTGTTGCATTTTTCTAGAACTTGATGTCGCCAAAGCTTGGCTTAGTTTGTACGGTATATTGTGTTTATCATCTGAATAAATTTTTGTATCGCTGCAACCTGCATTGTATATCTGGTCAGACGGGTCAACAACTGAAATGGACTGGGTTGGTGTGGAAAGGAGGGGGGCACCGAGATGGGTCAGTGCTGCTTAGGGCATCGGTGAGCCTTCATCCGCCCCTGCCACTATTGAAACCTATCCTTGCAAGTCCTCTCCTCTGCTGTCAACAAGAACAGCTCCCTGCCCTCCTCTAAGCGACGGCCCTTCAAAGACTTCCAGAGAGCAGTCATGTTCAGTGTTCCCTCTAAGCTGAGTTAGTGTGAGCTGGCTCATAGTTTTTTAGCCTCTGGCTCACACATTTTTGTCTTAACTCAGGAAGGATGGCTCCAGAGCAAACTAATGTATGCAGTAGCCAAATCTCTTGCTCACAACTTTAATGCCGGTAGCTCACAAAGTAGAATTCTTGCTCACAAGACTCCACAGCTTAGAGGAAACATTGGTCATATTCGCCCCTCAACCTCCTCTTCTCCAGACTGAACCTTTCCAAGAAGTCCCTCGGCCTTTCCTCACGGGGCTTCTTGGCCTCCAGGCCTCCCAATCATCCTCGTCGCTCTCCTCTGCACCCACTCCATTCTGTCCACATCCTTTTTGGAGTGAGGCCTCCGGAACGGCACACAATTCCCCAGGGCCTGGCCAATTCAGTGTGCAGCCGGACTATGACATCTTGTGATTTAGATGTTCTGCCTGTGTTGATACATCCCAAGACCGCATTAGCCTTCCTTGCATTCAGCATGCCTTCCTTCGCCCCGGAGCAGCCTTCTCCAGAGGTCTTGCTAACAAGCAACTCTGTTTCTGCCGGCTCCGGGAGACTTGGCAAAATCAGCCTCGCTCGACACTGGAGTCGCAGTGGCAGCTTCTGCCCTGAACAAAGTTCCCTCTAAGCTGATTTAGTGTGAGCTAGCTTCATTTGGAATACTGTGTACAGTTCTGGTCACCACATCTCAAAAAGGATATTATAGCATTGGAAAAAGGGCAGAGAAGGGCAACTAGAATGATAAAAGGGTTGGAACACCTTCCCTATGAAGAAAGGTTAAAACGCTTGGGGCTCTTTAGCTTGGAGAAACGACGGCTGAGGGGTGACACGATCGAGGTTTATAAGATTATGAATGGGATTGAGCAGGTTGAGAAAGAAGTACTTTTCTCCCTTTCTCACAATACAAGAACTCGTGGGCACTCCATGAAACTGCTGAGCAGTCGGGTTAGAACAGATAAAAGGAAGAGTGATTAACATATGGAATTCACTGCCACAGGAGGTGGTGGCAGCTACAAGCATGGACAGTTTCAAGGGGGAATTAGATAAACATATGGAGCAGAAGTCCATCAGTGGCTATTAGCCACAGGGTATAGATGGGAACTCTCAGTCTGGGGCAGGTGATGCACTCTATTCTTGGTGCTGGAGGGGGCAGCAGTGGGAGGGCTTCTGGTGTCCTGGCCCCACTGCTGAACCTCCTGATGGCACCTGGTATATTTTGGCCGCTGTGTGACAACAGAGTGTTGGACTAGATGGGCCGTTGACCTGATTCAACATTGGCTTCTCTTATGTTCTTATGTTCTTAGTTTTTTAGCCTCTGGCTCACACATTTCTGTCTTCGCTCAGGAAGGAGGGCTCCAGAACAGACTAGTTTATGCAGCAGCCAAATCGCTCGCTCACAACTTTAACGCCAGTGGCTCACAAAGTAGAATTTTTGCTCACAAGACCCCACAGCTTAGAGGGAACATTGCCCCTGAACTGCCTTATTGTCCAGAGATAAGGCAACAAGATCAAGGGAAGAGATTCTCCCCCCAACTATTGCCCAGAGGAGCCCAGAGTCACCAAGACTGTCTAGACTGCAGCCTTGGGTTGGAGGGCATCCCTTCCCGTAATCCGAGCCCAAGAGACCCAGCAGGGTCCATTTCTGCATTCAACACTTACTCGGGATTCCCGACGGGAGGATGAACAGCAGCGGCCACATACGAGGGAACGCCGAGGTCGGTTTTAACGCTGCCATCGGAGGGGCGGATGGATCTTCATGCGTTCGCAGCGACCCTTTCCCCTTTGCGGAAGGAAATGAATACTCGAAGAAGCCACTTCTGCTTTCTGCAAGGGGACTTCAAACAGAGCTCCACCATATCGAGCCGTTTTCTCATTACAGAGGGATCGGCACCCTGCGTTTCTCCGTGACGTCGTATTACGTTCCAGGGTTCACAGCAGGTGAACTTTGGGTCCGATTTCTGTTAAGGAATTTTATAGGTCATATAATTCTGAGACTATGTTGGTTTGCCAGATTTTAGAGATGTTGCGTTCTTGCCTGAGTCTCTCCCCCCCATCTGTCCTTTTGGACCTCTGTTCCCTTAGCAACTATCTCAGCCAAGGGTTGGTGCCATGCTGTCTCTCAGGGAAGAGTTTCATGGTCTGGTTGGTTGGTTGATTCCTCACGCCTCCACTCGCAGCTGCTGGATGACCTTGGGCAAGCCATAGTTCTGTCAGAGCTGTTCTCTCAAGAGCACTGTGGAAGAGATTGCTACTAGTATTTCCTCTATTAATACCTATAAATCTCAATCCCAGTTTTATATGAAACGGCTTCCTTTTATTGAAGCAACTTTTTTTTTAAGTCAACAAGTCCCTCAAACGCAGTCCCCAGTGCTATAAAGAGATTATAACAGCATTATAATTTCATTTTTATTTTTGAACTGTGTTCATACTCCTTAGTGGACGCTAGAGTCACTGCATACTTGTAGTTATTAACTTTGATCACTAACCGTTTAAATGGCTTGTCCAGTTCTGGTTGTAATTTTTATGCATTACTTCATGTTTAGCTCTGTGTTTGTGTTTTGCTTTTCTTTTACTTTCTTGACTTGTGTTGAAGTTATCTATGTTATAAAGTTAAAAGTTATAAATAAAATATTAAAAAAGAGCAGTCCTCGAAAGAGCTCTCTCAGCCCCACCTACCTCACAGGGGTGTCTGTTGCGGGGAGGGGAAGGGAAAGGAGTCTGTAAGCTGCTCTGAGACTCTGAATGAAGGAGGGGGAGAAATCCAATCTCCTCCTCCTCCTCCTCCTCCTCCTCCTCCTCCTCCTCCTCCTCCTCTTCTTCTTCTTCTTCTTCTTCTTCTTCTTCTTCTTCTTCTTCTTCTTCTTCTTCTTCTTCTTCTTCTTCTTCTTCTTCTTCTTCTTCTTCTTCTTCTTCTTCTTCTTCTTCTTCTTCTTCTTCTTCTTCTTCTTCTTCTTCCTGTAAAGGAAGCACTTTATCCTATAAAGGATCTGCTCTTTGAGGCCTCAGGATGATCATCCTTAATAAAGACTCTGTGCTCTGTTAGCCATAAACCTTGGGTGTTCCTCCCCTAGACATGCAGAGCACATCTGATGAAGAGAGCTGTGTTTGTCAAAAGCTTATGCTACAATAAAGTTTGTTAATCTTAAAAGTGCAACTGGGCTTTTTTACTATTTTGCGCCAACAGACTAATACAGCTGAACTCATCTGCATTTATGTTCACTCTGTTTCCTGTCAATTAACAGTTTTTAATCCTCTACAGGATGGACCTGTCCTCTTATCCCATGCCTGCTGAGTTTATGTAGAAGCCTTTGATGAAGAACTTTATCAAAAGCTTTCTGGAAGTCTTGGTACCCTTATCCACATGCTTGTTCACCCCCTCAAAGAACTCTAAAAGTTTAGCAAGACAAGATCTTCCCTTCCAGAATCCACACTGATTCTTCCTCAACTGCTTTTGTTCATCAACGTGCCTACTAATTCTTTAATAATGGATTCCAGCACCTTCCCTGGCATCGACATTAGTCTGACTGGCCTGTAATTTCCTGGATCTCCTCTGGAATCTATTTTTTAAAGAAGAAGAGAAGAGATTGGATTTATACTCCACCATTCGCTCGTAGTCTCAGAGCGATTTACAAACTCTTTTCCCTTCCCCTCCCCACAACAGACACCCTGTGAGGTAGAAGAAGAAGAAGAAGAAGAGATTGGATTCATACCCCACCCTTTACTACCCGAAGGAGTCTCAGAGCGGCTCACAAACTCCTTTCCCTTCCCCTCCCCACAACAGACACCCTGTGAGGTAGAAGAAGAAGAAGAAGAGATTGGATTTATACCCCGCCCTTCACTACCCAAAGGAGTCTCAGAGCAGCTTACAAACTCCTTTCCCTTCCTCTTCCCACAACAGACACCGTGTGAGGTAGAAGAAGAAGAAGAAGAAGAAGAAGAAGAAGAGATTGGATTTATATCCCGCCCTTCACTCCCCAAAGGAGTCTCAGAGCAGCTTACAAACTCCTTTCCCTTCCCCTCCCCACAACAGACACCCTGTGAGGTAGAAGAAGAAGAAGAAGAAGAGATTGGATTCATACCGCACCCTTCACTAACCAAATGTGTCTCAGAGCAGCTTACAAACTCCTTTCCCTTCCCCTCCCGACAACAGACACCCTGTGAGGTAGAAGGAGAAGAGATTGGATTTATACCCCACCCTTTGCTCGTAGTCTCAGAGCGGTTTACAAACTCCTTTCCCTTCCTCTTTCCACAACAGACACCCTGTGAGGTAGGTGGAGCTGAGAGAGCTCTTTCCAGAATTGTCCTTGAGAGAACAGCTCTGACAGAACTATGGCTTGCCCAGGGTCATCCAGCAGGTGCATGTGGGGAATCAAACCCGGTTCTCCCAGATTAGAGTCTGCTCACTTAACTACTACACCAAACTGGCTCTCCACTACACCAAACTATGGAGATTGTCAGCCACTCTGAGACTCCTTTGGGTAGTGAAGGGTGGGGTATAAAGCCAATCTCTTCTTCTTCTTCTTCTTAATGTCTTTCCCATGTGCTAGCCTGCACAAATGCTATCAAGTTGGTTATAAATTTACTGCTCTTGTACTGTGCTGGAAGACCTTAGCAGGTCAGTCTAGATGTTCTCCGGAGGTTCCTGAATGGTGGCAGCTGGTTACCAGAGTAATCTCCAGGGCCCTCTTGGTCTACGGGAGTTTCCCAGCAAGAAAAGGCACCAATTTCCCCTTCCTGCCCTAACAAGGGCCACGGAAGATCTTAACAGTGAGACAACTTCAGTTAATCAAATCTCGTAGAGGATTTTTTTTAATTTATAATTTAATTGGACTATATTACTTTCAGCACAAAAAGGGTACATAAATTGTATATCACATCGTCTGATGTATAAACTAAATTATATCAATTCAGCTTATATGTCCTTGCATTATATTTATACTTCTTTACATAAGCGGTGCTCTTCTTTTTTCGTTCTTTCTAAACAATAATTAATTATGCATTGAAACAGACATAATAATTATTAGCTTCCTAAATTCCAGCATCTTCTTGTTTTAATCTGATAATACAGTTGATTAACTGATAAAGTATACATTGGAGCCCAGAAAACCATTGGGCCAGTAGAAGCTTACAAGGTAACCTGGGGGAGAGCCTTCTCCCCTATCCCATGACCAACAATATGAGAGCATTAGTCGCTGTAACCTGTACCCTGGAGAACTACTACAAGATATAAATTACCTGCCTACCATTTTTCTGCTCACCTTGACACAAAGAGTCCTCCATCTTTCTGTGTTATACCTCTAAGGATGCCAGTCACAGCTACTGGCGAAATGCCCGGTCCTACAATGCCAAGACCACGGCCACACGACCTGGAAAATCTACAGCAACTAATGAACTCTGGCTGAGAAAACCTTCGACAACAGAATATGAGAGCACGTACCTGTCTGCTCCTCAGGCCTCCCAGCCCCCCCCCCCCGACTTTATATATATATCGAGCTAATAAATATGTAGCTTGCTATCCTGCCAGAACATTACAAAATTACATTACTTCGAGCTCTATATTTCAGCTTCCTCTGTTTCTTCAGAAACGTGAAGCTTGCGGCTTTTAGCGGGAGTCGGCGGTGAACGAGGCTTCCTTTTTACAGCCCGAATTTCAGCCTGCTCTAATTAAATTAAGTTAATGTTTTTAATTTTAGTTTTAACAATAAAAAAAACATAACATTCTGCAACAGTGGAACTCGGCAAAGTTACTACAATAACAAATAAGAAATTCGGCATAGTTTACATGTGGTGAAAGACTTCATAATACTTTTTAGGAACAGTTTAGGCAACTCAGCATTAAACATCAAGAAAAGGAAACCATTTCAAATGAAGATTTGATTTCTTACGTGAAAGATTAGGACAAGCAATTACATCAGATATTTTATCCATCGCATAGCAGTCCCATATTTTCAAACGCCATGAGGATAATAGTAACTTATTGGGGGACTTCCAACTACTGGCAATCACAAACTTTGCAGCCATTAGTAAAACCAAAATAAGGTCTTTCCTAAAGAGAAAAGCTTACTCTAATTGAGGCAAACCTAATGCAGATAACAAAGCAGAGTCCTATGCGATATATAGAGTTTGCTAATCTTCCACAAACATTTCACCTGACCGCAACCAACGGTATTTTATACCTGCTGCTTGGAGTTTAGAACTAATAGGTTTTAAGTCTCTTTAAATCTTTTTTCCCCCAATTAATATTTTATTGGTTTTTAGCAAACTTCAAGACATGCAATTCATAACATTTCCGAACACTTTCAAACAGTACAGAGTAGTTTCCAATATTTAACAAAGCCATGTACATAAGAACATAAGAACATAAGAGAAGCCAATGTTGAATCAGGCCAATGGCCTATCTAGTCCAACACTCTGCCACACAGTGGCCAAAAATACCAGGGGCCATCAGGAGGTCCAGCAGTGGGGCCAAGACACTAGAAGCCCTCCCACTGCCCCCCCAGCACCAAGAACAGAGCGCATCACCTGCCCCAGACTGAGAGTTCCCATCTATACCCTGTGGCTAATAGCCACTGATGGACTTCTGCTCCGTGTGTTTATCTAATTCCCTCTTGAAACTGTCCATGCTTGTAGCTGCCACCACCTCCTGTGGTGACATATACTGACATATACTGAAACAAATTGGCAAGTATCGTTTCCACTTAACATTTTAAGTATGATAGTGAATCCTAACTCTTATCTCAATTAAATCAGAGACCGAGGTCAACAACCATTTGTGGAATCTCATCTTGCAATGTAAGATAATCAAGTGTGGGTATCCAAATTGTGGGGGACATGGATTGCCTAGAAGGATTGGTTATTTGTGTTAAGTTATCTCTTCAAATCTTAAGCATTTCCGGGGGAAGGTCTGGAAATACAAGTATTTTGCTTCCTTGAAAATCCAAGCCACTCTGCTGGTCTGCTTCCATCAAAATTTTCCTCTTAGTTCAATAGTCTACCAGCTCTACCACTATGACTGAGTTCAGACCGGCAGTTTGCCCCGCTATAGCCACGTGTGAGCAACGTTTCACAAGTCGATTAACGGGGCCGTTCACACAGGCACATCTGTCTGGCGTTCCCCACCCGTAGTCAACCCGTCGTGTACCGCGTCACTCCCACATTTAAAAGATAAAGTGGTAGCAAATCCTGGAAAGCGCATTTATCCCGCTTCATTCTGCTTCTGGGAAGTGTGAACGCCAACTTGAAAAGTCAGGAACAACCCACAGTAATAATGTCTGCCGGGTGTTTCCATGCATAAGGTGCACTTGATTGCCCTGGAGAGACAGCAGCGATATGATTGGATGTGCTCTGCTCTACCGCCCAATGTGGTGCCGGTGCAACAGGATCCTCCCCAAATCACCCTGATGTGCTTATGCGCATGAGCACATATGCGCACATGCGCACATAGCCAGATTACCAGGAAAAAGCCGTTTACAGCTGCGCCTCTGGGCCAGTTGTCTGAACACTCCCTTGCTCCTCCTCCCGGTATGCTCCCGCATTAATCCACGCAGTGCAATTGGGAAAACCTGGAACAGTTTGTTCCGGGTCTTTTTTGCAATGATTCCCCCCACTTCAAACTGCCGGTTTGCACTCAGGCTGTGTCTCTGCCAGAAGGGGCAGCCTGGGGAGAATCTGTTGTTTTACCTATTCGGTAAGCTCACGGTATCAGGGGTGTCACTCCCTCCTCTAATTTTAAAGAGGCGGCCAGCCCGGCCGCCATGAAAATAGAAAGGCCAGTTGTTGCTTTGGCACTTGACGGAAACATAAGAGAAGCTAATGCTGAATCAGGCCAATGGCCCATCTAGTCCAACACTCTGTCACACAGCGGCCCAAATATACCAGGTGCTTTTTGAGCTGTTGGCTTATATTGAGACTCCAATTCCTACATGCTTTGGGCTACAGGTGATATCATGTCCACCATATCTTGCCTTAGCTCTTGACGTTGTCCCCCCCAGTGCTTCTAATAAATAAACTCTGGTGTGAGGAGAGAGTAAGCAGTCCTTGTATCTCCATTGCCTGAAGAAGCGGAAGATAAACATACGGAGCAGAAGTCCATCACTGGCTATTAACCACAAGGTATAGAGAGGGACTCTCAGTCTGGGACAGGTGATGCACTCTATTCTTGGTGCTGGGGGGGGGTCAAGAGTGGGAGGGCTTCTAGTGTCCTGGCCCCACTGCTGGACCTCCTGATGGCACGTGGTATTTCTGGCCACTGTGTGACAGAGTGTTGGACTGGATGGGCCAATGGCCTGATCCAACATTGGCTTCTCTTCTGTTCTTATATGGAGCAGAGGTCCATCAGTGGCTATCAGCCACAAGGTACAGATAGGAACTCTCAGTCTGGGGCAAGGGATGCTCTGTCTTCTTGGTGCTTGCGGGGGGGCAACAGTGGGAGGGCTTCTGGTGTCCTGGCCCCACTGGGGGACCTCCTGAGGGCACCTGGTATTTTTGGCCACTGTGTGACAGACTGTCGGACTGGATGGGCCATTGGCCTGATCCAGCATTGGCTTCTCTTTTGTTCTTATATGGAGCAGAAGCCCATCAGTTTGTCCAGCTGCTGCTTGAAGACTGCCTGGAAGGGAGAGCTCACCACCTCCCCAGGCAGCCGATTCCATTGTGACGCAACTCTGACTGTCAAAAAGCTTTCCCTGAGATCCAGCTGGTCCCTTCCCGCCCCTCATTTGAACCCATTCTTGTGGGTCCTCTCCCCTGCTGCCAACAGGAACAGCCCCCTGCCGTCGAAGTGACAGCCCTTCCAATACTTCAAGAGAGCCATCCTGTTCACCCCTCAACCTTCTCTTCCCCAGAGTAAACATCCCCATTTCTCTCAGCCTTGGTCATAGGGCTCAGTCTCCAGGCCCCTGATCATTACTACATGTGGGTGTGAAAGTTGGACAACAAAGAAAGCAAACAGGAAGAGAGTGGATTCCTTTGAAATGTGGTGTTGGAGGAGAGTTTGACGGATACCATCGACCACCAAAAAAGACAAGTGGGTTGCAGATCAAATCAAGCCAGAATTCCCCCTAGAAGATAGAATGACTCAACTAAGGCCGTTGTACAGTTAGTCACATTATGAGGGGGAGAAAGTCACAGGAAATGTTGAAGGCAGCAGGAAGAAGAAGAACAGGAGGAGGAGGAGGAGGAGAAAGAGGAGATTGGATTTATACCCCGCCCTTCATTACCCAAGGGAGTCTCAGAACGGCTTACAAACTCCTTTCCCTTCCCCTCCCCACAACAGACACCTTGTGAGGTAGAAGAAGAAGAAGAAGAAGAAGAGATTGGATTTATACCCCACCCTTCACTACCCGAAGGAGTCTCAGAGCGGCTTACAAACTCCTTTCCCTTCCCCTCCCCACAACAGACACCTTGTGAGGTAGAAGAAGAAGAAGAGATTGGATTTATACCCCACCCTTCACTACCCAAGGAGTCTCAGAGTGGCTTACAAACTCCTTTCCCTTCCCCTCCCCACAACAGACACCTTGTGAGGTAGAAGAAGAAGAAGAAGAGATTGGATTTATACCCCACCCTTCACTACCCAAAGGAGTTTCAGAGCGGCTTACAAACTCCTTTCCCTTCCCCTCCCGACAACAGGCACCCTGTGAGGTAGAAGAAGAAGAAGACATTGGATCTATACCCCGCCCTTCACTACCCGAAGGAGTCTCAGAGCGGCTGACAAACTCCTTTCCCTTCCCCTCCCCACAACAGACACCCTGTGAGGTAGAAGAAGAAGACGACATTGGATCTATACCCCCCCCTTCACTACCCAGAGGAGTCTCAGAGCAGCTGACAAACTCCTCTCCTTTCCCCTCCCCACAAAAGACACCTTGTGAGGTCAGCAGGGCTGAGAGAGCTCGGACAGAAATGGCTCTTTTTCAAGGACAGCTGTGCCAGATTTTGTGACTGGCCCAAGGTCACATCAGCAGGTGCAAGTGGAGGAGTGGGGGAATCAAACCCGGTTCTCCCAGATTAGAGTCTGCACACTTAACAACTACACCAAGCTGGCTCTCAAAAGAGGAAGACACAATATGGGATGGATTGCCTCAGCCAAGGAAGCCACAAAGCCCCTCAGTTTGCAAGACCAGAGCAAGGGTGTGGCCATTTTGGAGGTCAAACATTCACAGGGGCACCACAAGTCGGAAGCAACTTGACGGCACTTAACACATACACACAATGCTGATGCATCTAAGTTATATTTGTTGTCCTCTCTGGTAGTGTTGTTGGCTCTCCATGCTCTTCAGCTTAGACTTCTTGCTCTAGCCTGAATAGAAGAAGAAGAAGAGATTGGATTTCTACCCCACCCTTCACTACCCAAAGAAGTCTCAGAGAGGCTTACAAACTCCTTTCCCTTCCCCTCCCCACAACAGACACCCTGTGAGGTAGAAGAAGAAGAAGAAGAGATTGGATTTATACCCCGCCCTTCACTACCCAAGGGAGTCTCAGAGAGGCTTACAAACTCCTTTCCCTTCCCCTCCCCACAACAGACACCCTGTGAGGTAGAAGAAGAGAAGAGATTGGGTTTATGCCCCGCCCTTCACTACCCAAAGGAGTCTCAGAGCGGCTTACAAACTCCTTTCCCTTCCCCTCCCCACAACAGACACCCTGTGAGGTAGAAGAAGAAGAAGAGATTGGATTTATACCCTGCCCTTCACTACCCAAAGGAGTCTCAGAGCAGCTGACAAACTCCTTTCCCTTCCCCTCCCCATGACAGACACCCTGTGAGGCAGGTGGGGTTGAGAGAGCTCTTGTCAGAAACTGCTCTTTTTCAAGAACAGCTCTTATCAGAACTACAGCTTGCCCAAGGTCATCCAGCTAGGTGCATGTGTAGGAGGGGGGAATCAAACCCGGTTCTTCCAGATTAGAGTCTGTACACTTCACCACTCCACCAAACTGTAGGGATACATAAACCTTTGAAATTAGTGTTTGGCATATTCAAGGTTGATATTGACCCTTGCTAGTTGCACGGTATTGAAATAAGATGGCATCGCTAACACTGAATCGTTTGGCCTTCATCATTTCTTGGACAGGAAGGAAATGCATGTTTCATTTCTGAAGATTCATAAATATGTCTTGCAAATAAATGATAAGATATAAAAGACTCTGCTGGATCACTCTCCCATTGCCCTACTATAACAACAAGGGGAGGGGCATAGGCAGCATCTGTCCCCCCAACCCTAACCCTACTACAACAAGTGGAGGGGTGTAGGCAACATCTGCCCCCCCCCCGGTCTCGGGACAGTCCCTTGGCCTTTCTTGAGCCTTTCCTGAGCACTTACAGGTGGGTGTCCTGCGGTGATCTTCCGATGTTGTTTTCTCAGGAAAAGGCACAGGAGGAGGAAGGTGGCCATCTTGTTCAGCAGAAGGGCGGCCCAAATAACAGTGGTAGGGAGTTGCGAAGGAACTGCAAGGAAAAGCGTCAGTAAACCAGCTCATTCTATCCATCTGTCTATCACCCATCTATCTCTTTAATGGCTGCATTCCGCAATGGAAGCGGAATAATGTCAGGTAGCCCTGTCATGGGGATGGAATGCGGGGGGAATGCTCTCAGTCTACCAGCCTCTGAACATTACTGTTTTCACTTGTCTGTATGTGGCCTTGTAGAAGCTCCAGCTGCGGAACTCCTAAGCTGGGAAATAACAGCTTTTGGATTGTTTGCCTGCTTTCCCCGCTTGCTTTGCCTGCGTGCATGATCTATACTCATTGGCTTCAACTTGTTATGGGGGTGTTTGATTGTAGTATAACTTAGGAGGCCCTACGGTTCCCGGGCATTCCTGACACAAGCTGTACATGTGTCTTTAATTCTGATTCACCAATAAACAGTTTTCTTCTGATGAAGCCCTGTGTTGCGTGACCTGACTAAGGAACCTGACAATAAGCAGATACCGAGGAAAGTCTGGTGTGAATGGATTGTTCATGGCCAACCCTATGCTGGGGATTATTAGGAAGGGAATTGAAAACAAATCAGCCAGTATCATCATGCCCCGGTATAAATCATTGGTGCGACCTCATTTGGAATACTGTGTACAGTTCTGGTCGCCACATCTCAAAAAGGATATTATAGCATTGGAAAAAGTGCAGAGAAGGGCAACTAGAATGATAAAAGGGTTGGAACACCTTCCCTATGAAGAAAGGTTAAAATGCTTGGGGCTCTTTAGCTTGGAGAAACGACGGCTGAGGGGTGACATGATCGAGGTTTATAAGATTATGAATGGGATTGAGCAGGTTGAGAAAGAAGTCCTTTTCTCCCTTTCTCACAATGGAAGAACTCATGGGCACTCCATGAAATTGCTGAGCAGTCGGGTTAGAACAGATAAAAGGAAGAACTTCTTCACCCAAAGAGTGATTAACATATGGAATTCACTGCCACAGGAGGTGGTGGCAGCTACAAGCATGGACAGTTTCAAGAGGGAATTAGATAAACATATGGAGCAGAAGTCCATCAGTGGCTATTAGCCACAAGGTATAGATAGGAACTCTCAGTCTGGGGCAAGTGATGCTCTGTATTCTTGGTGTTTGGGGAGGGCAACAGTGGGAGGGCTTCTAGTGTCCTGACCCCACTGCTGGACCTCCTGATGGCACCTGGCATTTTTGGCCACTGTGTGACACGGAGTGTTGGACTAGATGGGCCATTGGCCTGATCCAACATGGCTTCTCTTATGTTCTTATGGTTCCTTCTGGGTTTCCCGACATCTGAACTCTCCTGCCATGAAAGGAACCCGGAAGGGATGTCTGAACTTGCAGTTCTGTTGCAGCCACTGTCTTTTTTTTTTTTTAAGTTGCTGCCCATGTCCGCAACCCACAGGGTATGCAGTTTGGATGAAATGCTCTGCTACACTTTGAACTGGTACAATTTGAGGCACCAGCACACCATCAGCTTGCATTTAAATAAAACCCGCCCTTCCAGCTCATTCCGTGGTTGAAGTGCAATACTTACATGCAGGGCTCTTTTTGTAGCAGGAACTCCTTTGCAGATTAGGCGACACACCCCTAATGTGGCCAATCCTCCAAGAGCTTACAGAGCTCTTCTTACAGGGGCTACTGTAAGCTCTTGGAGGATTGGCTACATTAGGGGTGTTTTGCCTAATATGCAAAGGAGTTCCTGCTACAAAAAGAGCCCTGCCTACATGGATGGGACGGCTGCTCAGGTAACCCACAGGGTGTGCGGTTTGGATGAAATGCTCTGCTACCCTTTGAACTGGTACAATTGAGGCACCAGCATACCATGCCAAGCTGCCAGTGTGACCGCTGCCAATGTCAGTCTGTCTATCTATCTCTTTAATGTCTGCCCCCCTCCCCATGCACACCAGGGCTCCCTAAACTCCTTGAGACTGTGGGCACTTTTGGAATTCTGACACATCATGCTGGGCACAGCCACAAAATAGCTGCCACAAGATGGCTGCCACAGCCTAGCTTCAATCATGCAATGAGTATCTTTGTGCTGTGGTGGCAGCTACTGCCAAAGCAACACTGTTAAAAATCTGCACAGCCAATCAAATCCCCAGTAGCCAATCAGAACCCTTGATGGGCAAAAGACCCACCTGGTCCTGCCCACTTTCTATAGGACACCAGGACAGGTTTGGGCAGGAAACAGGGCACTCACGGGCACCACACTAGGGACCCCCGATACACACATGCCCACATACTCCCAAACGCCGCCCACCCCATGATGTAAAGGTAAAGGTTCCCTTGCTCAAAAGCCAGTCGAATCCGACTCTAGGGTTGCGGTGCTCATCTCCGTTTCAAAGCCGAAGAGCCAGCGCTGTCCGAAGATATTTCCGTGGTCATGTGGCCGGCATGACTAAACACCAAGGCACACGGAACGCTGTTACCTTCCCACCGAAGTGGTACCTATTTATCTACTTGCAATTTCTTGCTTTCGAACTGCTAGGTTGGCAGGAGCTGGAACTAGAGACGGGAGCTCACCCTGTCATGCGGCACCCGGGTCTCGAACTGCTGAACTACTGACCTTCCACAGCCTGCAGTTCAGCGTCTTAACCACTTGAGCCACCGCAGCTCCATACCCCATGATGTACCTGAACCTAAATTGGCTGGGTGAGCAGTAAAGCACTTGATTTCCATAGAACAAGAAAAGAAAGCCCAGCTGTCTCCTTGCTAAACAGTAATTGCTGAAGAAGGAGGGCTCTTGCCAAAGCAAAAAGTGAAAGCCGCAGAAGATGATATAGCAGCAGCAGCAGCAGCCAGGCAGATAGTAAGGCTGCCAACTGATCTGCAGATGAGGAAGATCCCTGCAGAAAATGGCTACTTTGGAGGATGGACTCTATGACGTTCTGCCCCACTGAGGTCCTTCCCAAACCCTCCCCAGGTTTCACCCCCAAATCTCTAAGAATTTTGCAACCCAGAGTAGGCAACTTCGGTTGCAAACACTCTAGTTGGATGAGTCCCTGGGGTGGAAAAGTATGTGAACTCTTGGCTCAGTCTACTTGCTCATGTTGCTAAAACAGATGTCACTAATAGTATATTTGGAAAATCCCCCCCGTAACAAATTGTTTTCTTTCAACAGAAACTTTGATTTGCAATATCTCGCTGCCCTCTCATGCCCGCATGCAAGGCACAGGGCACAAAGCAGTCTGTACTTAAGAGACTTTATCATGAGCATTAGTAAAGCCAATACGGTATGCTCAAAGACTTCCGTTCAAAGGTAAGCTCCAAAGTGGTGGCAGCAAAAATCCATAGGGGGCGTGCTGTCCTTTCTAGAACTTTCTAGAACTATGTGGTGATGAGGGTGTGGGCTTGGGGCGGAGTGAAAGGATGCAATCCAGGTTCACTTGGCATGAATTGGTTGTCTTGCCCAACACTTTGCAATAAAGCAGGTTTGAGAAAGATCAGAGAAAAGCCGGGGGGAAACCCCGGGTGGTTCAGAGCAGTAGCTGGGGACTAGCCATGGCTACAACAAGGTCAAAATTTCGAATAGTTTCCACTCACGGTCTACAAACACCTCAGTCCCCTGTCCGCTTTGGACGTTTCGTCTTCTAAATATTCTCCTTTGCTTCACACAATAATAAATCCCCGCATCCTCAGGAACGACGTTACGGAGGAAGATGGTAAAATCCTGGCGGGAGTTTTCGTATTTCCTTGTCACTCTGCCAAGTAGTGCAGGATAGTTTGGAAAGATGAGCTGGCGACCGGTGCCTTCCCCTTGAACCACTTCACGGGTCTTGCTCGGAAAGGACCCGTGACCGTACACTCCAGAGTCAGAACCGCTCCAGTTTGCACATGGATGGGACCACGCGGCTGTTGCACCCGGATAGCTGGAATAGATGAAAGAGCTCTTTTAGCTCACTCAAGGACATGTTCCTCGGGCGGCCTGTCTTAAACCAGGGGCGGTGATCCGGGAATGTTGCTGTTTTTCAGATAATCCTTGCGATCATGTTGAAAGCCGTTGAGGGAAATGCCGAAGGTCTTCTGGACAGAGTTGAAATGAAAACGGTTCTTTCTTCCCTCATTCAGCTGCCTACCACAACCCCGAGATCTCCTTTCATGCTCCCCCCCCCGTATTATATTCTTGTATGTGTTACAACGTTTTTGTGGCGACTTGTAACGCTGTCACCTGCCTTGAGTCTCTCTTACTGGTCTGCAGCCAGGATCTGTTAACTTTTTTTTTGGGGGGGGGCTTTAAACAAGTCAGGGGGCACCTTGCACACCCCCCCCCGCACATCCCTCCAAGGGAGTGCCTGGGCTGGATGGGAAGAGGGGGGCCTTGGCGGTAAGTCAGGGGGCCAGGCCCCGAGATGCCCCTCACTGTAGCTACATGCCTGCTGACTTATTTATTTATCAGCCTTATCAATTGGGTTGCCAACGTCAAGGTGGATCCTGGAGCTGTCCCAGAATCGCAGCTGATCACCAGACTACAGAGGTCAATGCCCCTTGAGAAAATGGCTGCTTTGGCGGGTGGCATCCCCGTGGCATCCCATCTCTGCTGAGATCCCTCTCCTCCGGCTCTACCCCCAAATCTCCAGGAATTTTCTACCCATTATCGGCAACCGTACCTTATAGTCTGCCTTTCGCTGAGACTCTGGTTGAGTTCAGACTGGCAGTTTCAAGCGGGAAGGAGTCATTGCAAAAAAGACCCGGAAGAAACTGTTCCGGGTTTTCCCGGTCATACTGCGCGGACTGATGTGGGAGCATCCCGGGAGGAGTCGTGCGGGAGCGTTCAGACTGCTGGCCCAGAGGTGCGGCTGTAAACGTATTTTTCCTGGTAACTTGGGGAGGATCCCATTGCGCCGACACCACATTGGGGGGTAGAGCGGAGCGCATCCAATCATATCGCTGCTGCCTCTCCAGGGCAATCAGGTGCACCTTAGAGAGCCAGTTTGGTGCAGTGGTTAAGTGCGCGGACTCTAATCTGGGAGAACCGGGTTTGATTCCCCCACTTCTCCACTTGTACCTGCTGATGTGACCTTGGGTCAGTCACAAGCTCTGGCACAGCTGTTCTCTCAAGGGCAGTTTCTGTCAGAAGTTCTCTCAGCCCCACCTACCTCACAGGGTGTCTGTTGTGGGGAGGGGAAGGGAAAGGAGTTTGTCAGCTGCTCTGAGACGCCTTTGGGCAGTGAAGGGCAGGGTATAAATCCAATCTCTTCTTCTTCTTCTTATGCATGGAAACACCCAGTGGACATTATTACTGTGGTTTGTTCCCGGCTTTTCGGGTTAGCATTCACACTTCCCGGAAGCGGAATGAAGTGGGATACACACACTCTCCAGGATTTGCTACCACTTTCACCAGGTATCTGGGAGCGAAGCGGTACACGGCGGGTTGACTACGGGTGTGGAACGCCAGGCAGATGTGCCTGTGTGAATGGCCCCGTTAATCCAATTGTGAAACGTTGCTCACAAGTGGCTATAGCGGGGCAAACTGCCAGTCTGAACGCAGCCTCAGTGTAGATGACAAAGTCCATTTCCAAATGCCCCAAGCTCCGTGTTGCTGGGAAATGGTTTTTTTTTTGTCCTCCTTCAGCACAGCATGACAGTCAGGTATGCCAACTTTGGAGGTACCTGGAGATTTGAGGGCGGAGCCTTGATGCATGGCATTTAGGAAGAGGAGGGGCCTCGGTAGGTTATAACGCCGTGCCGTCCGCCTTCCGAAGCAGCCGTTTTCTCCAGGAAAAGTGGAGACACCCCCCCCTCACCCTTTCGGACAGCCCTGAAGTGGAGGGAGGGGTTCCAAACCAGGGGATCCCCTGCCCCCAACTGGCAACCTCTTGCTGCAGCACTGGGCAGACACTCCCACCGTTGTTTGACTGCGGCAGATGAGGTGGTTCCACCACGCTGAAGCCAGAATCGGGGTGGCTCCACCCACTCCCCCAGCAGTCTCCTGTTCCCTCCCATGCAATGCGGGCCCCATAAGAGTCCTGGAGGGGCCGGCTCTGGCCCCCAGGCCTTATGTTTGACACCCCTGCTTTAGAACATCATCAATGCCTGAGAACCATGCCTGATTAATCCCACAGGGTTTAATTTCCACACTCAACACTTACCGGCCAAGGAAAGAGAAAAGAGCAGGAATAAACAAGGCAAACCAGGGAATGTAGCCATCAGGGGAGCAGAGAGATTTCTCTGTCCTTTTTGCTGGTTCCGGTCCTTCCTTCTAACACGAGTTTAGTAAAAGCTGAATTCCTGCAATGAGTCAAAAGTTAAACATTTCTTCTAGTTTCTCAGGAACTCCTCCGGGTCTGAAATCAGATCCAAAATCCTCTTTCTCACCCGGATCCTCTGCCACATGGTTGGCCGCCGTTAACAGGAGGTGGAGAAACTCCGAACCATGAAGAGTCATGGGTATGTGTCAGGCTCTCCAGTGGGGAAGTGCTAGATTCAAGTCCAGTGGCATCTTATAGACCAACGAGATTTTTTGGAGGTAGGAGCATTCGAGGGTCAAAGCTCACGTCATCCTTGGGGAAGTGGAAAATGAATTGCACATCTTGCTTCAGCCGTAATTCTCAGAAAGTTGTTGTGCTCGTTTTTACTTCCTTCTTAGGCTCTAGCGTACGGTTTGCCAATTCTGGTTTGGGAAATTCCTGGAGATTTGGGGATGGAGCTGATGGAGCTGAGATTTGGGGATGGTGGGCTTAAGAATCTCATTTAAAACCACTGACTAAAATGCAATAAATAACAACATTCCTATACAATAAAACATATACAATAATTACCAACATTCCTATACAGTAGAACATAGTCCCGTAATGGGGCGAGATGGCTCAGCTGGCATAGCATGGATCTCATTGGAACGCCCTGCAGAAAAGCTCCATCTTCATGGCCCTCCAGTACATTGGAGCAGCCACAGAAAATGCTCTGGACCTAGTTGTTGTCAGCCTGGCCTCTTTGGGGCCAGGAAGGCTCAGGCGATGTTGTGTCCCTGATCGCAGTGCTCTCTGGGGGACATACGGGGAAAGGCGGTCCCTCAGGTAGACAGGCCCCTGACCATATAGGGCTTTAAAGGTCAAAACCAGCACCTCAAAGCCGATCCGGAATGCTATTGGGAGCCAGTGCAGCGACTTAAGGACAGTCTGGATGTGCTCCCGCATAGGGAGGCCCATCAACAGCCTGGCCGCCGCGTTTTGCGCCAGCTGCAGCTTCCGGAGTTGCCCCAAGGGCAGCCCCATGTAGAATACTGTGGAATACTGTAGAATACTGTAGAATACTCATTTGGAATACTGTGTACAGTTCTGGTCACCACATCTCAACAAGGATATTATAGCATTGGAAAAAGTGCAGAGAAGGGCAACTAGAATGATAAAAGGGTTGGAACACCTTCCCTATGAAGAAAGGTTAAAACGCTTGGGGCTCTTCAGCTTGGAGAAATGACGGCTGAGGGGTGACACGATCGAGGTTTATAAGATTATGAATGGGATTGAGCAGGTTGAGAAAGAAGTACTTTTCTCCCTTTCTCACAAGACAAGAACTCGTGGGCACTCCATGAAATTGCTGAGCAGTCGGGCTAGAACAGATAAAAGGAAATACTTCTTCACCCAAAGAGTGATTAACAGATGGAATTCACTGCCACAGGAGGTGGTGGCAGCTGCAAGCATGGACAGTTTCAAGAGGGAATTAGATAAACATATGGAGCAGAAGTCCATCAGTGGCTATTAGCCACAGGGTATAGATGGGAACTCTCAGTCTGGGGCAGGTGATGCACTCTTCTTGGTGCTGGAGGGGGCAGCAGTGGGAGGGCTTCTGGTGTCCTGGCCCCACTGCTGGACCTCCTGATGGCCCCTGGTATTTTTGGCCACTGTGTGACAGAGTGTTGGACTGGATGGGCCATTGGCCTGATTCAACATTGGCTTCTCTTATGTTCTTATGTTCTTAGAGCATTACAGTAGTCCAACCTCGAGCTGACTGTAGCGTGGATCACTGTTGCCAGGTCTTTGCGTTCGAGAAAGGGAACCAACTGCCTGACCCGCCGAAGGTGGTCAAAGGCTGCCTTGGCAGTGGCTGCTACCTGGGCCTCCATCGTCAAGGAGGCATCCAGGAGCACTCCCAGACTCCGGACCTTCGTCGCTGGCACCAACGGCGCCCCTTCGAAGGCCGGTAAGGGGATCCCTAACCCTGAGCCACTCCGATTCAGGCATAGGACCTCCGTCTTCGTCGGATCCAGTTTCAGTCGACTCAGTCTCAGCCATCCCGCTACATCCTGAAGCACCCAATCCAGGTCTCCCGGGTTAGAGCCTGACTATTCCCTGTGCAGAAAAGCCTTCCTGAATAGCTCAGTTTTGCACAGTTTGCGGAAGTCCAGGATTGCGGGAGCTTTCTTAAGTTGTTATATTTTACAAGTTTATCACCTGACAGGATCCTTTATTTGTTTGGGGGGGGGGACCAAACTCTTGATGATTGAAATCAACGTTACGTGTTATTACTGCCACAGGAAATTTACGTGGACAGTTCTTGCTAAGTGTCTCAAATCCTCACAAGATTTCTGGTTCGGTGCTTTTCCCTCATCTCCTTTTGTGCTGCACTAAATTATCCCTTCACAAAGATGACAGTTTTCCTGTTTTGCCGGTTGCCTCAGAGTCATAAAAACCATTTGGAGAATTGCTGTCTATGATTTGCATGACAATGCTGTTTCATGCTTCGGACCCCTTTGACTGTCTCTTCAGCTTCCGTTCGGGCCTTCCGTTCTGCGAATTATTTGCTTCTTTTTGTTCCAAGCAAATTTTCGGCAGAAGCGTCACGTAATTTGGGATGTCTCGGCTTTAATTGGTATTGTTTGGGGGGAGGAGGAGAGATGAACAGAGTTGGGATTACTCTCTTGACCAAGGGGCTATTTGGAACGATTTGGTCGTATTGTATGCAAATGTAGCCCGTGTGTTGTACCAAGCAACGGGATTCAATTTAGATCCCAAACAAAGCTTATTGGAAGTCTTAAACAGGCACAGCAACTAGGGTTTCCAAACTCCGGGTGGTGGCTGGGGTTCGGCTGACAGAGATTGGTTCACTTGGAGAAAATGGCCACTTTGGAAGGTGGACTCTGTGGTATTATACCCCATTGAATTCGTTCCCCTCCCCAAACCCTGCCCTCCTCAGCCTTCCCCCACCAAATCTCCAGGTATTTCACAACACCAGAACTGTTAGTCTTAACAACAACTGCTTCACCAGTCAGTAAGTTAACCTAGTCTTACGCCAGAACTCCATCCTTCTACTTCCTGTTTCCTGTCCTACAATAAAATGTCACGTTGCCAAGGTTCGGGTGGTCCAAAAAACAGGGGGGAACCTAGCATCGCAGAGGTCCCAGATATACAAATTCCGCTAGGAGAAACACCATCAGAAATTGCCAAAATATAAACTGTATTTAACAAATATGGAGTCGGTGGTGTCACAACAACAAAATTTAGTGCATACTAAAACTCTAAAACGAAAACTTTGGCCACCAAATGAGAAGGGAGCACTCACTGGAGAAGACCCTGATGCTGGGAAAGACTGAAGGTCAAAGAAGGAGGGGACGGCAAAGGATGAGATGGTCATCGATGCAACGAACATGGAATTGAGCAAACTTCAGAGGACAGCGGAAGACAGGAGGGCCTGGTGTGATCTGGTCCACGGGGTTGCGAAGAGTCGGACTCGACTGTGCGGCTGAACAACAACAACAAAATTCTAATAAGGCGTAAGATGCAATGTGTCCTCCTTAGAAGATGTAATCAGTGGAACGTGATAGGAGGAGTCCACATAGTCGTCATAACATTTTCCAAACAGCCTTTGCAAAGACGCCCGTTCTAGATACTTGAAAGACGCGTTTCCTTCGACTTCTTCATTTTGCCGGCTGTGTAGGTGGAACCCGATTTCAACAATTTCAGCAGATCACAAGGTTCCTAGTGTAATGAGTGAATCATAGATTATCACTGGTAGCTGGAGATCTCCCAGAATTACAATTATTCTCCAGGCAACCAGGGTTACCAGATGTCCTCTTTTTAGAAGACACATCCTCTTTTTATGGGTGTCTGTCTTCTTTTGGCCTCTTTTAAACAAAACTGATGGAAATGTCCTCTTTTTGGGTTGGAAGGTTAGGAATATTCCTAGTTAGTGTCAGGTTCCCAGTCAAATCACTCTCCAGACACATTTTCTTCAGTGAATGTTTTATTTGGAGATATGAGATGCTATGGGTTTAAGCGCTTTGTCAGGGCTGGGGTGCAAAGGCGTGAAAGCATCGTATAGGTACAACCCTAACATTCCATTCGTACACGTCAGCATTGCTACAAAGACCATGAAAGATATACGGTCAACAGCTAGCCAGGCACAGACTCTACTTCAAGGACACTTCCCATGTGAAAGAGGTCTTTGAGGCCTCATGGAAGAATTACTGAAGCTGGCCTCCCCAAAACACTACAGGCATTCACTCCCCCCACCCCCAGAATGCAACGGCAGGCGATGGCAAACGAAACACAGGTGCAAAAGCGAGCAGGATTCAAGAAGCCGAAATATACTGGGTCGTAATGCAACAGGTACAGCTGGTCAAATGCCCAAGTCTGACAGTTAGCAGCAATTATTACCGCTTAAATAGGAGGGGTATTTAAAATGAGGTTTGTCATAGGTAGATCGCTTGTTTGAAGTAGTCAGTCAGGAGGTAGGTCCTCTTTTTTGCTTTTCAAAATATGGCAGAAGAAGAAGAAGAGGAAAGAAGAGATTGGATTCATATCCTGCCCTTCACTCGGAGTCTCAGAGCGGCTTACAGTCGCCTTTCCCTTCCCCTCCCCACAACAGACTCCCTGTGAGATAGAAGAAGAGGAAGAGATTGGATTTATACCCCGCCCTTCACTCCCCAAAGGTGTCTCAGTGCGGCTTACAATCGCCTTTCCCTCCCCCTCCCCACAACAGACACCCTGTGAGGTAGAAGAAGAGGAAGAAGAGATTGGATTTACACCCTGCCCTTCACTACCCAAAGGAGTCTCAGAGTGGCTGACAAACTCCTTTCCCTTCCCCTCCCCACAACAGACACCCCTGTGAGGTAGAAGAAGAGGAAGAGATTGGATTTATACCCCACCCTTCACTCCCCAAAGGTGTCTCAGAGCGGCTTACAATCGCCTTTCCCTTCCCCTCCCCACAACAGACTCCCTGTGAGGTAGGTGGGGCTGAGAGAGCTCTTTCGAGGACTGCTTCTGAGAGAACAGCTCTGAGAAAAAACTTCTCAAGGTCACCCAGCTGGCTGCATGTGGAGGAGAATGTAATTTAACTTGTTCTACGCTGCCTTGAGCTTGCCTGTGCAGGCAAGGCAGGTTATAAATCAACAACAACAGCACGCACCCCCCAAGCCCTCGAACCACAACAAATGCCCTTGCTTCCTTGCACGTCGGAGAACGTCAAAGCCAGCTCCATCTCTGGGGTTTGTCGGAACTCACACATTCCCTTGCAAAGGCGAGAGGAGAAGGAACGGCAAACGTCTGCCGATGAATTTTAAGCGTCTCAGCAGCTAAACAGTCAATAGAACGCAAATGGCATCGTGACCTGGTAGTCCTAGAGGGCTTTCTGCCGTCTCTCAATGGGGTGTTACTTGTCTTCTAGCCATGGCGTAATGATGTGCTCTCGCATCCAAACAGAGGTTCTGGACTAATTAGTTTTCCACAAATTAATCTTTTAAAACATTCAGCCCTGGATATCTCCAGGATGTCTCCGACAGAAGTTGTCTTGCAGCCGATATTTTTAGTGTGTTTGCGTGTGAATGTTCAGTGCCGTTAAGTCTCTTCCATCTACTGGCGACCCCATGAATTAAGGATCGAGAAAACATTCTCTCCTTAACAACCTTGCCTGGGTCTTGCAAACGTCTCCTGTTGGGTCTTCCTCTTCTCCTGCTGCCGTCAATGTTTCCTAGTGTTATTGTCTTTTCCGGTGAGTCTTCTCTTCTCAAAATATGAAAGCCTCCATTTATTTTTTATTTTATTTATTAGATTTTTGAATCGCCCAGCCCCACAAGTGGGCTCTGGGTGACTTACAACCTTAAAACAGATAAAATACAGGCAACGTGATAACGTTATTAAAGGTAAAGGTTCCCTTGCTCGAAACCCAGTCGAATCCGACTCTAGGGGTGCAGTGCTCATCTCCGTTTCAAACCCGAAGAGCCAGTGCTGTCCGAAGACGTTTCCTTGGTCATATGGCTGGCATGATTAAACACCAAGGCGCACGGAACACTGTTACTTTCCCACTGGAGTGGTACCTATTTATCTACTTGCAATTTCTTGCTTTCAAACTGCTAGGTTGGCAGGAGCTGGAACTAGAGACGGGAGGTCACTCCATCATGCGGTACTCTCAGGTCTCGAACTGCTGAACTACTGACCTTCCACAGCCTGCAGTTCAGCGTCTTAACCACTTGAGCCACCGCAGATCGATAATGTTATTACAAGGCACTAATAAAACAACCCATCCAGATGGCGATCAATCCCCTTTTTGCCGGCTGCCGTGCTTCTCTATGCAGCGAGGCAGGGAAGGGGACACAGATCCAAAGGTCGAAAAGGACATTGTCAGTTTCAACCATTGCTGTCCTCAACCAAAAGCCTGGTGGAACATCTCTGCCTTGCAGGCCCTGCGGAATTACATCAGATCCCGAAAGGGCCTGATGTTATTCGGCAGAGAGTTCCACCAGGTCGGGGTCATTTGAACTTCGAGGGAGAATTCAGGCTTGATTTGACCTAGAACCCATGGAATTTGACTTTTTGGTGGTCCAGGGTATCTGTATCATAGAATCATAGAACCATAGAATGTTAGATTTGGAAGGGACCTTGCAGGTCATCTAGTCCAATCCCCTGCACTCTGCAGGAGCATAGCTGAAAGACAGCCCTACATACCTACATACCTACAACATACCCAAAAGATGGCCATCCAGCCTCCACTTGAAAACGTCCAGCGAAGGAGCATCCATCACCTCCTGAGGCAGTCTGTTCCACGGCTCGACCACTCTTTACAGTTAGGAAGTTTCTCCTGATATTGAGCCGGTAACGACCCCCTCATAATTTCCACCCATTTGATCTAGTCTTGCAACCCGGAGCAAGAGAGAATAGATCTGCTCCATCTTCTACATGACAGCCCTTCAAATACTTGAAGACTGCCATAATGTCCCCTCTAAGTCTTCTCTTTCCAAGGCTGAACATACCCAACACTTTCAGCCTTTCCTCATAAGACTTGGATTCCAACCCTCTCACCGTCCTGGTCGCCCTCTTCTGGACATGCTTGAGCTTGTCAACATCCTTCCTAAAATGTGGTGCCCCAAACTGGACACAGGACTCCAGGTGAGGCCTGACCATAGCAGAATAGAGTGGAATGACCACCTCCCATGATCTGGACACAAAGCATTCTAAGATCGCATTAGCTTTCTTCACAGCCACATGTAAAACTCTCCTCCAACACCACATCTCAAAGGAATCCACTTTCTTCCCGTCAGCCTTCTTCCTTGTCTAACTTTCACATAGTAATGTGCTATCGTAATGGGGAATACTATGGCGTGAATTAACTTGCCCTTGATTGCCATTGACACATCCTCACACTTAAGGCTCTTTCCTAGCTCCTTTGTGGCTGCCCATCCCAGGCCATGTCTGGGGCAGCGATGCTCTGTCTTCTTGGTGCTTGGGAGGCAAGAGTGGGAGGGCTTCTGGAGTTCTGGCTCCCCTGGTGGACCTCCTGATGGCACCTGAGTTTTGGCCACTGTGTCACACAGAGTGTTGGACTGGACGGGCCATTGGCCTGATCTAACATGGCTTCTCTTCTGTTCTTATGTATGGGGCAGTGAAGCTCTGTATTCTTGGTGCTTGGGAGGCAACAGTGGGAGGGCTTCTGGAGTTCTAGCCCTGCTGGTGGACCTCCTGATGGCACCTGGTATTTTTGGCCACTGTGTCACACAGAGTTTCGGACTGGACAGGCCATTGGCCTGATCCAACATGGCTTCTTTTCTGTTCTTATGCGTGGGGTAGTGATGCTCTTTCTTCTTTGTGCTTGGAGGGGCACAGTGGGAGGGCTTCTGGAGTTCTGGCCCCACTGGCAGACCTCCTGATGTCCCCTGGGTTTTGGCCACTGTGTGACACAGAGTGTTGGACTGGATGGGCCATTGGCCTGATCCAACATTGGCTTCTCTTATGTTCTTATGTCTGGATATCAGCTGCAATTCCAGGAAATCTCCAGATCGCACCTGGAAGCTGGCAACCCTATGCCAGATTCATAAAGATATAGTTCCTTTGCATAATCTCCTCCTCATATGCACACATACTGCATAAAATGGTATTCACTGCCTGTTAGAACAAGCTCTGCCCTGTTCTTGGGTTCAGGGATAACTGGGAAGTTCAAACAACCCTAGAAATACAAGCATCAGTCAAAGGGGCCCACTTGCTTCTGAGCAGGTTAAAAGGCAGATCCTGGAGAATCGTGAAGCACGGAACAGGGTAGTGTCAAATTTTTGTTGCCTCCAGTGCAGTACATATGCACACACTCACACAGATTTCCAGTGGCTGATTTCAGATTGCACCAAGAGCTATCAAGACTGAGAAGATGATTTTCTCTTCCTTCCAAATATTGTTTTAAAAGCTAGCAGCGATTTGGATCTGTCTCTAATCCCACTGTAACAGGGTTTTAATTAGGGATGGGCACGAACTGGCTCGGAAACGTCACTTCGTGATGAATCTTGGCTGGTTCGTGGTTCGCAAATGAAAGTTCGCCAACTGAAGAGCCGCCACAAACTTCCACGAATTCTAAGGCAGTTTGTGGTGGTTTGCGAAGAGAAGACAGCTTGGAGCCATTTAAATCTCTGCTTTCTGCTCTTCACGAGGGGCGGGAAGCAGAAAGCAGGGGTCACGAACAGCTATGAAACAGTTTGGTTCACAAACCAACCGCCTGGTTCACATTGGTTCATGGTTCAGTTTGTGGTTCGGCCCATCCCTAATTTTGATTACATCACAAGTTCTCTTGATGATCATTCAGGCATTCGTGCAGAAGTGAGCTCTTATCAGGCCCATCTGTTGGTCAAACTGATTGAGTCAGTTTCAGAGGGTAGCCGTGTTGATCTGTAGTAACATTTGAATTCAGTAGGAAGAGAAGGAGGAGGAGATTGGATTTCTACGCCGCCCTTCACTCAGAGTCTCAGAGCGGCTTACAAACTCCTTTCCCTCCTCCTCCCCACAACAGACACCCTGGCCCGATCTGCATCTAGCATTTGCTCCGCTGTCTTACCAAACCCACACTGGAATAGAAATCCCCACCTACATTGCATGCCACTTTCACTTTGATCGAGTGTCGCATTTTATGGCAGCGTCCAGACTGCATGCTGCTTTCACTTCATTTGATTTCTGGTTTTATGGTGGCTGTCTGCATAGATTTATGGCTGTTTTATGGCCATTCGGGGGTGATTCTGCAGTCAGTACAGCCTGGGGTAGTTGAATGTGGTTTTGAACAGCATCTTTTTCTGTTCCAGTGTGGGTTTGGTAAAACAGCTGAACAAATGCTAAATGCAGACTGGCTCCCTGTGAGGTAGGTGGGGCTGAGAGAGCTCTGACAGAAACTGCCCTTGAGAGAACAGCTCTGACAGAACTATGGCTTGCCCAAGGTCATCCAGCCAGGTGCAAGTGGAGGAGCGGGGAATCAAACCCGGTTCTCCCAGATTAGAGTCCGTGCGCTTAACCACTGCACCAAACTGGCTCTCGGTAGCCCTCGGAGAGCAAAAAAGAGTTTCTGGATATGAGTTTTCGAGAAGCAACGCTCCCTTTGTCAGACAGGCAGATCTGACTTTCGGAGGCTTACACCCTGAAACTCTCATTGGTCTCTAAGGTGTTACTGGAGTTGAACCGAACTGATTGAACAACGTTTTTCTTTTATCTTGGACAATTACTGAATGTATTGCCTTTTAATAAAGTTAGTCCTTCTAATCTTACTTGGGAAAGGTAATGAGCGGATATCAGGTGCACCTGCTTGGTTATCTCATCAATCATTTGGAGCCAATTGTTTATCTAGACGAACACGTGCTGAAGTTAGACAAGATGCAGCGTTTATATAAATGTGTTACTGTGAGAAGCAAATCAGATTTCACTGGATGGAACTCTCAGAAGAGATAAGGTGAGGTTCCTGTTTTGTGCCTGTGACTTGGGTTTATACAGAAGACTCCTGAAAGCAGTCGAAGATCGCACTCTGAAATCAGTAATCATGCTGTTGCGCGACCTCCACGCTCAGGGGGTGAATGGAGAGTCTCAAATTTATTTTGACGTATTTATCGCTAGACAACTGTTGACCCTTATGACCTTAGCTCGTTATTTCATTCTGTTTTCGCATAGCTTAGAAAACATCTTCATCATGTTATGTGCTAATTAGCCGTTCAGCCCATCTATTAGTTTGAACCTCACTTATAGAGGGATGAACACATGGGATTCGCTGCCACAGGAGGGGGTGGCGGCTACAAGCATGGACGGCTTCAAGAGGGAATTGGATAAGCATCTGGAGCAGAGGTCCATCAGTGGCTATGAACCACAAGGTATAGATAGGGACTCTCAGGCTGGGGCAAGGGATGCTCTGTATTCTTGGTGCTAGGGGGGGGTTAACAGTGGGAGGGCTTCTAGTGTCCTGGCCCTACTGCTGGACCTCCTGGTGGCACTTGGTATCTTTGGCCACTGTGTGACAGAGTGTTGGAATGGATGGGCCACTGGTCTGATTCAACATTGGCTTCTCTTATGTTCTTACATGGAGCTGAGGACCATTAGTGGTTATTACCACAAGGTATAGATAGGGACTCTGGGGCAGGTGATGCACTGTATTCTTGGTGCTGGGGGGGGCAGCAGTGGAAGGGCTTCTAGTGTCCTGGCCCCACTGCTGGACCTCCTGATGGCACCTGGTATCTTTGGCCACTGTGTGACGGAGAGTCGGACTGGATGGGCCATTGGCCTGATCCAACATTGGCTTCTCTTATGTTCTTACATGGAGCTGAGGTCCATTAGTTGTTATTAGCCACAAGGTATCGATAGGGACTCTGGGGCAGGTGATGTACTGTATTCTTGGTACTTGGGGTGGGGGGTAACAGTGGGAGGGCTTCTAGTGTCCTGGCCCCACTGCTGGACCTCCTGATGGCACCTGGTATCTTTGGCCACTGTGTGACAGAGTGTTGGACTGGATGGGCCATTGGCCTGATCCAACATTGGCTTCTATTATGTTCTTACATGGAGCTGAGGTCCATCAATGGCTATGAACCACAAGGTGTATAGATAGGAACTCTCAGTCTGGGGCAAGGGATGCTCTGTATTCTTGGTGCTTGGGGGGAGTCAACAGTGGGAGGGCTTCTAGTGTCCTGGCCCCACTGGTGGACCTCCTGATGGCACCTGGTATCTTTGGCCACTGTGTGACACAGAGTGTTGGACTGGATGGGCCATTGGCCTGATCCAACACTGGATTCTCTAATGTTCTTACATGGAGCTGAGGTCCATTAGTGGCTATTAGCCACAAGGTGTATAGATAGAAACTCTTGGTCTGGAGCAAGGGATGTACTCTATTCCTGGTGCTTGGGGGGGCAACAGTGGGCAGGCTTCTAGTGTCCTGGCCCCACTGGTGGACCTCCTGATGGCACCTGGTATCTTTGGCCACTGTGTGACACAGAGTGTTGGACTGGATGGGCCATTGGCCTGATCCAACACTGGATTCTCTAATGTTCTTACATGGAGCTGAGGTCCATTAGTGGCTATTAGCCACAAGGTGTATAGATAGAAACTCTTGGTCTGGAGCAAGGGATGTACTCTATTCCTGGTGCTTGGGGGGGCAACAGTGGGCAGGCTTCTAGTGTCCTGGCCCCACTGGTGGACCTCCTGATGGCACCTGGTGTTTTTGGCCCCCTCCAGCACCAAGAATAGAGCGCATCACCTGCCCCAGACTGAGAATTCCCATCTATACCTTGTAGCTAATAGCCACTGATGGACCTCTGCTCCAGATGTTTATCTAATTCCCTCTTGAAACTGTCCCTGCTTGTAGCTGCCACCACCTCCTGTGGCAGTGAATTCCATGTGTTAATCACTCTTTGGGTGAAGAAGTACTTCCTTTTGTCTGTTCTAACCCGACTGCTCAGCAATTTCATGGAGTGCCCACAAAGAGTTCTTGTCTTGTGAGAAAGGGAGAAAAGTACTTCTTTCTCAACCTGCTCTATCCCATTCATCATCTTATAAACCTCGATCATGTCAATAGAGATCATGACAATAGAGATCAATTCCCCTGGAGAAAATGGCTGCTTGGGAGGGTGGAGTCTATGTTTACCAGCCCCAAGGTGGGGTTTGCAGAGTTCCTGGAATGACAACTGATCTCCAGATGACAGCGACCAGTTCCCTTGGAGGAAACAGCTACTTAGGAGGGTGGACTCCAGTGTTCCCTCTAAGCTGAGTTGGTGTGAGCTAGCTCACAGTTTTTTAGCCTACAGCTCACACATTTCTGTCTTAGCTCAGGAAGGAGGGCTCCAGAGCAAACTAATTTGTGCAGGAGCCAAATCACTCGCTCGCAACTTTATTGCCAGTAGCTCACAAAGTAGAATTTTTGCTCACAAGACTCCACAGCTTAGAGGGAACACCGGTGGACTCTATGGCATTGTACGGAGGTACCTCCCCTCCCCTCCCCTAACTCCGTCCTCCTCAAACTGCACCATCAAGTCTCAGCGAATTTTCTAACCCAGAGTTGGAAACCCTAAGCAATGTGGGGTTTAATAAGAATATGGGTTGTTTGTTAAAAAATAAAGGGAAAGAAAGTTTGAGAGTTCACATATTGGGGTCGGGGGAAAGGGAGGTTGTGGATGGCTTCAGGGCTTTTTTTTGGTAGAAAAAGCCCAGTGGGAACTCATTAGCATAATATGCTTCGCCCATCAACAGAAACTCATTAGCATATTAGGCCACACCCCAACAACACAGTTCATTAGCATATTAGGCCACACCCCCATGTCACCAGAAGCATTGTCATCCAGCCACACCCACCTTTTGCTTCTTATTCTGTCTACCTTGTTTGTTGTCAAAACTCAGGGCTTTTTTCGTAGCAGGAGCTCCTTTGCATGTTAGACCACACACTCCTAATGAAGCCAATCCTAATGAGTTTCTGCTGTTGGGTGTGGCCTGTTATGCTAATGAGTTCCTGCTGGGCGTGGCCAACTCGGGAGCCAGCCAGAACTCCGTTTCTGCACGTTCCTGCCCAGAAATAGCCCTGGATGGCTTCCTTGTGAAGAAAAAGTTCAGAATAATCTTTGGGAAGCTGTCGGTCTGGAGGAAATGCTGTTCTCTTTGATGTCCTCTGCTGCCACCTACTGACTCGGCAGAAGAATAACACAGCAGATAAACACAAGGGACTCCAGTTTCGTAGAATCCAAGGGCCAATCTGCATTTAGCATTTTTACCAAACCCACACTGGAACAGAAAAAAGATGCAGTTCAAAACCACATTCAACCACCCCAGGCCAACACCGTACTGACTGCAGAGTCTCCCCCAAACGGCCATGAAACGGCCATAAATCTATGCAGACAACCACCATAAAACCAGAGATCAAATGAAGTGAAAGCAGCACGCAGTCTGGACACTGCCATAAAACCCGACACTCAGTCAAAGTGAAAGTGGCATGCAATGTAGAGGAGGATTTCTGTTCCAGTGTGGGTTTGGTAAGACGGCGGAGCAAGTGCTAGATGCAGACCGGGCCCAAGAATCCCAGAGTTGGCAGGGGCCACACAAACCATCCAGTCCCAAACCCCTGGCTCAATGCGGGATCAGCCCGGAGCATCCCTGACAAGTGTTTGTCCAGCCACTGCTTAAAGACGGCCAGCGAGGGGGAGCTCACCACCTCCCCGAGGTAGCTGATTCCAGCTGCTTCTCTTGTGTTTTGAAATTTTTCCTCCTCGACTGATATGGATGGATTCATATTGCCCCCCCCTCGTCCTCCCACACTTTGGGGGAAGAAGTGATTGCAGAGCCGAACATTTCTTGATACCTGAGGTATCTGGCTGCAATTCCATATGGACTAGGTTTCCATTCCTTGCCCCCGTCATAAGACCAAAAGGGAGTCTGCAGGCAAGAAATCCGAAGGAGGCTGTGGCAGGGAACAGCAATCATGAAGGAGCTAGAAAAGATTCTTAAGTGTAAGGATGTGTCGCGGGCAGCCAAGATCAAGGTAATTCATGCCACAGGAGTCCCCTGTTACTATATGTAGGTGTGAAAGTTGGACAGCGAAGAAAGCTGAGAGGAAGGAAGTGGATTCCTTTGAACTGTGGTGTTGGAGGAGAGTTTGACGGATATCATGGACTGCTAAAAAAACCCAAATCAGTGGGTTCTAGATCAAATCTTCTCTTATGTTCTTATATAGATAGGAACTCTCAGTCTGGGACAGGTGATGCACTCTATTCTTGGTGCTGGAGGGGGCAGCAGTGGGAGGGGTTCTAGTGTCCTGGCCCCACTGCTGGACCTCCTGATGGCACCTGGTATTTTTGGCCACTGGGTGACATCCAATCTCTTCTTCTTCTACTACTCACAGGGTGTCTGTTGTGGGGAGGGGAAGAGAAAGGAGTTTGTCAGCCGCTCTGAGACTCCCTTGGGTAGTGAAGGGCAGGGTATAAATCCAATCTCTTCCTCTTCTTCTACCTCACAGGGTGTCTGTTGTGGGGAGGGGAAAGGAAAGGAGTTTGTCAGCCGCTCTGAGACTCCCTTGGGTAGTGAAGGGCGGGGTATAAATCCAATCTCCTCCTTCTCCTCCTCCTCCTCCTCCTCCTCCTCCTTCTTCTTCCTCCTCTTCCTCCTCCTCCTCCCCATGGAGAAAATGGCTGCTTTGGAGAGTGGACTCTATGATATTATTGTTGGAGGTTCTACATACAATGTCCCCACCTCAGCCTCCAGACTCTGTGGCAAGAGAGAGCAGATGGCTAGACAGGCACCCTGGCCTTTCCGTCCCGTGTTTACTCTTCTGCCACTGTCCCCTTTGAAAGGCAGACTGTGTTCTCAGCGGCAATTTCCCTTCCTTCCATTCACTCTCTCAGACGAAGCTCCCCCTTCTCCCTGCACACAGCAGGAGGGACGACATGCGGCCCTCTCTTGGCGCCATGAGGCGGACGGCCCTCTCACCATCCGCTTCCATCCTTAGCTAGTAAGTTAGTACTCTATCCTGTCCCTACTCTTTCCTGTATCCTTTCTCTTTTTAAGAAGTATTTCTCTGATAAACTTGAAGCGCGGCTCCGGGTAGCTCCGTCAGGTGAGCAACCTGGTGAAGAGACGCTCATGCGTTTGTGGCTTCATTTAAGCACTCTGCTAACTAGTAGGGACTGGACTAACCACACCAGTTAACCCCAAGGATTATACCCTGCTGAGGTCCTTCCCTCCTCCAAACTCCACCCTCCTCAGGCAATCTCCAGGGCCGAGTTCAGACTGGCAGTTTGCCCCGAGAGAGGTGTGTTTCAGCAACGTTTCACAAGCGGATTAAAGGGGGGCCATACTCAACCCGTCTTGCAACGCTCTGTTCCCGAGTTTAAAAAGATACATGTTAAAAGTGGTATCAAACCCCAGAAAGCATGTCTATCCCACGTATATCCCGCACCAACACAGTGTGAACACTAAAATCCATGTTTTTTGCTTGTGTGCATGTGCGCATATGCGCTCATGCGCATAAGTGCGTATCTCCAGATTAGTGAAACAGAAAGCTGCACCTTACAGCCACGCCTTCAGGCCAACAGTGTGAATGCTCCCTCACGCCTCCTCCCTGGTATGCTCTGGCATCAGTCTGCACAGTGTGACCGGAAAAACCCAGAACAATTTGATCTGGGGCTTATATTTACCATGACTTGCTCCCGCTTCAAAATGCCAGTCTGAACTCAGCCCAGGTATTTTCTTGTTGCGTATTAACTGGAATAAGATGGCCGCCATCGCACGGCCTGACCATGCGGTCCACAAACCTCAGAGCTTCGCTCCAAAGACAATAGCCACTTTGGATCCGTAGGTGCACCTATGGACTCACCTGGATCCGAAAGTAGACCTGTTGAATTGTAGATGTGTAAATAAGGCCAATCACAGGTGATGGGAGTGTGTGGGGGTGTGGTGCAGGGCCCGAATATAAACCAGACGCTCCCTGGCTCATGTATACTTCGTTCCTGGTGTGATCCAATAAACAAGAGCTGATTCACTATGCCAAATCTCCGACCTCCATATTTTTAATTCTAACCAATGCTTCCTCTAAGCTGTGGAGTCCTGTGAGCAAAACTTCTTCTTGGTGAGCTACCGGCATTAAAGTTGTGAGCGAGCGAGTTGACTACTGCAAGATTAGTTTGCTCTGGAGCCATCCTTCCTGAGCGGAGACAAAAATGTGTGGGCCGGAGGCTAAAGAACTGTGAGGTAGCTCACACTAACTCAGCTTAGAGGGAACACTGATTCTAACCCAGAGCTGGGAACCCTGTCTCCAGAGTACAGAGGTCAGTTCCCTTGGAGAAAATGGCTGCTTTGGTGGGCGGACTCAAGGGCATTATACCCGATTGATATGTCGACCCTCAAATCTCCAGGAGTTTCCCAACCTGAAATTGGTAACCCTAAACATGCAGGGAATAAACAATAAGAAGAAGAATAAGAAGAAACCACTTTATTTTCTACATTTCCAGCCAACAGAACCACTGCGGCTGCTCTTTCAAAACAACACATAGCACCACCAGATTGTTTGGGTTGATCTATCATCCAGTCACCACCTTTAAACAGCGTTCACTGAAATTAGGAGGCGACTTATATTTCTGGATCTGTTCCCCTGCCTCAGAAGGAATATCTTGTGCCCGCTTTATTGTATCGCTCCAAAACCTGTTATGAGTCTATTCATCTGTTTTTGAAACAGCATGACTCACGTCATTTCCCACAAAACAGATTCTGAAAAATCTGTTAACTCCTGTAGGTAAAAGTCCTTTCTTTTTCTTTCTTTTTTTTAAGTATGAATATAGAATCTTATTTGCAAGGATTCCAACCAAGGCAAAGTCTGTTAGGTCCCCTTGCTGCATTTTAATTAGGCATGTCATTATCTTGAAAGAGAACTCCGTGCATGTATACAAATCCAATTCCTGCCCTCGTCTGTGTGTGTGTGTGGGGGAGAAGCAGTTCCCTCTAGAGAGGAACAAATATTTCCTCTTTAATTTCTTCTTCTTTTTTTTTTGGTCCCCAGTTGTGATCTTCTGGATTTCACTCTCGGATTGCAGATTTGTTTTCCTCGTGCATGCACATTGCACGTTTCCCCTATAAAATTTATTCTGAAGCTATATGTAACTTTCACATTATTCTTTAAAAAATGTATAATATGCGCGGAGAATACACTTCTGATGTACTGATGCGCAAACCATTATGCAAATGCGTGCCTTTCAGAGGAGAGATTCGGTGGGAGGAAACAGGAGGTGGCGTGAAGATACAGAATCGCGCCCGAGAGAGACGAAAGCCTCAAAGTGAGCCTTTTCGGGTCGGAACAACCGGGACGAGAAATTCAGAGTTCTCCTTCAGGACTGTGGTTTTCCATATCATCGCTGGAAGAGAAGCTTTCAGGACTTTTCAAACGTTCCCCAATCCTCCCAAGTTTTCTCGTTTAATGATTCTCAAGCAACTGTGAGGCCTTTTTTTGTTTTTTTTTGTTACGCTAAATTATTTCATAATAAAAACTTTGTAGATTCCTCTATTTGCCTGGTTTTATAAAGCCGTTCTGTTCATCGCTCTATATGATTTACATGATAATACGATTTCGGGCCTGCAATTCCCAGCCCTGCCCTGTGTGATTCATGCAGCGATCGTGTTCTTCTGGCATCTGGCTTTCACTGAGCTGTTCTCAGATGAGTTCTGATCTATGAAATGCTTCCACAAGTCGTGCGTTGATGTCTCTGTTTTAACGGGGACTGTTTGCTGTGAACACGCAACCAGGTAGGTTTAATTCCTCTCCAACACTTCTTCCAACAGGCAAAACAAGAAGGAGTCTTAAATAACAAAAGACGCGTTGAAGTCAAAGCTGCACCCTGCTTTCTCAGTCGGTCTGCCGGAACTCCAAGTAGGTGACTAGAGAGTATTACAATGACTCTCCAGGTGACAGAGATCAGTTCCCCTGGAGAAAATGGCTGCTTTGGGAGGTGGACTCTATGGCGTGGTACCCCACTGAAGTCCCTGTCCTCCCCATAGTTCAGGTGGGGCTTGATGGCAAAATAAATAAATAAATAAATACAAACAACATAAAAGATGCCAATGTCGGATCAGGCCAACGGCCCATCTAGTCCAACATTCTGTCAACCAGTGGCCAAAAATACCAGGTGCCACCAGGAGGTCCAGCAGTGGGGCCAGGACACTAGAAGCCAGGACACTAGAACTCGTGGGCACTCAATGAAATCACTGAGTGGTCGGGTAAAGCCAGGATAAAAGGAAGTCCTTCTTCACCCAAAGAGTGATGAACACATGGGATTCACTGCCACAGGAGGTGGTGGCAGCTACAAGCATGGACGGCTTCAAGAGGGAATTAGATAAGCATATGGAGCAGAGGTCCATCAGTGGCTGTTAGCCACAAGGTATAGATAGGGACTCTGGGGCAATGGATGCTCTGAATTCTTGGTGTTTGGGGGGGCAACAGTGGGAGGGCTTCTAGTATCCTGGCCCCACTGGTGGACATACCTGATGGCCCCTGGTATTTTTGGCCACTGTGTGACACAGAGTGTTGGACCGGATCGGCCATTGGCCTGATCCAACACTGGCTTCTCTTATGTTCTTAAACATATGGAGAGGTCCATCAGTGGCTAGCTATTAAAACAAGGGATAGATGGAACACTATGTCTGGAGCGATAGAACAAAGTTGGAGGCCAGCGACTCCTTTAAGACCAACTTCACTCTTTGGGTGAAGAAGGACTTCCTTTTATCCTCAGCAATTTCATGGAGTGCCCACGAGTTCTCATTTGAAACAAAATAGCCCTATTATCTGTGTAAAACAGCCCTCCTGAATAATTCAGTTTTGCATAGTCTCTGGAAAGCCAGGAGAGAAGTGGAGCCTTCCTGGCCTCCTCAGGCAGGCCATTCCACAAGGTCGGGACCACCACGGACAAGGCGCTGTGTACAGGCAGTTTTCCTCTTTTCAGATTGGTACCTGCAGAAAGCCCTGCTCAGGTGAGTGAAGCCGTGCCTTCCTTGATGGACTCCATCCACCTCTTGATGGGCCTTCCTCTTTTCCTGCTGCCTTCAACTTTTCCCAGGGTTTTTCTCCTTGCCAGTGACGCTTGTCTTCTCATAATGTGACAAGAGGACGATAACCTCAGTTTGATCATTTTAGCTACTTGGGAGAGTTATGACTTGATTTGATCTTGAATCCATTGATTTGTCTTTTTTGGTGGTCCACAAAGCTCTCCTCCAACATCACATTTCAAATGAGTTAACTTTCTTCCTCTCATATGGGATGAATTCCCTTGATGTTGGATGCCAGTGACATATCCTGACACTCTGAGGTCTCTCCAATAGGGATGGGCACAAACAAGCTCACAAATTGAAGTTTGTCATGAATTTTGGCTGGTTCGTGAAGCAAGTTTCACGAACTGAAGAGCTGCCGTGAACTTTCACAAATTCCAAGGCAATTTCTGGTGGTTCATGAGGAGCACAAAACAAGGGTTTAAATGGCTCTGACCCATTTAAACCCCTGTTTCCTGCTCTTCATGAAAGACAGCTAAGTGGTGGGGAGCAGAAAGCAGGGGGTTAAGTGGCTCAGGGCTATTTAAACCCCAGCTTTCTGCTTTTTGCGAAAAGCGGTGGTGAGCAGAAAGCAATGGTCACGAACCGCTACGAACTGGTTTGGTTTGTGGTTCAGCCACGAACCGCAAACTGAACCAAGCCACAAAAAATGCAGTCTGGTTCAGTTTGCGGCTCAGCCACGAACCGAACCCAGCCACAAAAATGCAGCTTGTGCCCAATTCTGCTCCCCAATCCTAGATGTGAGCCCAATGTGAAACTAGGCAGATGCTGATGGATTTTTGGAGGCTGCCTGCATTCCATTATTAATGTCCCTTGTTGCCAATGTAAACTGCTTATGTTTATAAAAGGATCATTAACTCTTGATAAAGAGGGTCTTCGAAATGGCCCTTTATTGATAGTCCGCTGGGTTTGGATCCTTTTTCATCATATGCTTCATCACCCTAATACGGACGGGATGGAGTGGACTCTCTTTGTACAGCAGGATACAATCTTGGAGAGTATTTCATACCTTACGGAAAGGCTCCCCCCCCCCCGCTATAGGCTTTCTTTGCATTTCCTGCGTTTGGAATGGGCACTGCTGTTTATCTAACTTATTTGTACAAGACCCTTTGTTATTTATTTATATTCAACACGCTAACATACACTCCGAGTTTTCATATATGAGTGTATTCATTATCACATAGTTTTGCACACGGTGTGGTTTCCTTTTCTTCTCCGACTTGTTGCCGTGCTCCCTATTTGTATAACTGCCTGGAGGCTGGCCACCATACCCCCATTCCCTGGTACACCATTGCAAACATTTTGCATCAAATCAAAACAATGTTGGAGGATTTTGACATCCACCTGTGTGATACAATATTATTGCCCTGGTGGCTCAAGTGGTTAAGATGCTGAACTGCAGGCTGTGGAAGGTCAGTAGTTCAGCAGTTCGAGACCCGGGTGCCATATGACGGAGTGAGCTCCCGTCTCTAGTTCCAGCTCCTGCCAACCTAGCAGTTCGAAAGCAAGAAATTGCAAGTAGAAAAATAGGTACCACTTTGGTGGGAAGGTAACAGTGTTCCGTGCGCCTTGGTGTTTAGTCATGCCGGCCACATGACCACGGAAACATCTTCGGACAGCGCTGGCTCTTTGGCTTTGAAACGGAGATGAGCACCGCAACCCTAGAGTCAGATTCGACTGGCTTTCGAGCAAGAGAACCTTTACCTTTACCTTTACCCTGCCTTGAGCCTGCCTGCGAGGGAAGGAGGGCTAAAAGTTGCATAAATGCACTGAATGGATCAACATTTGCTAGTAGTCCCGGGCCCTGAGGGAGGTCCGTCTAGCCTCAACTGGGGCCAGGGCCTTTTCAGCCTTAGCCCTGGCCCCGGCCTGGCGGAACGTGCTCCCGCTTGAGATCAGGGCCCTACGGGACTTATTATCATTCCACCGGGCCTGTAAGACAGAGCTGTTCCGCCAGGCCTTGAGTTGAGGCAGGGGCGTCCAATGAAGTCGGCGTCCAATGAAGTTGGCGTTCCTCACTGAAGTCTGTCATCATTCTTCGGAGGTTTTCAGACAGAGGCTAGGTGGCTATCTGACAGCAGTGCTGATTGTGTGAACTTAGCCAGATCACGAGAGGGAGGGCAGGAAGGGCTGCCTCAGTGCTTAGTTCTCGTGGCCCTTTCTTACACACCTGGGGAAACGCTGATCGCCACTTTGGGGTCAGGAAGCCATTTTTCTCCAGGCCAGTTTGGCTGGGGATCCTGGAGGTTTTTTATCTTCTTCTGGGCATGGAGCAGGGGTCACTGCGGGTGTGTATGGGGGGAGAGGTATTTGTGAATTTTGTGCACTGTGCAAGGGGTTGGACTAGATGACCCTGGAGGTCCCTTCCAACTCTGTGATTCTATGATCAGTATTTGGTCCAGGTTAAGAAGATCCCTGGACCCAACTACTCCACCTGAAACTGTGTTTGTATTTGAACACGGCCGTTTTAAGTTGTATTACCTAGTTGTTTTAAATATCGTTATATTAGTGCATGTTTTTATCTATTTATGATGCGATCCGCTCTGAGCTTGCTTGCGGGGAGGGCAGAATCCAAATCCAGTAAAATAAACTAAATAAAAGTCCAGTGGGCACCTTAAAGGTTAACACTCTTATTCCAATCCGATCTTTCATGGTTAGATCGAGGCCTGCCGATCTCCAGGTGGGTGCAAACAAAGGAGAGAGATCACAGGAAGGAAGTAGAGAAGAAACCAACAACTGTGATGTGTTACGTCACAAAAGTCCCCACAGACTGAAAGTCTCTTGTTCCAAAATTCAGTTTACTTGTAATTCAAATGCCACCACACAACGGATTATGCCTATTATCTCGTTTTGTGTGCACCTTTGTCAAGCAGAATAGCATTGAACTATCAAAATATCAAGATTAATCCATTTAACAATCTTACAGCTAGTTTCTCTTGGTGAGACTCACTGTATCCATCAGTGTGATAATATGCTCGTAGCTGCCACCACCTCCTGTGGCAGTGAATTCCATGTCTTAATCACTTTTGGGTGAAGAAGGACTTCCTTTTATCCATTCTAACCCAGCTGCTCAGCAATTTCATGGAGTGCCCACAAGGAGTTCTTGTATTGTGAGAAAGGGAGAAAAGGACTTCTTTCTCTATGGGCTCTATCCCATGCATAATCTCATAAACCTCGATCATGTCACCCCTCCGCCGCCGATTCTCCAAGCTAAAGAGCCCCCGAGTGTTTTAACCTTTCTCCATCGGAATCAAAGCTTGCTGTGAGTTACAACAGGAGTCTTTCCAATGTAAATCTCGGCGTAATGGGGAAAAGTAGGAAATGGTGTAGAAAGGTTAGCTGAGTCGCATCGTAAATCAGCAGAGTTAGTAGATACGCATCCTGGAGGAGAGGTCGGGGTTTCCAGCAGATAAGCAAATGGCTTAAGTGAAAAATTAACTGCTATTGGCACAAGGTTACAGTCTAATAAAACACTTTCAGAATCAGGGAATTACAGTTTCCCCCAAGCGGGGCTCCGTAGAGTTATTAGAGATTCAAGTGACTGATAGAGAACAAGAGCCAGTCCGAGTGACAAAAGAAATCAGCGACTGCTTGTGAAGACGTCGGGAATTTTGGCAGACGAAATTGAGGGAAGGAGACGAGGGCCCTGCTCGGCCAGACGCCGGGACACGTGTCAAATGCAGCTCTTTTCTTCTCCTTGCGCTCCCGACGTCAAGGACTAAAATAAACCCCGCTCCGGTAATGTCAGTGTTCAACATCAGCGGGTTTTTTTGTTTTGTTTTCGGTGCACAGAATTCGGGACGTGATTTTGCCCTGGATGGAAAGTCTGGATGTGTAAGGCCTGGTCCTAAAAGGGCTCTTTGAGAGCAGAGTCGTAGTAGGGATAGAGCCAAAGGGGAGTCTGGAGATTTCTCAGAATTACAGACCAGAGTCCAGACAACAAGAAGAAGAGTTTGGATTTATACCCCACCCTTCACTGCCCAAAGGCATCTCAGAGTGGCTGACAAACTCCTTTCCCTTCCCCTCCCCACAACAGACACCCTGTGAGGTAGAAGAAGAAGAAGAGATTGGATTTATACCCCGCCCTTCACTCCCAAAGGCATCTCAGAGTGGCTGACAAACTCCTTTCCCTTTCCCTCCCCACAACAGACACCCTGTGAGGTAGAAGAAGAAGAAGAGATTGGATTTATACCCCGCCCTTCACTCCCAAAGGAGTCTCAGAGTGGCTGACAAACTCCTTTCCCTTCCCCTCCCCACAAGAGAAACCCTGTGAGGTAGAAGAAGAAGAAGAGATTGGATTTATACCCCGCCCTTCACTCCCCAAAGGAGTCTCAGAGCAGCTGACAAACTCCTTTCCCTTCCCCTCCCCACAACAGACACCCTGTGAGGTAGGTGGGGCTGAGAGAACTTCTGAGAGAAACTGTCCTTGAGAGAACAGCTATGCCAGGGCTTGTGACTGACCCAAGGTCACATCAGCAGGTGCAAGTGGAGGAGTGGGGGAATCAAACCCGGTTCTCCCAGATAAGAGTCCGCACACTTAACCACTACCCCAAGCTGGCAGTTCCCCTAAAGAAAGTGACTGCTCTATCGGATTGGGCTCTTCTCCCCTCTCCAAATCCAGCCCTCCTATTGCGACATTCGGTTAAGTTAGCAGAACTGGTCCACTCACTGTAACGTGATACTGAGTACAGTAAATAAATCTCCCAAGAGGTATATTGCAAAAAAGGTAAAAACTTATATTTGCTCAATTAGATCCAGGTCACCTGCAGGTTGCAGTCGAAAGGAGAGGGGGAAGCCAGATCTGAAGAGGACTTTCCCTCTCACAGAGGGCCAGTGTCAGGTTCAAAAGCAAATAGATCCAAGCATTCTTAGGAGTAAGAAGGGCTTTATTGGAATACAGTGCTAAAACCCGCAGTGTAAAGGCTATTGTCAGGAATGGCGGGGCAAGCTGCTCAAGCATGGTTATAGTGTGAAGCAAAAGGCGACTAGCAAATGACCTGCAAGCGCGTGCGCGGGAAACTCCCGGCGGGAGAGTTACTTAATGGGCGGGAGACGACTTCCTCCTCCCCTCGGCTTCACAGGAATGGAAAATTCTCATAGACTTCAGAATAGCCCAAAGCCCGCATTCAAGGCCACCGTGATAACACTGAGCAGCAGAGAAGAAGCTCCCACGTTACAGCTAGCATACCTACGCAAGCACAGAAGCAGGGACGAGATAGGGAGCACAGAACAATGGACACAGTGTGAAACATTAAACAACCATTACTGACAGCCAGCTTGACTGGCATAGTGTGTGGGAGTATCATAGAATCATAGAATGCTAGAGTTGGAAGGGGCCTTGCAGGTCATCTAGTCCAACCCCCTGCACTCTGCAGGAGCAAGGCCAAAAGATAGCCCTACAACATACCCGGAAGATGGTCACCCAGCCTCCGCTTGGAAACGTCCAGGGAAGGAGCATCCACCACCTCCCGAGGATGCAGTCTGTTCCACTGATCAACCACTCTGACAGTTAGGAAGTTTCTCCTGATATTTAGCCGGTATCGACTCCCTTGTAATTTCCACCCATTAGATCTAGTCTTGCAATCCGGAGCAAAAGAGAATAGATCCGCTCCATCTTTTACATGGCAGCCCTTCAGATACTTGAAGACTGCAATCATGTCCCCTCTAAGTCTTCTCTTTCCCAGGCCGAACAGACCTAACTCTTTCAGTCTTTCCTCATAAGACTTGGATTCCAACCCTCTCACCGTCCCGGTTGCCGTCTTCTGGACATGCTCGAGCTTGTCGACATCCTTCCTAAAGTGTGGTGCCCAAAACTGGACACAGGACCCCGGGTGAGGCCTGACCATAGCGGAATAGAGCGGAACTACCACCTCCCATGATCTGGACACAATGCTTCTGTTAATGCATCCTAAGATTGCATTAGCTTTCTTCACAGCCACATCGCACTGCAGGCTCATGTTGAGCTTGTGATCAACCAGAACACCCAGATCCCTTTCACATGTGCTGCTGTCAAGCCAAGTCCCTCCCATTCTATATCTGTGCCTTTGATTTTTTGTGCCCAGGTGTAGGACTTTGCACTTATCTCTATTGAATTCCATTTTATTTGCCTCAGCCCACTGTTCCAGCCTATCTAGTTTGAATCCTGACTCTCTTCTTCAGAGTTAGCAATCCCACCCAGCTTTGTGTCATCTGCAGATTGGATAAGCATCCCCTCCATGTCTTCCTCCAGGTCATTTATAGAAACATTGAACAACACTGGGCCCAGGACCGAGCCCTGTGGCACTCCACTCGAGACTTCCCTCCACGTAGATGCAGAGCCATTTACGAGCACTCGTTGGGTACGATTTTTTAACCAACCACGAATCCATCCAACGGTTGCATTGTATGAGGGCATTGTCTCTGCAGGAGAGACCTGCAGAGACATGTGTCTCTGTGGAAAGCCATGTGAAGAGAGGGAGAGGACAAAAGTGAGAGACAGAGAGAGGAGGGGTTAGAGGGCAGCTCCCAGGTTAAGACAAAAAGTCATAGAATCATAGAGTTGGAAGGGACCTCCAGGGTCATCTAGCCCAACCCCCTGCACTCTGCAGGAAATGCAAAAATGGCTTCCCACCCCCATGCCCAGAAGATGACAAATCTCCAGCCAAAGTGTCCTGGAGAACAATTGCTTCTGGACCCCAAAGTGGCCATCAGCATTTCCCTGGGCATGTAAGAAAGGACCACGAGAACTAAGCACTGAGGCAACAATTCCTGCCCTCCCTCTCGTGATCTGCCCGAGTTCTCTAGCCTTTTTTGAGACTGTGGGCCCCTTTGGAATTCTGACAAAGCTTGGTGGGAGCAACCACAAAATGGCTGTTGTAGGAGGCGGAGCCAGCCACAAAATGTCAAGGACCAAAATTATGTATAATTAACAGTAATTCTCGAGTAGGAATGTACGGCTGTGAGAGCTGGACCATAAAGAAGGCCAAGCACCAAAGAATATATGCTTTCAAATTCTGGTGCTGGAGAAGACTCTTGAGAGTCCCTTGGACTGCAAGGAGATCAAGGCTGAATCTGCATTGGTCTTTCCCACCAGTGTCCCCGCCTTTTGACCCCGTCTTCAAAAAAACTGTCCACATTTGGTGTCGTTTTCACACCCTGACAGTGCTAGCATAATTTTGCACGTCCACATATGTTTATCGTCCTTTCGGGGCGGCTCCACAGTCACTGCACCTCCGCACTGCTTTAAAAGAGTCTTCTCCAAGCAACATTCAAACAAGCATAGAGAAAGACGGCATCACAGCAGCACACAACTGATTTAAAAATGCAAATGCAGATTTGACCCAAATCAGTCAGTCCTAAAAGAAATCAACCCTGGCTGTTCCCTGGAAGGCCAGAGACTGAAGTTGAAGCTCAAAGACTTTGGCCACCAAATGAGAAGGGAGCCCTCCCTGGAGAAGAAGACCCTCATGCTGGGAAAGATGGAAGGTCAAAGAAGAAGGGGATGGCAAAGGATGAGATGGTTAGACAGTGTCACCGATGCAACAAACATGAAATTAAGCAAACTCCGGAGCATGACGGAAGACAGGAGGGCCTGGCGTGAGGTGGTCCATGGGGTCACAAAGAGTCGGACTCGACTGTGCAACAAAAAACAGTAATGCTTAAACATTCTGGGCAGAAATTCTTTTTAACAGAATGCCTTTTAAACTGCACAACCAGTTGGAAGCCCTGTTTACCCTAGCCCCGCCCGCTTTCTAAAAGCACTTGGCAGGTGCCAGGAAAGGGGTGTTGGCTGGGGCTGTGGCGCCCACGGGCACCACGCTGGGGACTCCCGTAGTATGAGAACGTAACTGTTTCACAACACCGATCCGCGGTAATATTTTCGAAGCGTAGACCGCTGCTTGACAGGGCTCTCCCGATGCCTCATTTCTTAGGCCGCTGCCTCCGTGTCGTATTCGTCGTATTGAGCATTTTCCTCAGGAAAAGGAACGACAAGACGCCAGCGGCGACTATCTTGTTCAGAACGAATGCGACCCACAAACCGGGGTTGGACGAGAGCCACTGACCTGCAAGAAGAAAGGAAAAGAGAAGCGAGGGAATGCAAGAAGGACGGCGGTGCATCTGTGAGGAGTCGGGTTGCCAACTTCCAGGTGGGGGACTGGAGATCTCCCAGAACTGTAGTCTGCTTTCCAGGCTAGAAAGATCGGTTCCCTTGAAGAAAACGGCTTCTTAGGAAGGTGGACTCTATAGTGTTATACGCTGCCGAGGCCCCTCCCCAAACCCTCTGGACTCCCCAGGCTTCGCCCCCAAATCCCCAGGAATTTCCCAACAGAGCTGGCAGCCCTGGAGACAGTAGGCCACGGACAAAGACCACACGGACCTTCGTGGCCATCCTAATTTCATTCCCATTTTTAATCTTTCACACATCACGCGGTCACACACAAACTAAATAATCCAGCTCCAAGCCGCTTTCAGTGCACTTTTGAATTGGATCTTGCAAGTTCACACAGTAAAAGTTCAAACAGCCCCTCTTGGTGCTGGAGGGGGCAGCAGTGGGAGGGCTTCTAGTGTCCTGGCCCCACTGCTGGACCTCCTGGTATTTCTGGCCACTGTGTGACAGAGTGTTGGACTAGATGGGCCATTGGCTTGATCCAGCATTGACTTCTCTTATGTTCTTATGTCTGGGGCAAGGGATGCTCTGTGTTCTTGGTGCTGGAGGGGGCAGCAGTGGGAGGGCTTCTAGTGTCCTGGCCCCACTGCTGGACCTCCTGGTATTTCTGGCCACTGTGTGACAGAATGTTGGACTAGATGGGCCATTGGCTTGATCCAGCATTGGCTTCTCTTATGTCTGGGGCAAGGGATGCACTGTCCTCCGACTGATGGACAATTTAAAAACTAATAAATCACCAGGCCCGGATGGCATTCATCCGAGAGTTCTGAAAGAACTCAAATGTGAACTTGTGGATCTCCTGACAAAAATATGTAATCTTTCTTTAAAATCTGCCTCCATTCCTGAGGACTGGAAGGTAGCTAATGTCACTCCCATCTTTAAAAAGGGCTCCAGGGGAGATCCAGGAAATTACAGGCCAGTCAGTCTGATATCGATACCGGGTAAGTTGGTGGAAACTGTTATTAAGGAAAGAATTAGTAGGCACATTGATGAACAAAAACTATTGAGGCAGACTCAGCATGGGTTCTGTAAGGGAAGATCTTGTCTCACTAACCTGTTAGTGTTTTTTGAGGGAGTGAACAAACATGTGGACAAGGGGGACCCAATAGATATTATTTACCTTGACTTCCGGAAAGCTTTTGATACAGTTCCTCAGCAAAGGCTCCTAAGTAAGCTCAATAATCATGGGATAAAAGGACAAGTCCTCTTGTGGATCAAAAACTGGCTTATAAATAGGAAACAGAGAGTGAGTATAAATGGGAAACTTTCTCAGTGGAGGGTGGTAAGCAGTGGGGTACCACAGGGGTCAGTACTCGGTCCGATGCTTTTTAACTTGTTTATTAACGATTTGGAATTGGGAGTAAGCAGGGATGTGGCTAAATTTGCAGATGAGACAAAGTTGTTCAGGGTGGTGAAAACCAGGGAGGATTGTGAGGCACTCCAAAGGGATCTGTTGAGGATGGGTGAGTGGGCGTCAGCGTGGCAAATGGGGTTCAATGTGGCCAAGTGCAAAGTGATGCACATTGGAGCCAAAAATCCTAAATATAAATACACGTTGATGGGGTCTGATCTGGCAGAGACGGACCAAGAGAGAGATCTTGGAGTCGTAGTGGATAACTCGCTGAAAATGTCTACACAATGTGTAGCTGCAATAAAGAAGGCCAACGCTATGCTGGGGATTATTAGGAAGGGAATTGATAACAAATCAGCCAGTATCATCATGCCCCTGTATAAATCATTGGTGTGACCTCATTTGGAATACTGTGTACAGTTCTGGTCACCACATCTCAAAAAGGATATTATAGCATTGGAAAAAGTGCAGAGAAGGGCAACTAGAATGATAAAAGGGTTGGAACACTTTCCCTATGAAGAAAGGTTAAAATGCTTGGGGCTCTTTAGCTTGGAGAAACGACGGCTGAGAGGTGACATGATCGAGGTTTATAAGATTATGAATGGGATTGAGCAGGTTGAGAAAGAAGTACTTTTCTTCCTTTCTCACAATACAAGAACTCGTGGGCACTCCATGAAATTGCTGAGCAGTTGGGTTAGAACAGATAAAAGGAAATACTTCTTCACCCAAAGAGTGATTAACATATGGAATTCACTGCCACAGGAGGTCGTGGCAGCTGCAAGCATGGACAGTTTCAAGAGGAAATTAGATAAACATATGGAGCAGAAGTCCACCAGTGGCTATTAGCCACAGGGTATAGATGGGAACTCTCAGTCTGGGGCAGGTGATGCACTCTATTCTTGGTGCTGGAGGGGGCAGCAGTGGGAGGGCTTCTGGTGCCCTGGACCCACTGCTGGACCTCCTGATGGCACCTGGTATATTTTGGCCGCTGTGTGACACAGAGTGTTGGACTAGATGGGCCATTGGCCTGATTCAACATTGGCTTCCCTTATGTTCTTATGTTCACTGTATTCTTGGTGCTTGGTGGGGGGTCAACAGTGGGAGGGCTTCTAGTGTCCTGGCCCCACTGCTGGACCTCCTGAGGGCCCCTGGTATTTTTGGCCACTGTGTGACACAGAGTGTTGGACTGGATGGGCCATTGGCCTGATCCAACATTGGCTTCTCTTATGTTCTTATAAAAATCCAGCTGCAACGTGCATTGAGCGTGAATTGAAAGTGGATTATTTAGTGTGTGTGACCGCAGCCTATTATAATTTCTGTTGTTCACACCATTTGTTCTATTGTTGAAACTGTTGGGAAATTTGGTAAAAATAGTTAAATATTCAGAGGTTGCAATGGATCTTTGTTCACCAGACAGGAGGCCTTTTCCGTCTTCGTAAAAATCTTTATTTCTAAAGGGAAGGGTACACAGGAAAATCTACGAAACAACAAAACACTTAAGACTACATGCTTGCAGCAACAGATGCATAGATAGTAATGGAGATTCTCCCTTTCTTCTTCACACGGTCCGCCGAGTTGCAACGCTCCAGCTCTGAGCACCGATCACACCGCAAAGCTGCAACGGGGCGTAAAAGCAGTGCATGCGCCATTTGGGGGGGGGGCGGGCCGCTGTTGGTGTCTTGCGTGTGCACAAGGGCCATTTGGCATTGGTGCACATCCCATGGAAACTGACAACATCTGGTTTGCCCTGGGACATGGGCGGGCATAGGATGCCGCGGGATACTGGCGGTCCCGCGATCAAACGCCGTCCTTTGCCCGGGGGTTTCCAGAAACTAGCGCTCCTTTCCTGGTAGTTTTTTATTCCGCAGCTTCGGAGGGAAGCTGCGCGTTGGCCACGGGAGTGCTACGCCTCCCAGATGTGCCTGTGTGATCCCGCCCGGAAACCCCGCAGGGCTACCGTGTCTTCGGCGCGGCAAATGCTCCATGTGAATGGGACCATTGAAATGCATCTGAAACACCGGTCCTTTGCCCCAGTCTTTTTCTATGGGCTCAGCTCAGCATCCCTTTCTGCCAAGGGCCTTTTGGGATCAGAGTCTGAGCGAGAAATCCATCCCCATAATGCACTGCACAAGGGGGGTGGGAGGGGAAAGAATTGCACTGTGTCGCAGAGGACAGCATGAAGGAACGACACACATTAGGAAGCTGCAGAAGCCAGGCTGGCTCTGTAATGAGGTGAGGCGAGGCGGTGGCCTTGGGCACCAGATTTTAGGGGTAGGGGAGATCGCCTGTGCCTCCACTCCCACCCCGGCCTTGCCGAAATCCTGGACCTGCCTCTTACACAGCTCGAATGCTGAAGAGAAGAAGAAGAAGAAGAAGAAGAGATTGGATTTATACCCCGCCCTTCACTCCCCAAAGGCGTCTCAGAGCGGCTGACAAACTCCTTTCCCTTCCCCTCCCCACAACAGACACCCTGTGAGGTAGAAGAAGAAGAAGAAGAAGAGATTGGATTTATACCCTGCCCTTCACTACCCGAAGGAGTCTCAGAGCGGCTGACAAACTCCTTTCCCTTCCCCTCCCCACAACAGACACCCTGTGAGGTAGGTGGGGCTGAGAGAACTTCTGACAGAAACTGTCCTTGAGAGAACAGCTGTGCTAGAGCTTGTGACTGACCCAAGGTCACATCAGCAGGTGCAAGTGGAGGAGTGGGGAATCAAACCCGGTTCTCCCAGATAAGAGTCTGCACACTTAACCACTACACCAAACTGAAGAGGCAAGCGTGCCTTTGCTCCTCATTCTCTTGTGAAACCATGTCAAGCTGCAGAGGCTCAGTAGGGCCTCCCAAATTCTCATGAGATGCTCTATAGGAGGAGTCCCCAACGTGGTGTCAGTGGGGGCTACAGTGCCCTCTGACACCTTTTCTGGCACCTGTCAAGTGTTTTCAGGAAGTGGGCGGGGCCAGATAGGGCTTTTGCCCAGGAAGGCTTCTGATTGGCCACTGGAGATTTGATTGGCTGTGCAGATTTTTTTTAAAAAATGTTGCTTTGGCAGTAGCTGCCACCACAGCACAAGGATCTGCCCTGCGTCACTGAAGTTCGGCCGTGGTGGCCATTTTGTGGCTGGCTCCGCCTCCCGCAGCAGCCATTTTGGTGGCAGCCATTTTTTTAAAAAAAACTGCCCCTAAGGGCAGACTTTTATCTATTTTGGTGGCAACCATTTTTTTTTTTTTTAAACTGCCCCTAAGGGCAGATTTTTATTTATTTTGGTGGCAGCCATTTTTTTTTAAAAAAACCTGCCCCTAAGGGCAGACTTTTATTTATTTTTCCACACAAACTACAACCAAACATTACAAACAATACATCACAAAATATTACACACATCCTACCCTACTATACCACACGAAAACATAAACGGGGGAGGTATACATCCCAGTTATTTCCATATCATCCTTATGCCACCATCTGTTAATTACTCAATTCACTTCTATGTGAGTATCCTTTCCCTCGCACTGTCCAGGTATCTTTAAATTTCTCCATCCGCTATACAGTAATTTTCAGTTTACGGCTTTTAATACCTCCTAAACGCTTAACTTGTACCATTCGTTTACGCGGCAGCCATTTTGTTGGTGCGCCCACCGTCCCGTGTCAGAAGTCCAAATGTGCAGGCGGGCTCAAAAGGGCTGGGGGCCCCTGCCCTATAGGGAGCGTGAGGCTTGCTGCCTGGTGTTTAAAGTCACCAACCCGAAATAGAAAAAGGGACCCAAAGACTGATGAATGGTTGGATGAACCCACCTGTATTTGCAGAATAGCCGTCTCCCTTTCCTCTGTGTATTTTCAGCATCACGTTTACGTGATCCAAAGTCTGAGAGTTGCGCATGGCGTAGCAGGTAAACACGGAGTGGTTCCTCTGCTCCGTTGCATTCACCTCCAGGGAACTCTTCACGGAGAACGTCCCGTCCATCTCCTGGGTCAGGGGCACAGGTGTGCCCAGATCCGTCTCACTGCCGTCCTCCCTCCACACCAGGCTTGTGTCATTGGGATAAAAACCTTTCGCGCTGCAGGTGATTGTCTCCAACTGGTTCACGATGGCGTCGACTAGGTGGCCGGGTTCCAGCGACATCTTGGGGGCGACTGGGCGAAGGGAACCAAATAAAACCAGCATCAAGACAACGACTTTTCTGTTTGGGCAGATCTCACAGGATTGTTGTGGAGATAATATTTAGGAGGGGAGGACCACGGATGCTATCCAGACCTCCGCGGAGGAAGATGGGAATAAGAATTCAGTTGGATGTTTTATTCTCTCTCCCCCTCCTTTCCCAGTGTATTTTTAATTATACCTCTTCTCCCCCTGCACTTAGGCATCCTCTGTGTAAATGGCTACTTCTCCTGCAGCAGGCATTTTGTGACTGGCTCCTCCTCCTGCAGCAGCCATTTTGTGGCTGGCTCCTCCTCCTGAAGCAGCCATTTTGTTTTTGGGCCCACTACCCTGTGTCAGAACACTATAGGTTCCCACAGACTCAGAGAGGTTGGGGAGCCCTGCTCTGTGCCATTACACCCCACTGAGGCCCCTCCCCTCTACAAACCGGCCTTCCCCAGGCTCCACCCACAAAACTCCAGGAATTTCCCAACCTGGAGGTGCCAAATCTCCTCTCATTTGCTGTTTTTTTTTGTCCTGCATGCCATTTCTGAGCTCCAAATTTCTGAAATTCCTAGTCCTGTTGCACCGCTTATTGGACGTATCATTCTAAAGATTGCATGGATTTATGTTTTGTAATCGACCTTGAGTCTCAGAGAGAAAGGCGGACTATAAACAATTTAAATAAAATAAATATGATAAAATGTCCCTCGAGGTTGGTCAGCAGGGAGGGATGGAGAGACCCCCTCCCATGCTCTCTGGGATATACAACCTCATCATTTCTCAACAGTGATCACTTAAACAATCTGCAGAGCCTGCCGGTTCTCATACCTCGAAAGGCGTCGCCAAGTTTGAAGCTCTGCCACAGGGGGCCGGGCAAGGTGTTGTGCTGGATCTGGCAGGTGAGCTCTGATTTCATGTCCTTCTCTGTGAGGGACACCTCCACGGTGCTCACCACTCGGTAGGAGGTGCTCTCCCTCGGGGGCAGAGTCGAGGTCTGGGAAGCAGAGATGACCCTCCCATCCTTAAGCCAGGTGACCGTGATGTCTCGGGGGAAGAATCCATCCGAGGTGCACTTGAACGTCACTGAGGCCCCCGAATCGACTCTGCTTGGAGGGCCGGCGATAGACGGCTGGGACGGTGTGGCTGGAGGAGGAAAGGAACAAGTGAGTTTTCTGGGATCCCAACCGATGGGCATCACAAGTCATCACACAGACGTAACAAGAAGAAGAGAGCAGTGACTCGCGAAAGCTCCTCCCCGGCCACAAATTTTGTTAGACTTTCAGGTGCTTCTCGACTCTTGCTCTTTTCTACTGCTGCAGACAGACTGACTAACATGGCGACCCGTCTTGATCTAGACACGGCAAGGAACCAACAAGGGGATTAATGGGGGTGGAAAGTCATGTCAAGCCACCGTGACTTATAGCCAGGGGTCATTTCCTAGAGAAAGAGTTGCAGGAGCTCATTTGCATAACCCATTTGCATATGCCACACCCCCTGACAAAGGGCAGGCCTGTTTAAAATGAGTTATGCAAATGAGTTTAAAACACCACCCCCATCTCTCTGCAAAAGCGGAAAGACTCAGGGGGAAAGGCAGGCAGGTCTGCCTCCCTGCCCTCCCTGTCTTCCACCAGACCAGCAGGCTGGCTGAAGATGGAGAGGGCAGGGAGGCAGTCATGCCTGGGTTCCCTGCCCGATCTCTCCAGGTGACCTGCAGCCGTGTGACACCTGGAGAAGATTGGGCAGGGAACCCAGGCGTTTAAATTCCCCCCTCCCTGAGTGTCTCCGCAGGCGGGGGATGGGGCCTGGGTGCCTTACTGCCGGAGCACTGCTCCGGGGCACTCTGGCAGGAAATGACCCCTGCTTATAGCAACCCCGTAGGGTGTTCAAGGCAAGACACTAATGGAGATGGTTTGCTATTGTTTGCCTCTGCATAGTGACTCTGGACTTTCTTAGTGGTCTCCCACCTCAATGCTAACCGGGGCCAACCCTGCTTAGCTTCTGAGATCTGGCAAGATCAGGCTAGCCAGGCCAGGGCAGATGAATAGAGGTGGTTTGTCCCTGCCTGCCTCCATGTAACAACCCTGGACTTCCTTGGTGGTCTCCCAAACAACGTTTGGGTCCAGTGGCACCTTTTAAGACTGACAAAAGTTTATTCAAAGTGTAAGCTTTCATATGCAAAGCACACTTCTTCAGACAAGCTCTTCATGTGTTACATGTGTGTTCATCTGGTCCTGGAAACCAAAGTTTTATTGGCCTGGGAATCTGCTGGGAACATTTGTATACAGTCACTCCCCATTTCCTGAACTGGGTAGAACAGGCGCCTCTGTTCTTGGTACTTGAAAGGGAGACCACCAAGGACGACTCTGCAGAGGAAGGCAATGGCCGACCACCTCTGCTTCTCACTTGCCTTGAAAGCTCCTTGCTGGGATCAATATTTGGAAGGGAGACCACCAAGGACGACTGCAGAGGAAGGCAATGGCCAACCGCCTCTGCTTCTCACTTGCCTTGAAAGCTCCTTGCTGGGATCAATATTTGGAAGGGAGACCACCAAGGACGACTCTGCAGAGGAAGGCAATGGCCAACCGCCTCTGCTTCTCACTTGCCTTGAAAGCTCCTTGCTGGGATCAATATTTGGAAGGGAGACCACCAAGGACGACTCTGCAGAGGAAGGCAATGGCCAACCGCCTCTGCTTCTCACTTGCCTTGAAAGCTCCTTGCTGGGATCAATATTTGGAAGGGAGACCACCAAGGACGACTCTGCAGAGGAAGGCAATGGCCAACCGCCTCTGCTTCTCACTTGCCTTGAAAGCCCCTTGCTGGGATCAATATTTGGAAGGGAGACCACCAAGGACGACTCTGCAGAGGAAGGCAATGGCCAACCACCTCTGCTTCTCACTTGCCTTGAAAGCCCCTTGCTGGGATCAATATTTGGAAGGGAGACCACCAAGGACGACTCTGCAGAGGAAGGCAATGGCCAACCACCTCTGCTTCTCACTTGCCTTGAAAGCCCCTTGCTGGGATCAATATTTGGAAGGGAGACCACCAAGGACGACTCTGCAGAGGAAGGCAATGGCCAACCACCTCTGCTTCTCACTTGCCTTGAAAGCCCCTTGCTGGGATCAATATTTGGAAGGGAGACCACCAAGGACGACTCTGCAGAGGAAGGCAATGGCCGACCACCTCTGCTTCTCACTTGCCTTGAAAGCTCCTTGCTGGGATCAATATTTGGAAGGGAGACCACCAAGGACGACTCTGCAGAGGAAGGCAATGGCCAACCGCCTCTGCTTCTCACTTGCCTTGAAAGCTCCTTGCTGGGATCAATATTTGGAAGGGAGACCACCAAGGACGACTCTGCAGAGGAAGGCAATGGCCAACCGCCTCTGCTTCTCACTTGCCTTGAAAGCTCCTTGCTGGGATCAATATTTGGAAGGGAGACCACCAAGGACGACTCTGCAGAGGAAGGCAATGGCCAACCGCCTCTGCTTCTCACTTGCCTTGAAAGCCCCTTGCTGGGATCAATATTTGGAAGGGAGACCACCAAGGACGACTCTGCAGAGGAAGGCAATGGCCAACCACCTCTGCTTCTCACTTGCCTTGAAAGCCCCTTGCTGGGATCAATATTTGGAAGGGAGACCACCAAGGACGACTCTGCAGAGGAAGGCAATGGCCAACCACCTCTGCTTCTCACTTGCCTTGAAAGCCCCTTGCTGGGATCAATATTTGGAAGGGAGACCACCAAGGACGACTCTGCAGAGGAAGGCAATGGCCAACCACCTCTGCTTCTCACTTGCCTTGAAAGCCCCTTGCTGGGATCAATATTTGGAAGGGAGACCACCAAGGACGACTCTGCAGAGGAAGGCAATGGCCGACCACCTCTGCTTCTCACTTGCCTTGAAAGCTCCTTGCTGGGATCAATATTTGGAAGGGAGACCACCAAGGACGACTCTGCAGAGGAAGGCAATGGCCAACCGCCTCTGCTTCTCACTTGCCTTGAAAGCTCCTTGCTGGGATCAATATTTGGAAGGGAGACCACCAAGGACGACTCTGCAGAGGAAGGCAATGGCCAACCGCCTCTGCTTCTCACTTGCCTTGAAAGCTCCTTGCTGGGATCAATATTTGGAAGGGAGACCACCAAGGACGACTCTGCAGAGGAAGGCAATGGCCGACCACCTCTGCTTCTCACTTGCCTTGAAAGCTCCTTGCTGGGATCAATATTTGGAAGGGAGACCACCAAGGACGACTCTGCAGAGGAAGGCAATGGCCGACCACCTCTGCTTCTCACTTGCCTTGAAAGCTCCTTGCTGGGATCAATATTTGGAAGGGAGACCACCAAGGACGACTCTGCAGAGGAAGGCAATGGCCAACCGCCTCTGCTTCTCACTTGCCTTGAAAGCTCCTTGCTGGGATCAATATTTGGAAGGGAGACCACCAAGGACGACTCTGCAGAGGAAGGCAATGGCCAACCGCCTCTGCTTCTCACTTGCCTTGAAAGCTCCTTGCTGGGATCAATATTTGGAAGGGAGACCACCAAGGACGACTCTGCAGAGGAAGGCAATGGCCAACCGCCTCTGCTTCTCACTTGCCTTGAAAGCTCCTTGCTGGGATCAATATTTGGAAGGGAGACCACCAAGGACGACTCTGCAGAGGAAGGCAATGGCCAACCGCCTCTGCTTCTCACTTGCCTTGAAAGCTCCTTGCTGGGATCAATATTTGGAAGGGAGACCACCAAGGACGACTCTGCAGAGGAAGGCAATGGCCGACCACCTCTGCTTCTCACTTGCCTTGAAAGCTCCTTGCTGGGATCAATATTTGGAAGGGAGACCACCAAGGACGACTCTGCAGAGGAAGGCAATGGCCGACCACCTCTGCTTCTCACTTGCCTTGAAAGCTCCTTGCTGGGATCAATATTTGGAAGGGAGACCACCAAGGACGACTCTGCAGAGGAAGGCAATGGCCAACCGCCTCTGCTTCTCACTTGCCTTGAAAGCTCCTTGCTGGGATCAATATTTGGAAGGGAGACCACCAAGGACGACTCTGCAGAGGAAGGCAATGGCCAACCGCCTCTGCTTCTCACTTGCCTTGAAAGCTCCTTGCTGGGATCAATATTTGGAAGGGAGACCACCAAGGACGACTCTGCAGAGGAAGGCAATGGCCAACCGCCTCTGCTTCTCACTTGCCTTGAAAGCTCCTTGCTGGGATCAATATTTGGAAGGGAGACCACCAAGGACGACTCTGCAGAGGAAGGCAATGGCCAACCACCTCTGCTTCTCACTTGCCTTGAAAGCCCCTTGCTGGGGTCACCATGAATTGGCTGCCACTTAAAGGCACTTTCCACACTGACAAAATGTCATAGTTCTGGCACAGCTTTTTCTTGAAACAGAGCAGTTTCTGTCAGAGCTCTCTCAGCCCCGCCTACCTCACCGGGTTTCTGTTGTGGGGAGGGGAAGGGAAAGGAGATTGCAAGCTGCTCTGAGACTCCCTTGGGTAGTGAAGGGCGGGGTATAAATCCTAAATCCAATCTCCTCCCTCCTCCTCCTCCTCCTCCTCCTCCTCTTCTTCTTCTTCTTCTTCTTCTTCTTCTTCTTCTTCTTCTTCTTCTTCTTCTTCTTCTTCTTCTTCTTCTTCTTCTTCTTCTTCTTCTTCTTCTTCTTCTTCTTCTTCTTCTTCTTCTTCTTCTTCCACCTTGATCTAGCCACAGCAAGGAACCCACAAGGAGATTAGTGAGGGCCGACCACCTCTGCTTCTCACTTGCCTTGAAAGCCCCTCGCTGTCGCCATGAATTGGCTGCCACTTAACGGCTTTTTTCCGCGACCACAAAATGCTCCTGGATTCCAATATTGCCAGATTAGACTATTTGAGGATTCTGTGTTCCTTCCCCCCACCCTTCCCTGATCTTTATAACTCTACCTGCTTCTCAACATGGAATCCAGAGCCTCTAAGGGCCATCCGTGTGGAACTGTCCCCGTGGCTGGCCACTTGGTGGATAAGAAAAAGAAGGTTGGGATGGAGGAGCAGCTGCCTGGTGGGGTGAAGAGAAAAATGGCCCGGGCCTCCCTTCAGAAGGGAAAAGCCTTTCTCCTTCTCTTTGACTCCCAGGACAATCTTCTGCACTCTCCTTTTAATCCATGTTCGCCACAGTGTCCTCCAAACCATTCCGCACTCAAATGAAATTCAAACTTCTTTTTAATCCAGGTCCCCCCCACTCTGCACTAAAATCGACTCCAACCTTCTTTTTATTCCGGGTTCCCCCCCCCCCAATTCTGCCTTGCATTCCCTCCCTTCAGTTTCAGCCTGCTGTTGCCCAGGGGGTTATTTGGATGCGGTTTTTCCCGTGGACTTAAATTGCGTGATGTATCGTGATAGACCCGCATGGGTCCTTTGGGGATTTGCCGTGAACAGGTGAATGCGTGGTCGCGTGAACCGGTGCAGCTTGGAGCGGAACACGACAGACGGCTAGGACCCTAGAATGCACCAATAGATTCATGTGGATCCTAGTCAGGGCTAATAGGTGGATGACACCTGTAAATAGCCTATCGGGGGACATGGGGTGTGTGGAATGAATATAAGCCGGGTTCAGACCCTGCCAGTTGTGGAAAGGACCCCCGTCAACGGCTTTAACTGCTGGAGCAAAGGGCTGCCCCCCAAAGGCACTTTGGCACACCAAGAGTTCAGCTTCCTCAAAGGCCAGTCTCAGAGAGGCAAGCGGCATATGGACAACTTGCCCTGCGCCCATTCCGTCACAAGTGGGGTTCAGATGGTACTCACCAATCACCGAAACCTCGGTGCCCTTTCCCGACTTATATTCTGTTTCCAGAGATCCTGCCCTGTATCTCACACAGTAGTACGTCCCGGCATCCTCGGGCTGGATGTTGCTGATGCGGATGCTGTAGTCCGTGTTTGACCCATAAATGACCCTGGCCACTCGGGACGGCAGAGATGCTGATTTATCGTTGTAAACGGGAGGCTGGCCCCTGCCCAAGCCTTTGTACCATCTGATGCCCCCTGGTGGACCTGATCCAATCAACGTGCAGTTGAGATGGAGGGTCTCTCCCGCGGCCAGCTTCAAGGGCCCCTGGGTCTGTAGCACCTCCAGCTCCTGGCCTCTGGCACCTGCAACACAAGGAATATTATGGTCTTCTGCTTTCTCCATCCAGGAGCCTCTCTGCTTCCCCTTCACTGCTGCTGGGCTTTCCCAGCAGAGACCTTCACTGCCAGGGCCGTGGAAGGTCCCTCGGCCATCCCTGGATGCCCCCTGGATGTAAACGTGAGGGAAATCTTCACACTGTACGTTGGCACCAGCAGCGACAGGCACGATGGCGCCAACAGGAAGCGGGTGAACTATTTGGCCTTTCAAGAAGGCACGCAATCTATACTTGCTGGTTTCGAGCTTGAATAAGCCAGGCAGTGCAAATGCATTTCTGTCCTGATATTCATTCTGCTCTGGACTTCACATCTGAGCCTTCGGAAAGGGGTAATTCCAAACACTCACCAAGAATCTGTAAGAGAAGGAGCAGCAGAGAGAAGGAAAGCGGCATCTCAGAGGAGAGGCTCGAGGCAGGCATCTGGGAGCGTGAAAAGAGACCCATCTGTGCTCTTTCTTGCAACATCAATTTTTGGGTTGCTGAAGGAGGAAGTGATTTATCTGAGGCTCTCGCATCTTCCTGCTGCGTCCATGCAGAAGTACTCTGCTCTGTAGTTTCTTCCTGTTCATCACGGACATGAGAAGGAAGTTCCAGAATAGCTTTAGGAGGCTTGGGTGCCTTGGGAGGTGAAAGTCTTAGGGATTGTGGAGAAAGCCTCTCCACCCTAGAATATCAGTATTCCAAAAGTTGGGACTGCACTCTGTCTATGTTCTAGACAGGTGATGTTCTGGGGCAGGTGATGCACTCTATTTTTGGTGCTGGAGGGGGCAGCAGTGGGAGGGCTTCTAGTGTCCTGGCCCCACTGCTGAACCTCCTGATGGCACCTGGTATATTTTGGCCGCTGTGTGACAGAGTGTTGGACTGGATGGGCCATTGGCCTGATTCAACATTGGCTTCTCTTATGTTCTTATGTTCTTATGTTAGAGCCCAGCTGCAAACTCATAGCTGGCAAAAAGGAACGATGTTGAGTGAGGGGTCATCAGACCTCAAGCATGGAGCACCTCAGTGTTTGGTTGCGCACATCGACCTGGCCTGAGTAGAATCATAGAATCGTAGAGTTGGAAGAGACATCCAGGGTCATATAGTCCACCCCCCCACAGACACAATTCAGGAAATTCACAAATACCTCCCCCTCCACACCCCCAGTGACCGCTGTTCCACACCCAGAAGATGGCAAAAAATGTCCAGGATCTCCAGCCAAACTGGCCCAGAGAAAAATTGCTTCCTGACCCCAAAGTCAGGAGATCCAGTTGGTGTAGTGCCGTCTTGGTGTAGAGCCGGTTTGGTGTAGTGGTTAGCAGTGCAAACTCTAATCTGGGAGAAACGGGTTTGATTCCCCCACTCCTCCGCATGCAGCTGCTAGTGTGAACATGGGTCAGTAAAAAGTTCTCTCAGAACTGTTCTCTCAGGAGTGGTCCTCAAGAGAGCTCTCTCAGCCCCACCTACCCCACAGGGTGTTTGTTGTGGGGAGGGGAAAAGGAGTTTGTAAGCTGCTCTGAGACTCCTTTGGGTAGTGAAGGGCAGGGGATAAATCCAATCTCTTCTTCGTCTTCTTCTACCTCCCAGGGTGTCTGTTGTGGGGAGGGGAAGGGAAAGGAGATTGTCAGCTGCTCTGAGACTCCTTTGGGTAGTGAAGGGTGTGGTAGAAATCCAGTCTCTTCTTCTTCTACTACTACCTCACAGGGTGTCTGTTGTGGGGAGGGGAAGGGAAAGGAGTTTGTGAGCCGCTCTGAGACTCCTTCGGGTAGTGAAGGGTGGGGTATAAATCCAATCTCTTCTTCTTCTTCTTCTACCTCACAGGGTGTGTGTTGTGGGGAGGGGAAGGGAAAGGAGATTGTCAGCTGCTCTGAGACTCCTTTGGGTAGTGAAGGGTGTGGTAGAAATCCAGTCTCTTCTTCTTCTACTACTACCTCACAGGGTGTCTGTTGTGGGGAGGGGAAGGGAAAGGAGTTTGTGAGCCGCTCTGAGACTCCTTTGGGTAGTGAAGGGCGGGGTATAAATCCAATCTCTTCTTCTTCTTCTACCTCCCAGGGTGTCTGTTGTGGGGAGGGGAAGGGAAAGGAGATTGTCAGCTGCTCTGAGACTCCTTTGGGTAGTGAAGGGTGTGGTAGAAATCCAGTCTCTTCTTCTTCTACTACTACCTCACAGGGTGTCTGTTGTGGGGAGGGGAAGGGAAAGGAGTTTGTGAGCCGCTCTGAGACTCCTTCGGGTAGTGAAGGGTGGGGTATAAATCCAATCTCTTCTTCTTCTTCTTCTTCTTCTTCTTCTTCTTCTTATTCTACCTCACAGGGCATCTGTTGTGGGGAGGGGAAGGGAAAGGAGTTTGTGAGCCGCTCTGAGACTCCTTCGGGTAGTGAAGGGTGGGGTATAAATCCAATCTCTTCTTCTTCTTCTTCTTCTTCTTCTTCTTCTTATTCTACCTCACAGGGCGTCTGTTGTGGGGAGGGGAAGGGAAAGGAGTTTGTAAGCCGCTCTGAGACTCCTTCGGTAGTGAAGGGTGGGGTATGAATCCAATCTCTTCTCCTTTTCTTTTCCCACAACCAGCAGCCTGCCAAACAACTCTTGCACGGAGCACGAAATCTGCACAACCTGGAAGCCCGTGGGACTTCTCCTCCCTTCCCCTTCCCTTTGTCCATTTCAGACACTCGTCTCAATTTCCTGTCCCAACTTCTTCTTTTCCCTTTCTAAGCTGATTCCTGACCACAAGCCTAAATGAAACCAACTGCTGGAGTGGGCTGTGCCCTACGAGAACTTCCTCTACACACTACAGTAGCTGGTCTTCGAGGCGCCCCGAGAATCTTGGTTGTCGATACCCAGCCGTCACTGCAGATGGCTCTTGGCAGTTCCTTTCAGGGTATGTTCTGGAGCACGCTGGTCCTTTTGGCTTCCAAGGGAAACTCAGGTGAGTCCAAGGATGCAGCGGGTACCTTCGGGCAGAACTCCACGTTACACAGCACTGCGTATTATGAACCCACCAATATGTTAAAGATGGAAAGCGGCCACGGGAAGCCGAAACTGGACTGGAGGAGCAGCAGGGGGAAAGGATCTACTTAATGGTTCTGAGATATTTTCACCATGGGGTAGGGTTTCCACAGGTACCCCTGGCCACTGGTGAGGAGGAGGAGGAGGAGGAGGAGGAGGAGGAGGAGAAGGAGAAGAAGAAGAAGAAGAAGAAGAAGAAGAAGAAGAAGAAGAAGAAGAAGAAGAAGAGATTGGATTTATACCCTGCCCTTCACTTGGAGTCGCAGAGCGGCTGACAATCTCCTTTCCCTTCCCCTCCCCACAGCAGACACCCTGGGAGGTAGGTGGGGCTGAGAGAACTTCTGACAGAAACTGTCCTTGAGAGAACAGCTGTGCCAGAGCTTGTGACTGACCCAGGGTCACATCAGCAGGTGCAAGTGGAGGAGTTGGGAATCAAACCCGGTTCTCCCAGATTAGAGTCCGCGCACTTAACCACTACGCCAACTCTCAGAGCTGTTCTCTCAAGGGCAGTCCTCGAAAGAGGAATGGGGGGTACCTCAGTGGGGGGTACCATGCCATAGAGTCCGCCCTTCAAAGCAGCCCTTTTCTCCAGGGGAACTGAGCTCTGCCATCAGGGGATGAGCCCTGTCATGTGTATGGAATGTTGAGGGAGTGCTCTCAGCCTCCCGGCCTCTGACCATTACCGTTTGTTCTGTCTGTATGTTATCATCTCCCTGACCTTGTAGTCTCCAGCTGCAGAACTCCTGTGATGAGAACCAATGGCTTTTAGATTTTTGCCTGCTTTGCCTGCTCGCTTCACCTGCGCACACGAGCTATAATCATTGGCTTCAGCTCGGATGGGGTGGTGGTGTTTGAACGTAGTATAACTTGGAAGGTCCTAGTATTCCCGGGCATTCCTGACGCAAGCTGTACACGTGTTTTAGTTATGATTCACCAATAAACAGGTTTCTTCTGATGAAGCCCTGCGTTCTGTGACCTGACTAAGGAGCCTGACACTAGGTCCCACCAGGAAGCTGGCATCCCGAGCACATGGGGGGGATTAAGGGTGGGGAAATGTCAAGGAAATGGTTAAATATCTCCCCTGCCTCCCCTTTGGGTTCTTCCCGGTTGCAGCATCTGTTTTGAAAAATTGTTTGGGAAATCGGTAAATGCAACGCCGTCATTTTTACCTTCAGGGTTTCATGTCAATGGGCATTTTTTTACTTTAGGCTTTCAAAGCTCGTCTCTAACCACTGTGACCTTATCAGTGACAATATCCTAAATGTAGACAAGAGCAAGGAGTCCAGGAGCCCCTTAAGAACTAACAAAACTTGCAGCAGGGGACTTCCCTGGGTGGTCTCCCATCCAAGGACTAACCATGGCGGACTCTGCTTAGCTCCCAAGATCGCCCCTGGGCCATCCAGGTCAGGGTGGACAGGCAAAGTCAATTTGCCGTTGCCTGCCTCTGCGTTGCAACCCTGTAATTCCTTGGGGGTTTCCCAACCGACTACCGACCTGGACTGACAGTGCGCAGCTTACCGGATCTGACGGAACTGGGCCAGCCCTGGGACACAGAGAGAGCGGGTTGTCTGGGGGTGGAAAGAACTGTCAAGAGGCAGTGAACTTCCAGTGACCTTGTGGGGTTTTCCAAACAAGACATGGACAGAGGCCGTTGACCGTTGTGCAGCAACCCTGGACTTCCCCGGTGGTCTCCCGTCCAAGTACCAGGACTGACCTCCCCCCACTCCGAGATCTGACGAGATTGGGCTAGGCCGGGCCATACAAGTTAGGGTCTTGCCCCTCTTCCAGGGGCCTAACATCTGGAAAGAGGCAACTCAAACTTTCTCATGGCACAAAAGTAAAAACCTACTCAATCGCATCCCATTCAGCCACTATTAATGGGGCAGGACATTTTAGTCTCCGGGATGTTGGGAACCCTCATCTGGCTGCTGGGTTGCCAGCAGTCTGGGTGGTGGCAGCGAGGGGGAGGGAAGTATCCCTGTCCCTTGAACAGAAGCTTAATGTGACAAACCGAAACGCTCCATGGCAGATATAAGTAACATCACCCAGGAAATAACAGCCCAGGATGGTTCCCCCCCCAGGTTGTTTATTTATTTAGGATATTTCTGTGCCGCTGTTGCAGGGCCCTGCTGGAGTATTTGGCCGCTGTACAATGCCGCTGTGAGCTGTAATGCAAAGTCAGAGCCAATCTGGCGTAGTGGTTAGGAGCGCGGGTTTGATTCCCCATGCCTCCACATACAGCTGCTGGCGTGACCTTGGGTCGGTCGCAAGTTCTCTGAGAGCTGTTCTCTCAAGGCCAGTCCTTGAAAGAGCTCTCTCAGCCCCACCTACCCCACAGGGTGTCTGTTGTGGGGAGGGGAAGGGAAAGGAGTTTGTAAGCCGCTCTGAGACTCCTTTGGGTAGTGAAGGGCGGGGTATAAATCCAATCTCTTCTTCTTCTACCTCACGGGGTGTCTGTTGTGGGGAGAGGAAGGGAAAGGAGTTTGTAAGCCACTCTGAGACTCCTTTGGGTAGTGAAGGGCGGGGTATAAATCCAATCTCTTCTTCTTCTTCTACCTCACAGGGTGTCTGTTGTGGGGAGGGGAAGGGAAAGGAGTTTGTAAGCCGCTCTGAGACTCTTTTGGGTAGTGAAGGGCGGGGTATAAATCCAATCTCCTCCTCTTCTTCTTCTTCTTCTTCTTCTTCTTCTTCTTCTTCTTCTTCTTCTTCTTCTTCTTCTTCTTCTTCTTCTTCTTCTTCTTCTTCTTCTTCTTCTTCTTCTTCTTCTTCTTCTTCTTCTTCTTCTTCTTCTTCTACCTCACAGGGTGTCTGTTGTGGGGAGGGGAAGGGAAAAGAGTTTTGTCAGCCGCTCTGAGACTCCTTCGGGTAGTGGAGGGCGGGGTATAAATCCAATCTCCTCCCCCTCCCCCCTCCTCCTCCTCTTCTTCTGTAGCTGCTCAGCTCAGGACCAGTGTTCCCTCTAAGCTGAGTTAGTGTGAGCTAGCTCACAATTTTTTAGCCTCCGGCTCACCCATTTTTGCCTTAGCTCAGGAAGGGATGGCTCCAGTGGCCAAATCGCTCGCTCACAACTTTAATGCCAGTAGCTCACAAAGTAGAATTTTAGCTCACAAGACTCCACAGCTTAGAGGGAACATTGCTCAGGACATGTCTGTTATTAGGGTTAATGCAGGGGTGTCGAACATACGGCACAGAGGCCGGAAGTGGCCCATCCAGGGCTCTTATCTGGCCTCTGAGCAAGTGATCATCACCTTTATTGCCAGGTGACCGAGGCTGTGCATTATGTCCCTGCCCACTGTCCCTGTGCTTACAAGTAATGGGCGGAGGAAGTGGAAAGGTGGGTATCTGGGAGAGACTTAAAGGAAATACTGGCGGAATGAGCTCCCATACGCGATCAGGGCCCCGCAGCACCTTTTACAGTTCTGCAGGGCCCGCGAGACGGAGCTCTTCCGCCAGGCTTTTAATTAGGGCAACGGATGTCCCTCCCACTTTACTGGGCCTCCATTCAATGGGTCAGAACTGCATATTAGAGTTGGCATCTGTGAGGGTTTAATGTCAACGACAACGGCACTGGAGGATGGCCATTGTAGTATTTTATTAGTGTTTTAATTGTATTCATTGCAGGGCTCTTTTTGTAGCAGGGACTCCTTTGCCTATTAGGCGGCACACCCCCTGATGTCGCCAATCCTCCAAGAGCTTACAGAGCTCTTCCTACAGGGGGCCACTGAAAGCGCTTGGAGGATTGGCTACATCAGGGGTGGGTCCCCTAATAGGCAAAGGTGTTCCTGCTACACAAAGAGCTGTGATTGATTGTAGATATTGTATTTTATTAAATTTGGTGGAACTCGCCCTGAGCCTGCCGTGCAGGGAAGGGCGGGACATCAGTCGGATAAAATAAATAAATAAATAATAGTGTGTTAATGTTTTAAGCCTGTTTGTATTTGGAATAAAAATAATATCGTTGATTGGGTTTGCCGGTGTCCTTTCTAAGGACACCGGAGAGCCAGTTTGGTGTAGGGGTTAAGTGCGCGGACTCTTATCTGGGAGAACCGGGTTTGATTCCCCACTCCTCCACTTGCACCTGCTGATGTGACCTTGGGTCAGTCACAAGCTCTGGCACAGCCGTTCTCTCAAGGACACTTTGTGTTAAGAGTTCTCTCAGCCCCACCTACCTCACAGGGTGTCTGTTGTGGGGAGGGGAAGGGACAGGAGTTTGTCAGCCACTCTGAGATGCCTTTGGGCAGTGAAGGGCGGGGTATAAATCCAAACTCCTCCTCCTCCTCTTCTTCTTCTTCTTCTTCTTCTTCTTCTTCTTCTTCTTCTTCTTCTTCTTCTTCTTCTTCTACCTGCCAGGGTGTCTGTTGTGGGGAGGGGAAGGGAAAGGAGTTTGTAAGCCGCTCTGAGATGCCTTTGGGCAGTGAAGGGCGGGGTATAAATCCAAACTCCTCCTCCTCCTCTTCTTCTTCTTCTTCTTCTTCTTCTTCTTCTTCTTCTTCTTCTTCTTCTTCTTCTTCTTCTTCAAGTTTATATCTCTGTTACCTGGCATTACACTTTACGGCACACAGGGCCCGGCCTGACAAAATGACATGTATCTCGGATCTGGCCCTGATAACAAATGAGTTCTCTGGGTGAAGGTCTTTTAGGTTCCAGTTCTTCAATCTCAGCCCCACTGCACTGTGTTGACTTACTAGGAATCTTTGCCGTCTGACTCAAAGGTTGATGTGATATTTTGTAATCCCCTTGCTGGCTGACCCAACAGGCTAGCTTGACCAGGAGTCTCTGCTGTTAGATTCAGATAATTTTTTTCATGCAAATGATCGTATTTTGTAACTGGTTTACTGACTGACAGAATAGTTCTGTCGTTCTTGTAATCTGCCTTCCGTCCTAGTGAGAGAAAAGGACTATAAACGAAAAAAATAAGCCAAGGAAGAGATAATTTGGGTTCCTCATTTTCATGCACATGTCACGAGTTCTGATGCCCACGGACCACAAAAACAGGGAAGAAGAAGAGTTGATTTGATACGGTTGTAAATGGCTTTTCCCTGGTAAATCGGCTGGATGCCTATGTGTGTATGAGCACATGAGCACTCATGCGCCCATACGCACATAGGCATCCAGCCGATTTGGGGAGGATCCTGCTGTGCCGGCACCGCATTGGGCGGTAGAGTGGAGCACAGGCAATCATATCGCTGCTCCCTCATGCGCAACGCGGGTTGCTCCCAGCTTTTCCACGTAGCGTTCACACTGCCGGGAAGCGGACAAACGCGGCATAAAGGCGCTCTTCGGGGATTTGCTACCACTGTTATGAGGTATCTATTAAATGCGGGAGCAAAGCAGAACAGCATGGGTTGCCTACGGGTGGGGAACGCCAGGCAGATGTGCCTGTGTGAACGCCCTCTTTAATCCACTTTTGAAATATCACTGAAACGGGGCTGTGGGGGGGTAAATTGCCAGTCTGAACTCAGCCTAAGATGCTCTGAGATTCCAAGTGAAGGGCAGGGTATAAATCCAATCTCTTCTTCTTCTTCTTCTAATTACACCTGCTCTCCAGATTACAGAGATCAATTCCCCCAGAGGAAATGGCTGCTTTGGAGGGTGGACTCTCTGGTACCCCTCCCTTCCCCAAACCAAACCCCATCCTTCCCAAGCTCCTCACCCAAATCTCCAGAAATGTCCCATTCTAGAATTGGCGACCCTGGGAGAGATCTGTGCCCTCCCACTTCAAGAGAACATAAGAACATAAGAGAAGCCAATGTTGAATCAGGCCAATGGCCCATCTAGTCCAACACTCTGTCACACAGCGGCCAAAATATATAAGGTGCCATCAGGAGGTCCAGCAGTGGGGCCAGGGCACTAGAAGCCCTCCCACTGCTGCCCCCTCCAGCATCAAGAATAGAGTGCATCACCTGCCCCAGACTGAGAGTTCCCATCTATACCCTGTGGCTAATAGCCACTGATGGACTTCTGCTCCAGATGTTTATCTAATTCCCTCTTGAAACTGTCCATGCTTGTAGCTGCCACCATCTCCTGTGGCAGTGAATTCCATATGTTAATCACTCTTTGGGTGAAGAAGGACTTCCTTTTATCTGTTTTATCTGTTTATCTGCCGAATGCTCAGCAATTTCATGGAGTGCCCACAAGTTCTTGTATTGTGAGAAAGGGAGAAAAGTACTTCTTTCTCAACCTGCTCAATCCCAATCATAATCTTATAAACCTCGGTCATGTCACCCCTCAGCCGTCGTCTCTCCAAGCTAAAGAGCCCCAAGCGTTTTAACTTTTCTTCATAGGGAAGGTGTTCCAACCCTTTTATCATTCTAGTTGCCCTTCTCTGCACTTTTTCCAATGCTATAATATCCTTTTTGAGATGTGGCGACCAGAACTGTACACAGTATTCCAAATGAGGTCGCACCATTGATTTATACAGGGGCATGATGATACTGGCTGATTTGTTTTCAATTCCCTTCCTAATAATCCCCAGCATAGCGCTGGCCTTCTTTATTGCAGCTAGACACTGTCTAGACATTTTCACTGAGAGGAACAATGCACTGTAATGCACTTAAAATGCACTGTAATGACTTAAGAAAATACCCGCTGGGTAAACTGGAAGCCATTTCTACCCAGGTTATCTGCCTGTTAGTGAGGGAACTCCAGACCAAGCCAGAAAGGGCTCCCTCCTTAACTGACTAGTAGACGGCTGGTAAAACCTTGTTTTGCAAGGCGTTACCGGATTGACCCAGTGAGATTTTTGTGGGTGAATCTGTGTGTGGCTGTGATGTTTTCTGACTTTGTCTTGCTGGTTTCACTCAGAGTCATGATAATCTGATTCTGGTTGTTGTAAGCCTCCCTGTGTTGATGGGAGGTAGGGATGCCAGCCTCCAGGTAGGACCTGGAGATCCTCTAGAATGACAGCTCACCTCCAGAAGACGGAGACCAGTTCCCCTGGAGCAAATGGATACTTTGGAGGGGGGGACACACTCAGCGGCCTTGGTTTTGGTTGAGGACAGCGATGGTTTCCCATCATAGCTGGCACCCTCTTCTCTTCTCTTCTCTTCTCTTCTCTTCTCTTCTCTTCTCTTCTCTTCTCTTCTCTTCTCTTCTCTTCTCTTCTCTTCTCTTCTCTTCTCTTCTCTTCTCTTCTCTTCTCTTCTCTTCTCTCTCTTCTCTTCTCTTCTCTTCTCTCTTCTCTTCTCTTCTCTTCTCTTCTCTTCTCTTCTCTTCTCTTCTCTTCTCTTCTCTTCTCTTCTCTTCTCTTCTCTTCTCTCTCCTCCCCTCCCCTCCCCTCCCCTCTCCCTCTCCCTCTCCCTCTCCCTCTCCCTCTCCCTCTCCTCTGCTTTCTTCCATTCTGCCCGCTTCGGCCTCCTTAAACTGTCCATTAGACAGAAGAACAGTCCAAAGTAGGTTTTAGATTAAATTATGGATACCATCTGGAGATTATTATCAAATTAGGAATAATTGATCTGCTGTTTTTAATCTCTATTTTTGGTATGTTTTTAACCTCTTGTAAATCGCCCAGAGCCCTGTGTACTCAGAGATTGGGCAATTCAATAATAATAATAATAATAATAATAATAATAATAATAATAATAATAATAATAATAATAATAATAATAATAATAATAATAACTGAGGTGGCTCAGTGGTTAAAGATGCTGAGCTGCAGACTGGAAGGTCAGTAGTTCGGCAGTTCGAGACCTGAGTGCCACATGATGGAGTGAGCTCCCGTCTCTTGCCCCAGCTCCTGCCAACCTAACAGTTCGAAAGCACAAAATTGCAAGTAGATAAATAGGTACCGCTTTGGTGGGAAGGTAACAGCGTTCCGTGCGCCTTGGCGTCTAGTCATGCTGGCCACATGACCACAGAGACGTCTTTGGACAGCGCTGGCTCTTTGGCTTGGAAACGGAGATGAGCACTGCATCTCTAGAGTCGGATTCGGCTGGCTTTCGAGCAAGGGGGAAACCTTTACCTTTGATGATGATGATGATGATGATGATACCACCACCCCAGGCTCCTCCCCCAAATCTCCGGCAGTTTTTCGGCCTGGATCTGGCAACCCTAAACCCCCTGCCAGCTTCCGGGGGGGATCAGGCAACCCTTATTTATGAATGAATGAATTTATTTACAGTCATCGACCATCACATAAACCGCTATACATTTTGTAACATAGAAAGAAAACAGCACATTAAAATAGAAGCAAAATTTGTAAGACTGATTATAAAATCCATAAAACCGTGATGGTTAAAATTACTAAAACTAAATCTTAGTTCTCCTCTTTTCAAGCTGTTATTGATTTTCTAATTCCTTGGGCAAGCCGTTCCAAACCTAGCCACCCGCTAGGTAACTTCCGCCCAGCTATCCGATAGCAAATTTCTTAAAAGGCAGATTCTTTGCCTGCGAAGGAGGGGGAGGAAGGGACTCACAGATGTTATTATATGCTTTACAATCAAAAATTCCATGTTCTGCAGACTCAGTACCTTCCATGCAACAAGGGCATGTCCTTTCTTCATAAGGAGTGTCCACTCTACCTTTCTGCAAAAGATCATGGGGTTCCATGTGTGTTCCATATGCCGCTTTATGTTTGGAGTGTGGTCAGAACTTGCTGGCTACTAAGGCACGGATCCACACTATTAAATTTTGGCTACGACTCCATTTCAACTCTTACCCTTTCAGTTATATGTACCAACTATTTTCTGAATCTGTTAATTCCAGCTGGCTATCTTACATCGAAGCCAAAATAAGTTCCCTGAATTTATTGCTAGAATCTTTACATATGCTTTCTGAGTCTGAGGCCTTTCTAAAAATAAAATCTAGTTTATTGGGATCAGAGCTACAAACTCTTTATAGCCTGGCTAACAGAACCTGTTCTCCCTTAAATTTGGGGATTGTTCCTAATGCAAACTTTCCAGCAGTGTACCTCTATCAACTCATAGCTCCAAATTTGCGTAGAGCCATATCCTTGGCTAGATTTAATGTTCTTCCTTCAGCTGTCTCATCTGGCAGATTCCAAGGGATTCCTTACCATAGCAGGTATTGTCCTTGTATGAAGGACTGTGTTGAAACTGTCGCCCGTTTCCTCCTCCACTGCCCTCTCTACTTGGCGTCCCATCAGGATCTTCTGTACCCCATATTTGGCCAAATTTTAGAGACCCCTGATGATTTTAAGCTCCTTTTCTTGCTTGACAACGCAGATACAGAGACAGATAACTGGAATAGTAGCAAAGTTTCTCTGCAGTGCCATGGTTTTACGGCCTGATAAGTGATATTATGAACTAGGTTTTATTAGGATGCTACTCTTACTACGTTGTCACTCTGTGATGTTACTCTGCAATTTTAATTTTACTGTTCTTGATTTTGTATCTAGACTACTGTAAAGGTAAAGGTTCCCTTGCTCGAAAGCCAGTCGAATCCGACTCTAGGGTTGCGGTGCTCATCTCCGTTTCAAAGCCAAAGAGCCAGCGCTATCCAAAGACGTTTCCGTGGTCATGTGGCCGGCATGACTAAACACCAAGGCGCACGGAACACTGTTACCTTCCCACCAAAGTGGTACCTATTTATCTACCTGGAATTTCTTGCTTTCAAACTGCTAGGTTGGCAGGAGCTGGAACTAGAGACGGGAGCTCACTCCGTCTTGCGGCACCTGGGTCTTGAACTGCTGAACTCCTGACCTTCCACAGCCTGCAGTTCAGTGTCTTAACCACTTGAGCCACCGCAGCTCCTATACTGTAAGACTACTGTAGCAATACCTAGCTAGGATCCTAGAATGGACCAGTAGGGAAACTCAGATCCTAGAGTAAACCAACTGAGAAACAATGTACTGTAGATAGCCTACTGTGGGACCAATTTAAACTGCGGTCACCACGCCCTCTGACTGCACCCTCTATGTGTATAAGGGCATTTGGAACCCCATTAGGGGCTTGTAGAATTGCTCGGACTCTTATCTAGGAGAACCGGGTTTGATTCCCCACTCCTCCAGTTGTACCTGCTGATGTGACCTTGGGTCAGTCACAAGCTCTGGCACAGCTGTTCTCTCAAGGACAGTTTCTGTCAGAAGTTCTCTCAGCCCCACCTACCTCACAGGGTGTCTGTTGTGGGGAGGGGAAGGGAAAGGAGTTTGTCAGCCGCTCTGAGACTCCTCTGGGTAGTGAAAGGTAGGGTCTAAATCCAATCTCTTCTTCTTCTTCTACCTCACAGGGTGTCTGTTGTGGGGAGGGGAAGGGAATGGAGTTTGTAAGCCACTCTGAGACGCCTTTGGGCAGTGAAGGGCGGGGTATAAATCCAATCTCTTCTTCTTCTTCTACCTCACAGGGTGTCTGTTGTGGGGAGGGGAAGGGAAAGGAGTTTGTCAGCCGCTCTGAGACTCCTTCGGGTAGTGAAGGGCGGGGGATAAATCCAGTCTCTTCTTCTTCTTCTTCTACCTCGCAGGGTGTCTGTTGTGGGGAGGGGAAGGGAAAGGAGTTTGTCAGCCGCTCTGAGACGCCTTTGGGCAGTGAAGGGCGGGGTATAAATCCAATCTCTTCTTCTTCTTCTACCTCATAGGGTGTCTGTTGTGGGGAGGGGAAGGGAAAGGAGTTTGTAAGCCACTCTGAGACGCCTTTGGGCAGTGAAGGGCGGGGTATAAATCCAATCTCTTCTTCTTCTTCTACCTCATAGGGTGTCTGTTGTGGGGAGGGGAAGGGAAAGGAGTTTGTAAGCCACTCTGAGACGCCTTTGGGCAGTGAAGGGCGGGGTATAAATCCAATCTCTTCTTCTTCTTCTTCTACTTCACAGGGTGTCTGTTGTGGGGAGGGGAAGGGAAAGGAGTTTGTAAGCCACTCTGAGACGCCTTTGGGCAGTGAACGGCGGGGTATAAATCCAATCTCTTCTTCTTCTTCTACCTCATAGGGTGTCTGTTGTGGGGAGGGGAAGGGAAAGGAGTTTGTAAGCCATTCTGAGACGCCTTTGGGCAGTGAAGGGTGGGGTATAAATCCAAACTCTTCTCTTCTTCTTCTCTTCTCAAAAATTTTGTCTGAACTGTGTCTGCTCTCTTAAGGTTTGCTGTAAGGTTAATGGGAATTCTGTATGTAAACTGAGACAATGATTTAACCTTAAATAATCTACGGTCAGCCACAGGACCCCCTTTGTTCTGTAAATTTTTTTAATTGTCCCAGAGCTTCTGTTGCCTCTGAGACAACAGTATTTATATTCTTTGATCTTGAACCATTTGCCTGGAAGAAAACTCCCAGGTACTTCAAATATGAAACTGGTTTGGAATCACGTTTAGAGACCAACAATAAATTTTTGGTGACTTATTTTTTGCAAAAGCCATTACCTTCATTTTGGAGTAGTTGGCCTCTAGTTCATTTTCACAACAGTATTGGGTTAAAGTGTTCATAGCTTTCCTCAGGCCTCCTGGGGTCCTTGAAAGTAAGACAGCGTCTTCGGCATATAAAAGGACCCCAATATGTTTATTGCTTAACTTAGGGGGATGGAACTCAGGTTTATTTACCCGATCTTTGATGTAGAAATTAAAAAGAAGCGGCACTAAAAGGCATCCTTGTTTAACCCCTCGACTAGTCCTAATAGGACCTGTGAGGTGCCCCTGTGGGGAACACCTGATTGCAGGTCTGATCGCAGAGAGCCTGGATTAAGAATAATAATCATCTGTTGATACCTGTCTCCTTTAACTTCTTCCATAATATATCTCTGGCAACGGAGTCAAAAGCTGATTCTGGGAAGGCGGCAAAAAGAGACACCTTTGAATTAGAAGAGTACTTTGAGATCAGGTGATCCAACTGACAGCATTTGGTTATATTGCTGGCAAGATGTCAGTCAGCTATGGTCTCATGTGTTAGATCATACTGATCTACACTGACAGTGAGAGAGGTCAGGTGACTAGAACTGTGTCACATTTCTGGACAGTCACCATGACTCAGCTATTGTACATACTGTTCTGTGATTGGTTGATGTAAATATATATTGGAACCTGTACCACTATCCACGATCCAGTCTGGAGAGCGATTGTCTGCGTAGCACTCTGTCGGTCCGTATCCTGAACTTGCTACTGAAGCTCTGTGTAAATATCTCCAGTGTCCAGTGTAAATAAATGTAAATACTCTGTATAAAGAAACAGAGGTGCTCTGCTGTTTTTTGCGGTGGCTAACAATACCATCACCAATGCCACACAATGATCCAAAGTAGACCGGCCCTCTAACCCTTATATAAGGACAGGCCTTGTTTTCTAAACACAAATGAAAACGTTTCAATCTGATCTTTCCTGAAAATTCTCCATAAATCAAGGTGGTTTGGCAGGAGGGTTACCTGTCTCTAGTTGGGGGGCCTGAAGATCTCCCAGAATTACAACTGTTCTTCAGATGACAGAGAGCAGTTTCCCAGTTAGGGTTGCCAGGTTTGGCAGGGGATGGGGAGGTTGGGTTGCCAAATCCAGGTTGGGAAACTCCTGGAGCTATGGGGGGGGGAGTCTGAGGAGGACAGGGACCTCAGTGGGGTAGAATGCCATACAGAGCCCACCCTCCCAAGCATCCATTTTCTCCTGGTGAACTGACCTCTCGAGTCTGGAGATGAGGTGTAATTCTAGGGGATCCTCGGGTCCCACCTGGAGGCTGGCATCCCTACTCCCCCTGCAGAAAATGGCTACTTTGGAGGGCGGGCCCTCGGGCATTATACCCTGCTGAGGTCTGTCACCTCACCAAACCTTGCCCTCCCCAAGCTCCATAGCCCCCCAATCTCTGGGAATTTCCCCAGCTCAGAGTTGGCAACCCAATTTGGCAGCCGCAGTTTAAGCCAAGTGCTCAAGGAAGAAGTGTCTGGGTGAATGGGAACAGCTCTTGGTTGTCTTCATTTCCAGATATCCGGGTGCAGCAGCCGCGGGGCCCCGTCTATGTGCAAACTGGAGCAGATCTGACTCTGGAATGTACAGTCACGGGTCCTTTCCAAGCGGGACCCGTGAAGTGGTTCAAGGGAGAAGGCGACGGGCGCAAACTCATCTTTACAAATTATTACAGACTAAACAGAGTAACAAGGAAAGAAGAAGACTCCAAGAAAGATTTTACCATCTTCCTCCATCAGGTTGTTCCTGAGGATGCGGGGATTTATTACTGTGTGAAGCAAAAGATAATACTTGGAGAAGGAGAAGACCTCCAAAGTGGACGTGGAACTGAGGTGTTTGTGCACAGTGAGTGGAATTTAATTTCTTTCTAGTGGTTATTTGGTCCCATGACCATCCTCAGATTGTGTTGCCAACTCTGGGCTGGGAAATTCCTGGAGATTTGGGGGTGGAACCTGAGGGGTTTGGGGTTTGGGGGAGGGGAAGGACTTCGGCAGGGTGTCATGCCATGGTAGAGTTTGATCACCAAAGCAGCCATTTTCTCCAGGGCAACTGATCTCTGTAGAGGTCAGATGTAATCCCAGGACATCCCCAGGCCTCATCTGGAGGTTGGCAACCCAGTCCCAGGTCAGAGCCAAGCACACCAACCACCTGCTGTCTCCTTCAGATCATCCTGCATGTCTCCGGGACCTGCTCAATGTTACCAAATGATTCAGGAAAGGTTCTTCCGGCTTCCTTGTCGCTTGAGGTACTGGCTGCATCCTCGAAATGATGCTCGGAAGTTACGTGAGGTGTTTGGTCAGGCAGGGAGGAGTGGAAGCAGTTTTCTCATCATCTTGCCACTGCCTTTGTCTGACTGGAAACCTCCACGTTTGACTGAGTTCCTTCCTTCCTTCCTTCCTTCCTTCCTTCCTTCCTTCCTTCCTTCCTTCCTGCCTTCCTGCCTTCCTGCCTTCCTGCCTTCCTGCCTTCCTGCCTTCCTGCCTTCCTGCCTTCCTGCCTTCCATCCATCCATCCATCCATCCATCCATCCATCCATCCATCCATCCATCCATCCATCCTTCCTCTCCTTCCTTCCCTCCCTCCCTCTTTTGAAAAACTCTTTTTTTGAGGGGAAAATTCCAGCATCAAATGCTAAAGAGCCCAAGTTTCAAAGGCTGGGAGTCAATGCCCAAGTGGCATCTCCCAGAGGTTTTTTAAAGCTCCCCCTGCCCATAGCACAAGCAGAAACACCAGAGCTTTTTTTTCTCAACAGAATAATAGAAGGAATGAAGGGAAAATGACAGAGGAACCATGGCTCAGTGGAGGAGGAGGAGGAGGAGGAGGAGGAGGAGGAGGAGGAGGAGGAGGAAGGAAGAAGAAGAAGAAGAAGAAGAAGAAGAAGAAGAAGAAGAAGAAGAAGAAGAAGAAGAAGAAGAAGAAGAGATTGGATTTATACCCCGCCCTTCACTACCTAAAGGTGTCTCATCTGCTTGGCATACAGAAGCGATTCTTAGGAAAGGCACTGAGAATAAAATGGCCAATGTTGTTGAAATATCCTGGGTTGAGACGTGTAGAGTGAGCGGCTCATGGTTTATTAGTGATTTCAGCAAGTAAAAAGAAGACTGAAGATCCCTGGCCGAAACCGGGTATTTATGCATGCAAAAGATTACATCCAAAACACACCCCACTCCCAACAATAGGCTATCTACATTACATTGTTTCTCAGTTGGTTTACTCTAGGATCTGAGTTTCCCTACTGGTCCATTCTAGGATCCTAGCTAGGTATTGTTATGCATCCCCAAGCTACGCCCCTTGGTAAGCACAGTTCAGGCTCAGTACATAACAAGTTGTACTGCCCCTGGACAGATGGATGGTGAGGCCTCATTTGGAATACCGCGTACATTTCTGGTCACCGTATCTCGAAAAGGGCATTACAGAGCTGGGAAAAGCGCAGAGGAGGGTAACCAAGATGCTAAAGGGGTTGGAGCCCCCTCCACAGGAGGGAAGGCCGAAGAGTCCAGAACTTTTCAGTTTAGAAAAGAGATGACTAAATTGCGGGGGAGGGGGGGCATGAGAGAGGTTTCTAAAATTCTGCATGAGATGAGGAGAGTTGACAAAGAAACGGGCAAAAGGAAATGCTTCTTTACGCAGAGAGTGATTAAAATGTGGAACTGGCTACCTGAGGATGTCGTGACGGCCGCAGGAATCAACAGCTTTAAAAGGGGATTCAGTAGATTCATGGTGGAGAAGTCTATCAGTGGCTGCTAGCCGTGGTGACTGAGGGGAACCTTCACATTCAGAGGCAATCAACCTCTGAATCCAGAGCCAGGAGGCAACATCAGGGGGACGCCCCGACCTCTATGCCCCATCAGCCCTGCAGAGGAATTAGCTGGCCACTGTTTGAGACAGGATGCTGGGCTAGATGGATCCCTGGACTGATCTGGCAGGTCTGTTCTGATGTTCTTAGGAAGTCCTCAGCTTCTGTGCCCTGTTGTTGGCCTTCCAGAGGAATTAGTTGGCCACTTTGTGAGACAGGATGCTGGACTAGAGGGACCACTGGACTGATCTGGCAGGTCTGTTCTGATGTTCTTATGAAGGCCTCGGCCTCTCTGCCCTGTTGCTGGCCTTCCAGAGGAATTAGTTGGCTGCTGTGTGAGACAGGATACTAGGCTAGATGGACCACTGGACTGATCCGGCAGGGCTCTTCTGACGTTCTTATGAAGGCCTCGGCCTCTCTGCCCTGTTGTTGGCCCTCCAGAGGAACTGTTTGGCCTCTGTGGGAGCCATTTGGGCAGCCACAGTTTAAGCCGAGTGCTCAAGGGAGAAGCGTCTGGGTGGACGGGAACATCTCTTGGTTGTCTTCACTTCCAGATATCCGGGTGCAGCAGCCACGGGGCCCCGTCCACGTGCAAACTGGAGCGGATCTGACTCTGGAATGTACGGTCACAGGTGATTTCCCAGCAGGATCTGTGAAGTGGTACAAGGGAGAAGGCACCAGTCGCGAGCTCATCTTTTCAAAGTATAGACCTCTTCCGAGGGTAACCAGGAAAGAAGAAGACTCCAGCACAGATTTTACCGTCTTCCTCCATGACGTTGTTCCTGAGGATGCAGGGATTTATTATTGTGTGCGGCAAAGGAGAATAGTTAGAGAAGAAGGAGAAGACCTCCAAAGTGGACGTGGAACTGAGGTGCTTGTGGACCGTGAGTGGAATTGAATTTCTTTCTAGCTGTTATTTGGTCCCATGACCCTCCCAGGGTTGGGTTGTCAACTCTGGGTTGGGAAATTCCTGGAGATTTGGGGGTGGAACCTGAGGTGTTCAGGGTTTGGGGGAGGGAAAGGACTTCGGCAGGGTGTCATGCCATGGTAGAGTTTGATCACCAAAGCAGCCATTTTCTCCAGGGCAACTGATCTCTGTAGAGGTCAGATGTAATCCAGGGACATCCCCAGGCCCCATCTGGAGGTTGGCAACCCAGTCCCAGGTCAGAGCCAAGCACACCAACCACCTGCTGTCTCCTTCAGATCATCCTGCACGTCTCCGGGACCTGCTCAATGTTTCAAAATGATTCAGGAAAGGTCCTTCCGGCTTCCTTGTCGCTTGGGGTACCGGCTGCATCCTCGAAATGATGCTCTGAAGTTACGTGAGGTGTTTGGTCAGGCAGGGAGGAGTGGAAGCAGTTTTCTCATCATCTTGCTGCTGCCTTTGTCTGACTGGAAACCTCCACGTTTGACTGAGTTCCTTCCTTCCTTCCTTCCTTCCTTCCTGTCCTTCCTTCCTTCCTTCCTTCCTTCCTTCCTGCCTGCCTGCCTGCCTGCCTGCCTGCCTGCCTGCCTGCCTGCCTGCCTTCCTTCCATCCATCCATCCATCCATCCATCCATCCATCCATCCATCCATCCATCCATCCATCCATCCATCCATCTATCCTTCCTCTCCTTCCTTCCCTCCCTCCTTTGAAAAACTCTTTTTTTGGGGGGAAATTCCAGCATCAAATGCCAAAGAGCCCTAAAGTTTCAAGTGCTGGGAGTCAATGCCCAAATGGCATCTCCCAGAGTTTTTTTACGCTCCCCCTGCCCATAGCACAAGCAGAAACACCAGAGCTTTTTTTTCTCAACAGAATAATAGAAGGAATGAAGGGAAAATGACAGAGGAAC